>CM032329.1:63881751-64011751 GCA_019022515.1 Quercus aquifolioides | reverse complement strand
TAAATTAGGATTTATTTATTCAATATTTAATTAATTTTCCTACATTCATACAAGTGTTCGTGCACTTGTGAGTATTTATAAATTTCACTATGAGTTTTTGGTGATGTTGCTAGGGACTTGGTTAGGAAAATAAATTATATCTTAATTGAATTTTTCCTTCTACTAGTTGTAGTTAGAATTACAGTTAAAAAAAAAAAAAAAAAGGTTTTTTGTGGTGTATGAGAACTAGGATGCATGATCAAAAATATCGTCTCTTTCGTTGTGATTTCCCATCCACAATGTTAGAACCTGGGGATAATTCAAAAACTCTTAGAGAGTTGTTCTCACCATGGTTTTGAAATCCAGACCGGACCGTACGGTCCGACCGGAAAAACCTCGAACCTCTCAGTTTTGCGGTTTTTTTTAGCTTCAAGAACCGCTCTATGTGAAAAAAGCAGGGACCCGTGCGACCCGTGGTCGGACTGTACGGTTCTGAGAACCGTGACCGATTTTTGAGGTTCGGACGGTTCTTTTTGTTTCAGCTTTTCCGGTGAATTTTGGCCAATACACCAGTATAAAGTTATGATCAGATTTAGAAGAAATGAAAAAGAAATGAAAGAACACGAAGAAGAACAAAGATCGGAAGGAGATCTGATAATTTTTGGAGGTGCTTAAGCCAGTGGAGTTTATATCGTACCGTACTGGCAGTAAAAAGGAAAATCACACCACCGCTATTGTTGCTAATATTCCGATAATAAATTTCCCCACCACCTCAGATCTCTTCCTTTTCTTCGTCGTCTTCTTCTTCTTCGCTCAAAGACTTCTCTCCGCTCAAAGACTTGGACCGGACGCTCTCTGGCTCTCTCCAGTCTCTACTCTTATTTTACTTTTTCATTTTGAAGCCCAAAACCTCCTTTGAATGACTTATGATAGTACTACTGACCCACTGACCCACGTGAATGACAACACACTAATACACTAATACACCCACTGACCAACTGACCCATGTGAATGACAACACACTAATACACCAATACACCCACTGACCCACGTGAATGACTTATGACTACTGCTACATGTTAGGTTCAAATTTTTTACTGCCATCCAACTATTAAAAACAAATAAATAAAGTTTGTAATTCACAATAACTTTGGATAAGTACAAATGGTAATTTAAAATTTTTTAAATTAGCATTTGTATTAATTTAATATAATTATTTATATTTTAAATAATTATTAAATTAATTATGACGTCATCACGGTTCGATCTCGGTTCAACTTCGGTTCGACCTCAAAAACCTTGAACCTCTCCCTTTTACGGTTCAATGAACGGTCCGGGTTTCAAAACCTTTGTTCTCACCCATAGCTACCAATCCTCCATCTTGTATAGTGTTGCAAGCAACCATTGTCGCACACTTTGAGTTGAAACCACAAATTATCCAACTCCTTCCTACTTTTCATGGGTTAGATAGAGAAGATCTTTATATGCATATAAATGATTTTCTTGAAATATATGCTACATGCAAGTTCTAAAACTTCATTTGATTATTTTGTTTGTTTACAATTGTTCCTTTTTTCCTTGAAGAATAAGGCAAAAGCATGGCTGAACTCTTTATCACCTGGATCTATCATCTCATGGGAGCTTCTAGTCACAAAATTCCTCTCTAAAATTTTCCCGTTGGCCAAGACCAATGCCTTAAGGAGAGAATTTGTGATTTTCATCAAGATGATGAAGCATATAAATTTCTTGAGAGTTATGAGAGATTTTTAAGGACTTGATTTTAAAAGTGTCCCCACATGGTTTTGAAACATGGAGATTGGTACAACATTTTTATAATTGGTCTAACTTAGACAAATTGTAACATGATTGAGTTTATGAATGGTGGTGGCTTTTTGAGTCTTATAGATGACAAGGCATATAAATTTCTTGAGGATTTATCATAGAGTTCCCAACAATGGGATTTTTCCAACCGTAGAGAGAGATTAGCCCTTGCAATTAAGATAGGAGGATTATATGAAATTAATGAAGACTTAGACATGAAAGCAAGCTTAGACAATCTCACCCATAAGGATGAAGCTTTGGCTCTAGGAAGAGGGAGGTTAGACAAATCCTTAGAGAGCTTCAACCTTACAGGTGAGATTGTCTAACCTTGCTTTCATGTCTAAGTCTTCACTAATTTCATAAAATCCTCATCTCTTAACCGCGGGAGCCGATCTGTAAGACTCAAAAAGTTACCACCATTCATGGACTCAATCATGTTAAGGTTCATCTAAGTTAAACTATTATAAAAATGTCGTACCAATCTCCATGTTTCAAAACCATGGTGTGGACACTTTAAAATCAAGTCCTTAAATCGCTCTTGTTAGGGTCATATTTGTATGTAATTGGTATATCCTATGACAAGACACACTTTACTTGTATTTAGGTAGTTTTAAGTGGATTAAAAAAATATCATGAAGTATGTTGAATAAAATTTACAAGTGGTAGTATTAAAGACATGAAGACTGCACAAAGAAACTAGTGGTAAAAACTGAATCTGCAAGTCCCGATACTTCCTCGATACCTGTTGATCTATCGAGCTGCGAGATTTCAGAATATATCCTGTAATGTTTGGATTCTAATTGACTATTGTTTATGGGTTTGTGTAAACCTAATAGGAATAGGAGAGCCTCTGTAAATCTAATAGGAATATGAGAGCCCATTTAAAAGACCCATTAAACTCCTATATAAATAAGGTGGTAGAGAAAGAAAACCCTAACCCTAAACCTAAAATGCTCTATAATGTTTTCTTATTGAAAACCTAGCCTCTCTCTTTTGAACCTGTTAGTTCAGAAAATAGAAGAAAGAGATCTTGTTGCGACTCTTGTGTGCCTTTAGGTTCTGTTCCAAGCAAAGTCTCTAGCATTAACAATTGAAGATCTTATTGGTGTTTTTATATGAAGCTGTTGCAAATCAACTACAACAATAAAAAAGGTTGCTACTAAGATTTGTGCCAAGTTGTTAGTCAAGTACTGGGATCTATGCAAAGGGAAGAAGTCTCTACAAAATCAAGTTCAATTGGTGATTGGCGTAAAGATTCTACTTTGGGTAGGTACTTTGAGATAGGCCAAGAGGATAAGATTTCTTGTGCTTGTAATCCCTTGATTTTGATTAGTGATTCTTGAGAGTGATGACCTGAAAATCACTTGGTGGGGTTTTACCTTGTAAATGTTTTCCCCATTAGTCAACAAATTACCGTGTCAAATTTACTTTCCGCTGCACTTTAGATTATTTAGTGATTTGGTTGTACACCCACGATATTACATGTAATTTGATCTAATTAATCAACAATTACATGTAATATTGTGGAGGCACAAACAAATCACTAGATATCTAGAGTGTAACAGAAAGTAAATTTGATACGGTGATTTGTTGACTAATAGGGAAAACCTTCACAAGGCAAAAATCCCACCGGGTGATTTTCGGGTCATCACTCTCAAGAATCACTAATCACAATCAAGAGATTACAAGTATAGTGAATCTTACCCTCTTGGCCTATCTTAAAGTACCTACCTACAATTCCTTACGCCAATCACTAATTGGACTTGATTTTGTAGAGACTTCTTCTCTTTGCACGGATTCCAGTACATGACTAATAGTTTTGCATGAATCCGAGTACGTGACTAACTCCACAACAACTCTTTTGATTGTTGTAGTTAATTTACAGCAGCTTCACATAAAAACACCAATAAGATCTTCAATTGTTGGTGCCAGAGACTTTGCTTAGTATAGAACCCAAAGGCGCACAAAAGTCACAATAAAATCTCTTTCTTCTATTTTCTGAATTCATAGGTTCAAAAGATGGAGGCCAGGGTTTCAATAAAAAAACCTTATGAAACATTCTAGGGTTAAGGTTTTCTTTCTCTACCACTTTATTTATTTATATAGGAGCTTAATGGAAATTTTAAATGGGCTCTGCCATTCCTATTAGGTTTACACAAACCCATAAACAATAGCCAATTAGAATCCAAATGTTGCAGGCTATATTCTTAAATCTCATACCTCGATAGATCGAGGGGTATCGAGTTCATTAAATTTCAATAGATCAACAGGTATCGGGACATGTAGATTCAGCTTTTACCACTTATTTCTTTGTGCAGTCTTCATGTCTTCAATACTACCACTTGTAAAGTTTATTCAACATACTTCATGATATTTTTGCATCCACTTAAAACTACCCAAATACAAGAAAAGTGCGTTTTGTTATAGAATATGCCAACTACAAAAAAATATGACCCTAATAGCTCACAACTCTTAAAATATTTCTCTTGTTCATCTTCATAAAATTTTACAAATTCTCTCCTTAAAACATTGGTTTTGTTCATTGAGAATTTAGAAAGTAATTTTGTGACCAGAAGCTCCCATGAGGTGATAGATATAGGTGATAGAGAGTTAAGCCATGTTTTTGCCTTATCCCTGAAGGAAAAAGGGAATAACTGCAAGCGAACAATATAATCAATGAAGTTTTAGAACCTGCATATAGCACAAATTTCAAGAAAATCCTTTATATGCATGTAAGGATCTTCTTTATCTAACCAATGGAAAGTAGGAAGGAGTTGGATAATTTGTGGTTTCAATTCAAAGTGTGCGGCAATGGTTGCATGCAACACTATATAAGATGGAGGATTGGTAGATATGGGTGAGAACAATTTTCTAAGAGTTTTTAAATCATCCACAGGATCTCCCATTTTAGATGGAAAATCAAAACTAACGAGATGATATTTTTTATCATGAATCTAAGTTCTCATACACCACAAAAAAACCTAATAATTTTTTTTTTTAAATTGTAATTTTAACTACAACTAGTAGAAGGAAAAATTCAATTATAATCTAATTTATTTTCCTAACCAAGTCCTCGACAACGGTGCCAAAAACTTCTTATGAAATTTATAAATATTCACAAGTGCACGAACCATAGCCAATAAAGAGATTTAAACAATCTAGATAAAAGAATTAAGGTTTTGGAATCCACATTGTTAATTCATATCAGTATATAATCATGATTATTAATTTTTCCCAAATTATTACATAATAATCTAGAAATCAATTTTATTATCATGGAAGATGTAGGGTCAGTTTTTATAGCCCAAGCCCAAAAGGTAAGGATTATGAGCCCAATGAACCCAAGACAATGAATTTGTAGAGCGTGGGTGAAAGAACTGGGCTGGATGTAAATTAAACAAGAGTTGATTATGGTATTTACGGATGAACTAACATGCAATCACACTTGGACAAAGGCAAAAGTGAAAGTCCGAAGAGGCATTTTATTGAATGAAAGTTGGTTACCATTCTTAGAGCTACAGTAAAGTTATTTTCTTCTTCTCTCTCTCTTTTGTTTCGTCCTCCCTTATCAGAGGCCTCTCCCCCTTATATAGCACCTTCTCCCTTTATCTTCATCGTCCACTTGTTCATCACCTAAACATCCACTTGAGTGCATATCCCATCATGTATCTTCTTTAGCCTTGTGTGAGTGGCGGTAGCTGAGATTGTACTGTTCAGGGGTCTTCTCCACATTAATGCGGCCAGAAAAGTAGCTGCAGTGCATTTAATGTGGTGGTTGAAGTTTGTCTTCTAGATATTTCTCCGTTCTTATCATCTCCATGCGCGCCTGAGGTTCATCTTTATCATTAGAATCGTCAGGAGGATTACTTGAACTTCCCAGACATCTGTTTGACCAAGCTTCTTTGAATCCGAGGATAATGGCCTCTTCGGACAATTGAATATCTCCTCGGACTATGCCCCACGTTCATCCCCAAGTATGTTTATTTCACATGGGCTTCTTCTCAAATACTTTCCTCTCTTCGGACAAACAGTAGTCCTCAAATAGGGTCTTAGGCCCAATATATTAGGTTGGGCTTTTCACCCCCCACAGAAGATATTAACATTAAAACCCTTGTTTTAAAATCTAAAACATGCTCTTATATGCTTCCTAAATATAAAACCAAATCATCAATTGTATATGTTAACAAACAATTCATAAGAGATATCCAATTTTAAAAACAAGAAATAATAAACCAAGCATTTAATCAATTAAGATAAATCCTAAATCATGAGAAAAACATAATTGAACTCATTTTCAGAATCCTATCTTTGTCAATTGATATGAAGCAAGAACAATTTAAATTATTAAAGAACAGCTATTGTGGAGGAAAAAAATATCTCATAATAGTACTAATAATCCTTAACAAAGTTTCATCCTGAACTTTAAAATAAAAAATTTTCTACTCATGTTCATTGAAAGAAAACACAAAAATAAAATTCTAAACATTAAACTAAACGAATAAAATAAAATAGAGAAAAAAAAAGTCACTATACTAGCATTAATTAGGATAAAAGCCACAGGGAAAGCATTAGAGGAACAAGATTTGCACCTTATGTCCTTATCCCTGTATATTTGTAGACTTATGCTATTAATTCTACATAAAATTAAAGAGCTATTTGGATCTCTCTAATTTCTTTACATGTAGTCATGTAGGTCATTTATGTAAACCATTTTGTGTCTAAAGTATGCTGAATTTAAGATAATAACTTTCATTTAGTAATACTTGTAGTTCCTTTGGAAAGAGACACCGGTTTTGCCACTGCAGTGACATGCTTTGTGCTTGGGTTTATTTGAATAAATTATAGCACCTTTTGGAGGCTGTTTATTTGACATGGTGGATTTACTGACAGAATGGATTGCCAGATGAACTCCAAAATATGGAAATCATTTTAAGTTATTGATCCTTGTTTTGCATCTTAACAATAAGGATGCCAGAATTTTGTGCACCTATTGCTGTGTGTATTGTATTCACTGTGTGTAATGCATATTTCCAGATGGTAATGGCTGTATTTGCTTACATCTATCTTTAGTCATTTATTGTTCCCCAAGACTACTCAGTTGAGATGATTTTGGACCAGGTAAACTTTTCATTCAGTGCTTACTGGAGACATTTTTCATCACAGGAAATGAGAGAATTCCACTTTGTTTTTCCCATTCATGATTTTAAATGACCTTAGAAGATCAGTGCAAAAATCTTGTCATTGTTAAATCCATGAATAGTTCTTGATTTTCTTAATGTTGTAGATATTGAGGAGCCTTTACAGAAAGCATGGCCAAATTTTCAAAGAGGCGAATTTTGGACCATCTTGAAGTAGTCCACTCTCTTGCCTAATTTTTTTTTTTATCCTGTATGCTATGTCTACATTGTTGTGTTTTCCAGACGAGGAAGGCTACTTGAAATTTTGGTAACAGGGATCAAGTTTATAGGGTTCTATTCTGTGATTTAGTAAAGATGTTTATGATACCTGTATCTCACATTTCTCATATTTTCATTCTTAGTAGTCAGTTACCAAATCAGGTACAGGAAGTTCAATTAATCAGACTAATCATAAGCCTTAATTGCTTAAAGTAAAAGGCGGTGAAACACACTACAGTTGGAGAAGGTATTTGCTGCATCCGGCCTATATAGCATGCCTCTCACTGCATGTAGGTCATACACAGCTATAGTCTCCATGTGCTGAGCAAGCTGTATATACCAGATGCATAAGATAATCAATACTACAATAGGCGTGCAATAGTACATGGTACTTTATCAAGAACATGGGAAATATTTTGAAAACGCGCTCTTGAAAGTTAAGTCATATTGCCTACTGATATTACAGCAGTTGATGGAGCTGGCTTTAAGCCAGGTTCATACATAACCAAGCACAAACCTGTGATCAGTTTTTAAACTTTTTGAGTCCTTTGATCATAAACTGCTGATTTATCTTTCATCAGTGAGTTTACCTGATTAGCATTAGGAAACATTGAGAATGGGAAATGATATATATTGTACATGTGGGGACGGGTTCAACAAGAAAAATTAACTAACTTTTACATGTTGAACAACACTTAGCTCAAAAGGTGCTACTATTTTAGTCAACCTCGTTAACAAAAAGCCTTAATCAGAACCTGATTGACCAGGAGGTTGTAGGCATAGCTCAACTTTTGCTAGATTGAATGATAACTTCTCAGTCACGCAGGAACAGAGAAATGCTGAATCAATGATAAGGCATTATCAATTCGATGATGCTCTTTTGCTTCTACTTTTTTTTTTTGGCTGGGAGGTGGGTGTTATTTTGGAGGTTTTAGACTCTTTTTATCATACTATTAAGTATAAAACAATCAGTAGTACATTTTTTTTTGTGGTGTTAACTCCTGATTGTAATAATTGTAACGTTAATGCAGAGTTTATATGAAAGTAGTGTTGTATCAGTCATAATTTACCACCACAAAAAGATAGCAATCAAATTGAACTGTGCTTAATATATGTACCAAATTTGTAGTTAAAAGTGTTTAACCATTAGCACAACTATTTTTTAAAAACTAAACTGAACTTTGCTATATGGACCAAATTAGTAACTTTGCTATATGGAACTTTACAGTCTTTACTATATGTGCTTCTTCTCAAATTTAAAAAAAAAAAATTATATATATATAAAATTGATGGCATAACAAATTGTAAATAGATAGAATAACATTATTTTAAATATGAATAAATTATATTATCATTTTAATCAGTAATCATCACTTCATATCAATTCAGAAAAAAGTAGTTGAAAATTTTGTATTATTAGGCTAAAAGAACACTTTTTGACTTTTTAAAATTTGAGATTATTTTTATTTTGGTTATTTATGTTTTAAAATTTTCATTTTTACTCTACTATCAATTTTTATTTGTAATATGATGGTTATTTACCAAATAAGTGGCATCCATTAGTATCTACTAGGGAAATTATTATAAGCTAGTTTTTTTTGTACTTTTTGTGAGTCTCATACTATTTTTTGTCACACCTTATTTTAAATAAATTAATTTTCAACAACTTAATAATAATCTAACTTTTAATTTTTTATCTCACGTTAAACAAATAAACTACCCAAAATAAGCCTTCTAGAAAACAGAAGACCCCTCACTCATATAGTATTAACTTTTATGAAAATATTAATAATAATACTAAAATTATAAATTATTTGACGACATTTTGGGGATTAAATTTTTTTTACCCGTTCTCCTAGCCATCAAAAGAATACCTTTTAGAGGTTTATTAACGTGTACTCTTAGAACATATATTAGTAATCTATTTTTAAAAAAAAATTATAAAAAAAAAATTCATTATTTTGACAATTTTTTTAATTTTTTATATTTTTTTTAAAAAAATAGATAGTTAATGTATAAACAACACATTCATTGGACCCTACTTTTTAATAGATTTATTATTTAAAATAATTTTACTTCTTAAGTGTCGCCCACTTGGCCTCCAAATCCAATTAGCAATGACACCTTTTTGTCTTGAGTGAGAGAGAGAGAAACCTGGTACTTTATTAGTAGTACTCCTGGCACTACTGCCACTCTGCTTTTACCCACCACAAACACAAAGCACAAACAGACACACTCACTCTTCGTGATGGAGGGAGTCGGGTCGAGACTGGGCCGGGCTTCATCCCGGTACGGCACAGCCACCGCCGTGTTCACCGGCCCAGTCAGGAAGTGGAAGAAGAAGTGGGTCCACGTCTCTCAATCCACCCTCACTTACCAAAGCAACTCCACCTCTCACTCCCACTCCCAATCCCAATCCACCACAACCACCACCATCAACAACAACAACAACGGTGGCTCTCGCCTCATACTCTGCCGGTGGACCCCTCTCTCTCCCACCCCCGCTGCTGCCGCCGCCACCGCCGACTCCGGCTCCGGCTCCGGCTCTGCTGACGAGCCCCCCAGAAGAAAGTTCCGCTACACCCCAGTAAGTGTGTATATGTTTGTGCATGTCTTGGTGGACATGGGGGTTTGGGTTTGTGTCTGTGTTTGAGGGCTTTCTGTGGGTTCTTCAGTGAAAATAAAAGGTGGGTTTTAATTCTTTTGAGCAAAGGTGGACTCTATGACTTGTTATATGTTGTGTGGTTTAGGGCCTTTAGGCTAGTAGTTTTAGTTTAGCAAAAAAAGTTTTGATTTTGAATATGAGTATTGAGTTCGTATCTGCAATTTTTTTGAAGGGTTAGGTTCCTGTAAAGTTTCACTCTTTTAGTATAGTTTCATTTCCATGATTTTGTTGGTATGTGCATTGTTCAATTTTAAGAGCTTCGTTGAGAGTGTTTACTAAAAAGTATGAGAAATTTTGATCAATGCTGTGGTTTTGATTCATAGGCTCATACTTTTACTTGGTTTTCAGTTAAAGTTATGATTTTGAATATGGGTTTTGAGTTTATAAGTGAAATTCCTTTTTCTTTTGGTTGTTGTAAAGTTTCAATCTTTCAGTATGGTTTCGTTTTCGTGATTTTGTTGTTTTGTAGATTGTTCATTTTTTGTGTTGTTGGAAGTTTTAAGAGCTTCATCGATAGTGGTTACAAAAAAGTACGAGAAATTTTGACTAATGCTTTGGTTTTGAATCATAGACTAATACTCTTACCTGGTTTTAAGTTAAAGTTATGATTTTGAATATGGGTTTTGAGTTTATGAGTGAAATTCTTTCTTTGGTTTGGTTGTTGTGAAGTTTCGCTCATTTAGTATGGTTTCAATTCATTATGTTGTTGATTTGTAGATAGTTCAATTTTAGAGCTTTATTTAGAGTATTCTGAAATAAAAAACAAAGTTGAAATTTTAGTCTCTTTTCCTTTGTCGGGTCCCTAGTACAAGAGTTTAATGACTGACAATTGTACAGATTGCGGTGCTAGAAGAGCAGAAAAAGGCAGTTGTAAAAAAGGCTGAAGACGAAGCTATCACAAGTGAGACCAACCAATCTATGAGGCCGAATAGCGATGAAGTTTTGAAGGAAGAAACTCAGGTAATGCTGTCAACCTCTGATTTAAGTTTTGTGTCTCTCTAATATCAAAAGATTAGTGCAATTTGTTCTTTCGTTTGCTTTTAGGTATATATTCTTTTTGTATTATAATCAAGGATGTTCTCCTAGTTCAGGGCTCATCTTTGGAAGTTGGAAGTAATTCTCAACTAAAGCTATTAAGTGTGATGAAATGAATAACTGATTATGGTTTGGTCTTTGTTCATATTTTGGGAAAAGTACACAATAAGAGGGGGAAAAAATACAAATATATGTTTTTTGAAGTTTTATGTGGTATTATGTTATTATGAATTACTACATGGACAGAAGGGTAAAACTTAGTTACAATCTTTTAGGTGCAGTACATTAAGTTCTCCAATTAAATTCAAACACATAGCGGCATTGAATTTAATTTTCCTTGGAAAAGATAACACAGTTTGTGCTTTATTGGTCGATGCAACCATGTCTCTAAATTTAATTGGGAACCTAATGTATTGCACCTAAGTTTTATCCTAGGCAGAAATATTAAATTCTTACACAACCACATGGCATGGGATTTATACAGTTAGATTTAGGATTTCTGGATTTGACAATGTATTTATATGATAATTTCCAATAGACAACATTTGACAAAAGTCGTGTGAGAATAAAATTTAGGAGCAGTGTAATATGTTCATAAACATAAGGGGGTTAAGCTCTGTAGGGAGCATGTTCCATGAAGTTCATTGAAAATGAATCCCCCCCCCCCCCCTCCCCTTCTCTCTCTCCCTTTTACCAGTAGTGAAAGTGTAAAAAAAGAATTTATCTATGATCCATGGATAAGATCATCATGCCAACAGATTGATATGAGGAATAATTCTGCTAGATGTTTGAAGGTGTAGTGGTCTGTTGTGCCTACAACCAGGACTCATCATTCCACTACACCTCAATTTTCTTTCTGGGACTTCTTTCTATAGGCAATAGTCAAGTTGTTTGAGTTTTTGTACCAAGGAAATTGTTCTGGAGGCTGTATCATCCTATATGCTAGCATCCCCACTGACTTCGTTAACAAATTTTACGAACTTACTATCTAAAGGATCTAAATTTTTTTAGGGTATGTTTTTTGGTTCTCATAGAGAAGCCAATATGCAGATATCTAAAATTCACCCACAGTAATGTGAAAGTGAACTCTTTTTATTGTCACCCCTTTCTAACAAGTCTGATGATTCTGGGAGATAGTATACTAATTTTAATACAAAATTTTAGTTAAGTATTTATTCATGACATCATGCGACAAAAATTCAATAGTTTTGTCTTATAATGCAAGAATCTTACCAGAATCTATTTGGCTTGCAGGATTCACATATAAGCCATCTGGATTTGGGTTTGTGCTTAACAGGCCCCAATAGCAACGTTGATTCTGTTGGCCAGAACAGAGAGAGTCAAATGGAGAGTGCCAGCTCAAGTGGTTTTGGTCAACACATTGAGGTTCAGAATTTTCTGAAGACAAACTGACCTGAAAATTGCTTAATGCAATAACATGAAGTCAGCTTTTGGAGACTTTTGTGACCACTGCACTATTATCGTACAATCTCTATGTGAACGTGATACTGGTTAATCTTGTAATTAAGTCACAGCCTTTGGTAAATCCAGCATCACCCTATATATAGTTAGGCTAGTAAGTTTTAGTAGTATGTAATGAAAAGCAAATGGTGGCTTGACTGTTTTATTGCCTGTATATGTTGTTCACCTCTGCAGCTAGTTAACACCTCTATGCTCATGCCATGGAGTACCTTAGTCCTCAGAAAAAGTACAAAACCCCTCTTTCTCTTTGCTGCCATGGTTGTGAATCTATTGTTATTGTGGGATGTCTGCAAGACAACAGTGGTGAAAAAATCATTATTAGTAGCATTAGGTACTTTGATGGCATGAGCATAAAGTACCCAATGCTACTAATAATGATTGAGAAGCATGAAGGTGAAAGGTTATAAACATTAAACGGTACTGGAGTATGGATGAATTGTTGGGCCAATTTTTCCTATAATATTTACATCTTCTCTACAGCAGGGCTACAGTGCTGGAGACTGTTTATAATTGATGTCTCCTTCCATCTCCCTTTATCCAAACGTAGGGTTAGAGAACGCTAAGGCTTGGGTGGGTTGTACTCCGTTGATGATTGATTGATGCAGGATCTCTCTTTCTTTCATTTTTTTAGGATAACCCAAAAAGGGGAGTCAGAGATATGATCACTGCCCTCATTGTCCTCATATCACTTAAATCCCTACTAGGGTTGTCCACGGGTCGGGTTTGTGCCCAACCCGGAACTGACCCGCCAGAATCGGGTGGGAAAAAAATGAACCTACCGCCGACCCGCCGGAGTAATCGGGTCAGGCGGTTCACAATATCAACGGGTGGCGGGTGGGTCGGTCAGAGTCAGAGATCTGAGAAGACGGTAGAAAATAGTGAAAAAAAAAACAAAAAACCGGTGAAGAAACCTAGATTTCGGCGATACTTTTTCCAGATTTCGGCGATTTTTCACTTAGATTCGGTGAGATTTCGCCAGATCCGGCGAAAATATCACCGGATTTGATGAGATTTCGCCAGATCTGGTCAAAATCTCACTGGATCTAAGGGAAATATCGCCGGAATCTGGGTTTTTTCGCCAGATTCTAGAAAACCATTGCTGGATTCTGGAAATTTTGGCCGGGAACTGGAAATCTTTCAGTCGGTTTGGGTTTTTCGGGTTTTAGGGGAGGAAAACCGAAACCAATCCGCCGGAATCGGTTTTCTGATGGTGAAGACCTGCCGCTGACCCGCCGGAGCAGTCGGATTCGGGTCGGATCCGGTCGGTTCTTCGGGTGGGTCGGGTTACCAGATCAATCTGGACAGCCCTAATCCTTACATTCCGTTGTAATGTGGGATCCACTTGGACACCAATGGGATTTGTCACAACTTGAACCTGTTGAACTCTTAAATCCCTACATTCCGTTGTAATGTGGGACCCACCCGGACACCAATGGGGCTTGTCACAACTTGAACTCGTGACTTCCGTACTCTTGAGTGCAATAGGTCTTCCTAGGTGGTATATATGTTATATCTCATGTATAAGCTATATGCATCATCTCTGTCACATTGTGTGGATCTCACAAGTGAATAAGGTCCACACAATACAAGGTCAATGTTGCATGATGCATGTAATTGGTATCAGTTTTAGACCCCATTAAGAACTGGATTGATATGACAATCCTTTCAAAAACATGACATTAGTAAAATGGTATATCAATTAGGTAATATATGGACCTACACAAATTTCTTTTATCCATCTTTCTCGAGTCTTTTGGCTGAATATTGCTGAATCTCAAATTTATTTACGCTATAAACACTATTCCAAGTTATTTAGGGATATGAGGAAAGAGACTGAATTTCGGCAATGGTGTTGCCAAAATTCTAACAAAAGTATGAGAGAGAAAGAGAAAAAGTAGGAGAGAGAAAATTTGGAATTTCGGCAATGGTATTACCGAAATTCCTATTGCCCAAAATCCTGCCCGAGTGGGTGAGTGCCTGAAGTGTGCTGCTTGTGTTAGGGGGTGCCCAAAGGGGAAACCCAATTGTGGCAATGGCATTGCCGAAATAGGGGGGGAAAAAAATTGTGGCAATGCTATTGCCGTAAATGGGAGGGAAAAATAAAATAAAAAAAGTGCTACGTACACAATATTTTTACAACATTTGCACAATAAATCACATGTGATTAATTGTTATTAGTTCAAATTTAAATTTAACACCTGAGATTACTTTTTTAATCCAACAATAACAACTAATAACAACCTGTCATTTGGGATTTGTTGTAAAAATTGTGTGTGCATATCAGTTCTCAAAAAAAATGTGGAATTGATTTGTGGCAATGGCATTGCTGAAATGGAAAAAAAAAAAAAAATTTGGCAATTGTGGCAATGTCATTGCTGAAAATGGGAGGGGAAAAAAAAAGTGGTTGTCGAAATTTGGGAGGAGTTAAAATAAAAAAAAGTGCACATACACAATATTTTTACAACATGTTCACAACAAATCACATGTGATTAGTTGTTATTAGTTCAAATTTGAATTTAATACTGAGATTACTTTTTTAATTCAACAATAACAACTAATAACAACCTGCCATTTGGAATTTGTTATAAAAATATTGTAAAAATTGTGTGCACATGTCATTTTTCAAAAAAAAAAAAGTGGAATGGATTTGTGGCAATGGAATTACCAAAATAGGGAAAAAAAATTGTGCAATTGTGGCAATGTCATTGCCGAAAATGGGAGGGGAAAAAAAAGAAGTTGCAATTGGTTTGTGGCAATAGTATTGCCGAAATAGGGGGAAAAATTTGTGGCAATACCATTGCCGAAAATGGGAGGGGGGAAAAAAAGTGGTTGCTGAAATTTGGGAGGAATTAAAAAAAAAAAACTACGTATACAATATTTTTACAACATTTTCACAACAAATCACATGTGATTAGTTGTTATTAGTTCAAATTTAAATTTAATACTGAGATTACTTTTTTAATCCAACAATAACAATTAATAACAACTTTCCATTTAGAATTTGTTGTAAAAATGTTGTAAAAATTGTGTGCACGTATCATTTTCAAAAAAAAAAGTAGAATGGATTTGTGGCAATGGCATTGCCGAAACAGGAAAAAAAAATTGTGCAATTGTGGCAATGCCATTGCCGAAAATGGGAGGAAAAAAAAAGTTGCAATTGGTTTGTGGCAATGGTATTGCAGAAATAGGGAGGGAAAATTTTGTGGAAATTGTGGCAATACCATTGCCGAAAATGGGAGGAAAAAAAAATGTTGCAATTGGTTTGTGGCAATGGGATTGCCGAAATAGGGGAGAAAATTTGTGGCAATTGTGGTAATGCCATTGCCGAAAATGGGAGGGAAAAAAAATGTTGCAATTGGTTTGTGGCAATGGCATTGCCAAAATAGAGGACAGATAGTATGTCCGGCATAAAAAAGTACGCATACTCTTATTCATCATTATTTTTTTTGACATCATTATTTTTTTTTACTGAAGCAGTTTGGTTTGTATGTATATCATGTTCTTTCCTTTATTGTAAAATTACCATATGAAACGAATAAGGATAGATTCAAGTACAACGAGTACATTGATTCTTATTTTAAAAAAAATACAAAGAAGAAAAAAATGATTGATGTGCACGTTGTAAATAAAAACAAAAAAAAACAAAAAACAAAAAAAGTACATACATTCTTATATAAGAAAAAAAATAATTTATGTGCACGCCCAAAAACAAAAAAACAAAGAAAGTATATAGATTCTTACAATAGGAAAGAAAAAAATGATTGATGTGCAAATTGTAAACCAAAAAAAGCAAATAAAGTACATAGATTCTTACAATATTGAAGAAAAATGATTAATATGCACACTGTAAACCAAAAAAAGCAAAAAAAGTACATAAATTTCTACAATACAGAAGAAAAAAAATGATTGAAGTGCATGCTATAAACAAAAAAAAGTAAAGAAAGTACATAGATTCTTATATGCACGTTGTAAACAAAAAAACAAAACTTCAATCAACCAATCACCTCAACTCCTCATCTCATTTGATTCTTATTTTCTGCATCGAATATATTTACCTATTCATATCACGCACGCCTAAATCTCTCAGAGAGATTCTTTTTTGTCTTCTTCAGTATTGTAATAAAAGGCAGCACTTGCCCTTGTCTTTTTATTTCTCCTCCTTCGCTTAAGAATTGTATCTCCTCACAAAGGATTGTAAGTCCTCCGATTGTTCTTTTGCTTTGCTTCAGTGTGAACAACTAAGAATTGTAAGTTTTTTGTTAATGTAAGTTTTTTTGCTTTGTTTATTAACTTACAGCTCTATAAATTAACAGATTTATTATTATTATATAAACATGTGCTTTGTAAATATTAGAAGCTAATACATTGTAAAATATTATGTATTTTTGTAGTTGTAGTTAATATTATTTGTATGCCTATGATTATGATTATTGTTGTTGTTGTTGTTATTCAAATTTTAGATTAATGAATTATTTTTTATGGTTATCTGATTTTTTTTTTTTTTTTTTTTTTTTTGCAAGTATCACTTTATAATTCTCACTCTTTCAGTTGGTATCACAATTGTGGTAAGCATCTCAACTCTCTAATTAAATTTATGTATGTGTTTTGTTAATTTTGAAATTATTTAATATTATTTGTTGTTATTATTAGTATATGTTGTTGTTGTTATTATTATTCAAATTTTAGATTAATGAATTATTTTTTACGGTTATCTGATTGTGGTTTTTTTTTTTGGCAAGTATCACTCTATAATTCTCACTCTTTCAGTTGGTATCACAGTTGTGGTAAGCATCTCAACTCTCTAATTAAATTTTTATTTGTTAATTTTGAAATTATTTAATATTATTTATTGTTATTATTAGTACATGACCACAAAAATTGTAATAAATTGTATTATTGTGATCTTTTTATAATCAATATGTGTTTTGTTATTATTAATTATTACATCTATTACTTGGAAAAAATATATTGCATAATATGTTTGTTGGTTTATAATAAAGATATGTATGTGTATTATTATTATTATTATTATTATTATTTACTACAATAAATCGTACATTTGTGTTTCTTTTTCTTTAAAGTTTAGTTGGTATAAAAATTTATTAAGTTTCTTGAATCTTTACTTTTTAGGGTGGTTATAGGCTGGGAAATGAAAATTAATTATATGCTTTATAAATATTATATATGGTTATATTATAGTTAATACTAATTATTGTGTGTATGATTATTTTTGCTAAAACTATTATTATTATTATTATTTAAAATTATGCTTCATAAATCCTTTATTTGAGTTTCTTTCAATTTTATTATGAACTACAAGCATTGTAAGTTATATTTAATATTTAGCATAAAAAACTGTAGTAGTCAGTATATATTAATTTTATTTTATTTTTTTTCTTTTGTTTTTATTTAGGATTATATTTTTTTAGAATATATTTATGAATATCTGATTGTGTTTTTTTTGTTCTTTCTTTCTTTTCTTGCAAGTAGCACTCTATAATTCCTACATTCCTTCACTTCATATCGCAATTGTAGTAAGCTTCTCGGCCCCCTAATTTAATTGGAAATTATTTTCTTAGTTTGTAATTTTTTATATAGATGGTTTGTAAAAAATATACTGCCGAAATAGGAAAAAACAATTTGTGGCAATTGTGGCAATGCCATTGCCGAAAATGGGAGAAAACAAAAAAAATGTTGCAATTGGTTTGTGGCAATGGCATTGCCGAAATAGAGGAAAGAGATCAAAGAAAGTACGCATATTCTTATTCTTCAGTATTCTCTTCAACTCAAATTTTTTGTCATATTCACCTCAACTCTCCAGAGTACTTTTTTGTCATATTCACCTCAACTCCTGAGAGTACCTTTTTTGTTTTTTTATTCTTCAGTATTTTTTTGACCGAAGCAGTTTGGTTTGGGTGTATGTCATGTTTTTTCCTTTTGTATTGTAAAAGTACTCTATGAAACAAATAAGGATAGATTCAAGTACAAAGCAACTTGATTCATATTCTAATAAAAGTACATAGACAATACGAAATGGAAGAAAAAAATAATTGATGTGCACGCTGTAAATAAAAACAAAAAAATACATAGATTCTTATAGAAGAAAAAATGATTGATGTGCACACTGTAAACCAAAAAAAGCAAAGAAAGTACATAGATTCTTATAATATTGAAGAAAAAAAATGATTGATGTGCACACTGTAAACCAAAAAAAGCAAAGAAAGTACATAAATTTTTACAATACGAAAGAAAAAAAAATGATTGATGTGCACGCTGTAAACAAAAAAAAAAAAAGGAGCAAAGAAAGTAAGTAGATTCTTATGTGCACGCTATAAACAAAAAAAGCAAAGAAAGTAAACAAAAAACAAAGCTTCAATCAATCAATCAACTCAACTCCTCATCTCATCTGATTCTTATTCTCTGCACGCATCGAATATATTTCCCTAAACTCCTCAGAGTACCTTTTTTGTCTTTCTATTCTTCATTATTTTTTTGACCGAAACAGTTTGGTTTGTGTTTTTTATTCCATCAACCTTCTTCTCCACTCTTATTCCCCTCATAATTCTACCAACCATTTTCAATTCATGCGTGCCATACATTTTACAAACAACTATAAGTAACAACACTTGCAAATATCTATCCGTCCTTTATCTCTTAGAAGGTGAGTTACATTTCTTAAGTAGTTATTTTTCTTTTTATAATATTCATGTTGATATGTTTTTGGGCATAGCTAAGCATGGAAATCTTGTTTTTGCATTATGTGTTTTGCAACTTGAACTGATTTGTATGATATGTTTTAAATTAGTTGTCTATGAATTCTTGCCTAAAATTTCCTATAGCAAAAATATATTTCAACATGACAGGCCAATTTTTCCTTAAAGAAATACTTAGTTTGTTAGCCTATAATATACATGTATGCTATAAGAAAAAAAAAAAAAAAAGTTTAGTATACGCTCATAAACCTTAATAAAAAAGAATTTAATATTATTATTATCAGTGAAATAATCATCTTTAACAGAATTTTCTCAGCTCTAGCTATTTAAACATTGAATATTTTTAATGGATTACCTTCTTGTATTGCATTGTAATGGTTGTGTAGTGTTAATATATTAATACTATTATTATGTTTTAGTGTAGATGGCAGAAAAGTTGTTCATTTTTCTCATCCATTCCGGCGGAATAATTAAACATGGAGAAAATGGAGTTTATTACGAAGGGCCACCTCCTTCTATGCTTCCATTAAGCCAGGGTGTTACATTTGAAGATCTATGTGATGGAGTAGCATCCACGCTTCATATAAACAGAGAAGATTCAAAACTCACTATTTGGTATAGATTTCCTTTTCAATGTCATCCATATCCTGTGACTTACCAGCAAGTTTTGGTAGAAGATGATTATGGTGTCAATGCAATATTGAATATGTTAGACCGCCAATATGGATTTGTAAGTGCAGAGTTATATGTTGGTGTAGAGCCCATAAGAAGCCACCAAGATGTTTTTCCCATTCAATATGCCAACGAAGGACCGAGTGCATCGTTTAGTTATTCACATGGCGGGTACTTCCATGATCCATATGCCACTCATATTGGTCATTATTCTGAAGATGCGGCTCATTCCCCAATTAACATTGGTGGTGCTGACTATCATGCTCCATATACCCATGTTGCAACTGAGGACCAACATGTTCCTTATCAGTCAATGAACACCAGTGATGCTGACTATGATAATCCAACTGAGCATGTCACACAAGAGACTACTAATGATCCCAATGATACACATTACATAGCTGCTACTACTGAAAATGCGGTCCATACATTATCAGAAAGGATGCGAACCATGGATAATGATGACCAACTTGATGATGACGAGGTCCTTGATGATGTTGGAGAGGAACAGGAGCCTCTAAATGAAGGTAATCATGAAAGCAGTCAAGCTATGGCATTCCATCAACCTTCATCACTAAGCTTTTCACAGAATACGTGGGATAATATGATTGATCCAACCCCACCATTTGAAAAGCCCACTCAGAGTATTTGGGACCCTACCCAAGAGTTTTATGTGGGCTTGCTTTTTGCCGATAAGGATGACCTACAAGCTGCTGTTAAACACTATCACATCAAGAGGAACCAAACATTTTGTGTAAGAGAGTCAGATCCAGCATGTTGGTCTGTAAGGTGCAAACATTGTTCTTGGCGTCTTCGAGCATGCTTCTGGGCTACAGATGGGTTGTTTGAGGTTAGGAAATACAATGGTCCACACACATGTACAGAGTCCACGCTCACGCAAGATCACGAGCAATTAGACACCCATGTTATTGAGAAAGAGTTGAGGGATGTTGTCAAAAATGATCCAACCATAAAGATTTCTTCACTTCAACAGACTCTTTACAATAAGTACCAATATCGGCCTTCTTATTTTAAGGTGTGGGAGGCAAAACAAAAAGCAACTGGTAGAGCGTTTGGCGATTGGGACAAATCGTACCAATTATTGCCAAAATGGTTGAAAGCTTTAACTGATTCAAACTGGGGCAGCAGGGTTATTTGGAGAACAGTACCTGCTACATGCTGTGCAATATTCGAGAGAGTGTTCTGGGCTTTTCCATCAATTGAAGGTTTTCAACATTGTAGGCCAGTGATTAGTATAGATGGAACTTTCCTATATGGTAAGTACAAAGGTACGTTATTGATTGCATCAACGTGGGATGGTGAGAACAGACTTTTTCCACTTGCCTTTGCCATTGTGGAGAAGGAAACTGATGGTAGCTGGTATTGGTTTTTGCATTGTATTCAGATTAATGTCACTAATCAGGAAGGGTTATGCGATACGGACTATATGTCAATCGACACGTTGGTATCATCGTTTTTGCCTTCGCCATGTGGCTAGCAATTTCAATCAACAAATTGGGAATAAAAACTTGAAGGCTATGGTAATGTGGGCAGGCATGGAGAATCAGTTACGAAAGTATCAAATAACCAGGGATAGAATTACTCAATTAAGTGCAGATGGTGAGAAGTATTTGAGGGAAATACCGGTGGACAAGTGGACGTTAGCACACGATGGTGGACATCGTTATGGGGCAATGACGACAAACTTGTCTGAAAGCTTCAATAGAATTCTAAAGAGTGCTAGAAATCTGCCCATAACTGCGTTAGTTGAACTTACATACTACCGTTGTGTAGCCTACTTTGCCAATTGGTATACTAAGGCACGCGTAGAGGTTACTGCCGGTGAACTTATTACGGCCTATGCAAAGAATAAATTCAATAAATGGGAAAAAAAGGCACCAAAGCATTCAGTTACTGTGTTCAGTCATGAAGATGGTATGTTTGAAGTCAGAACACCAATAAACCCTAACTCTGCATATAGGGTAATCATCGTCATGAGGTAAATTTGAGATAGAACACTTGTAGTTGTAAAAAATGGCAGGTTTATAAGATGTCGTGCTCACATGTCATTGTCGTATGTAAATATCAAGGTATATCTGCAATGCGATATATCGACTGCTGCTACCATTTGGAAGAACAAGTTGCTTGTTATGCACCTAGATTTCGCATGGTTCCAGACAGTGTACATTGGAATGAGCCTGATTTCCCGGTCTTGTATCCTAATATCAAGCTGCGCCGTGAAAAAGGTCGACCAAGAACAACTCAGCTTCGAAATGAAATGGACGAAGGGGAAGAGCATCAACCAAGGCCATTGTGCAGTCTCTGTAGGCAAGAAGGCCATAATAGAAGAACATGCCCCACTCGAACTGTGGCTGGCTCCACTAGTGGCCAAATTGAATGACCTAACATAAATATTCAATCTACTTCAGTGGATTGGTTGGGCTTTTTTTTTTTTTTTTTAGGAGTTGGACCATATTGTTAGTTTGTATTATTTGAAAGAACATGGTACTAATTCCATATGCTACAAATGTTTTCTATCACTGCAAGTTGGATTGGTAAAAATTTATGTACTTTTTTTGCTTTTTTTGATTTACAGTGTGCACATTAATCATTTTTTTCTTCCATAGTGTAAGAATCTATGTACTTTCTTTGCTTTTTTTGGTTTACAGTGTGCACATCAATCATTTTTTTCTTTCCTATTGTAAGAATCTATATACTTTTTTTTTTACAGCGTCCACATCAATCATTTTTTCTTCTATAAGAATGTATGTACTTTTTTTGTTTTTATTTATAGCATGCACATCAATCATTTTTTTCTTCTTTGTAATTTTTTAAAAATAAGAATCAATGTACTCATTGTACTTGAATCTATCCTTATTTGTTTCATATGGTACTTTTACAATAAAGGAAATAACATGACATACACACAAACTGCTTCGGTCAAAAAATAATGATGAATAAGAATATGTGTACTTTTTTATGTCCTGACATATACTCTGTCCTCTATTTCGGCAATGTCATTGCCACAAACTAATTGCAACATTTTTTTTTCCTTCCATTTTTGGCAATGCCATTGCCACAAACCAATTGCAACTTTTTTTCCCCCCTCCCATTTTCGGCAATGGCATTGCCACAATTGCACAATTTTTTTTTCCCTATTTCGGCAATGCCATTGCCACAAATCCATGCCACTTTTTTTTTTTTTTTTTGGAAAAATGATATGTGGACACAATTTTTACAACATTTTTACACTAAATTTTAAATGGCAGGTTGTTATTAGTTGTTATTGTTGGATTAAAAAAAGTAATCTTAATGTTAAATTCAAATTTGAACTAATAACAACTAATCACATGTGATTTGTTGTGAAAATGTTGTAAAAATATTGTGTACGTAGCACTTTTTTTAATTTTAATTCCTCCCAAATTTCGGCAACCACATTTTTTTTTTTTGTTTTTTCCCTCCCATTTTCGGCAATGGCATTGCCACAATTGCCACAATTTTTTTTTTTCCATTTCGGCAATGTCATTGCCACAAATCCATTCCACTTTTTTTTTTTTTGAGAAATGATATGCGCACACAATTTTTACAACAAATCCTAAATGGTAGGTTGTTATTAGTTGTTATTATTGGATTAAAAAAGTAATCTCAGTGTTAAATTTAAATTTGAACTAATAACAATTAATCATATGTGATTTATTGTGCAAATATTGTAAAAATATTGTGTACGTAGCACTTTTTTTATTTTAATTTCTCTCCAGATTTCGGCAACCACTTTTTTTTTTCCCCTCCTATTTACGGCAATGGCATTGCCACAAAATTTTTTTTTTCCCCCTATTTCGGCAATACTATTGCCACAATTGGGTTTCCCCTTTGGGCACCTAACACAAGCAGTACACTTCGGACACTCACCCACTCGGTTAGCTTTTTGGGCAACAGGAATTTCGGTAATACCATTGCCGAAATTCCAAATTTTCTCTCTCCTACTTTTCCTCTTTCTCTCTCATACTTTTGTTAGAATTTCGGCAACATCGTTGCCGAAATTCAGTCTCTTTCCTCATTTTCCTAAATAACTTAGAATAGTACCCATAACGCAAATAAATTTGAGATTCAGCAATATTTAGCCAAAAGACTCCATCTTTCTCCCTAAAAGATAAAAACACTATCTAAAATTTGATTTAAATTTGACTCAATAAATTTAAAAGCTGCAATTTAATTTTAGAATAACTAGAAGATAGTTAAGAGTCTTATAATTCAACTAACTGACATTTCTTGGTGTTCAAATCTTCCCTCTTTCAATTATTGAATTAAAAAAAGAAAAAAAAAATCAATATCTCAGTTTGCTATTAAAGATATTGTATATGTGATATATTTTTACTGACCACCAAGAATAGATTAAATTGAGAGTAGAAGAAATTATTGCTATTGAGGCTTCAAATATATCAAGGATTGCAACGTTATTATCTTTCAAGATGAAATTAAACCAAATTTTAGGGAAAAGAAAATTTTGAGGGCCATAAAAAACACTATACATAAAGAAATCTACTAAAGAGGACTTTTTCTTTTATAAACCTACGTAATAGGACTTGGCAACAATAGATAAGTGAAAATCATTAGCATCTAATATATTTTCACATTTTATAGTGTTTGTTTTGCAATAAAATATTTTCAGTCAACTAAATTAACATAGTCAAATTTGTGCAAAATGTTTTACATTAGAAATTTTGGTAAAACATTTTACATTGGCAGCTCCCTCTTAGTCCCAATACCCCTCTCACACTCTCTCTCCCTCTTAGTTTTCTCTCCACAATCCAGCCACCTTTGATCCCTCTCTTCCACCCATTACTGGCTCCACCTCCTTCAGCAACACCCAACGGGGTAGTTTCTCCAAGATAGAAGAAGATGGTGTAAACTCATACCAAAGTCTCTATCCTACGGATAAGAACCTATCTTATTTTTCTTAGGCATCATTTCTTGATCTTCTATGGCTTTACCAGCATAGAGGCCTTTCAATGTTCAATACTTCAACAACTCAATTAATTGTATGCCACAAGAAAAAATACTATTGGTTGTGTTTTTTATTAAAATTTGAGAATTTTGAGTTTGAATTGTTTCTGATTGAAGATTTTTTTTTATCCTCATTTTACCATGTAGACTAGAAACACTGGAAAATTAATCGTTGAGCATTTGCAAGTGCTCAACCAAACATTGTAAAATGAAAACATTTTCAGTGTAAAATATTTTACTCTAAAACAAACGGAGCGTAAATGGCCATCCATATCGATTATTAAAAAATAAAAAGGATAATGACAGGTATTTTTTGACAAAATTATAGATAACAAGGATAAATTACGCTGGAAGAAAAATAATAATCAGTCCTATATGTTGTGCTCAAAACAGTTGCTAGAACTAATCAAACAAAACAACATTATATTTAATCCTTCTCTCAAACATGCACAAAATTTTTGATGATATGCAGTAAAAACTCCACCGAGTAATTTCTCAAGCCTGAGAGCCCTTGTAAGCTGCACTACTCCTCAGTTGCATCATTCTCCACTGCTTGAGTCACACCAACTTCAGCTGGCCGAATAACTCGATCATAAAGGGTGTACCCTGACTGCAATTCAAACACAAGAAAGCTATAACCACAACGTTGTTTCAAGGAATAGGTCACACTTAGCAAAGGAGTGAAAAGATATATGAATCAAAATAGATCAAGTGGCTAAGAGATCTTTGCAATTTTATACATGCAAATAGAACAAAAAATGTAGCAGCATAACTACTCATTTTGAAAAGAATACATGATGAATAAATGGCTTTGAAAAATTGATACCTTAAGAACTACAGCAACAGTGCCTGGTGGCTTGGAAGCATCTGGCATTTGGAAAACTGCATTATGACTATTTGGATCAAATGGCTCATTTGTAGGATCAAATTTTTCTAATCCAAATTTTTTAAATACCTGAAAGCAAAAGCATTCATAAACCTCAAAGCATTAGATATAACTTCTTATTTATCTTGCTACATCGCATAAAAGTGCAAATGTTGAGTAAAGAAAACTATGCTTTCTGAGAGAGAGAGAGAGAGAGAAATTTACAATTAATAACAATGTCCTTAAAATTCTATTTGTTGCTGCAACGCATATTTAACTAAAAATTTATAGCATTATAGCATTAGAAATTTTTTAAAAAGATGACAATCTGATTCTTGTTGTACTTTTTTATTTATGAAATATGTAAAGGTAAAACATAAGATTGAAAGTGTTTGACAGTTACAAATTCTTGTGTAATCAGGAAACTGTATGGCTCAGTTGGGAGTGTTGGTGACATACTAATATTTATAGGAAACTTACCTCCACAAGTTGTTTCTCAGTCATTTCAACACCTTCTAGAAGTGTTTTTAAGAGAGGCACAGCTCCAGATGGATCTTTGGATGTGTCAATTTTTGCAAAACTCTCTTTGACAACTGAAGAAGCTCTTCCCAAGTTGTCTGCAACATCCAGTAAGCTCTTTGCAAAATTCTGGACATTTTTTTTACGGAGGATGTCAGAGTTCAGACTACTAAAGAAACTAGATAAAATTTTACTTATCAAAAAAAAAAAAAAAAAAAAAAAAAAAGAAGAAAAAAATTTTTGCATAATGAACAGGAATTCAAGTGAAATTACATAGCCATTAGATGTGGAAAAAAAATACAGACCTGAATGGCAAATTTTTTTGTGTTCTCTGCTTCGCGTCTTGTCCTGTCCATGACATTCTCCATTTCTGCATAAGTACGGAGAACTTTATCTTGCATTTTCTCAATCTCTTTGTGCTTCAACTTCAAAAGTTCTTCCTTCTCTGTCACTAGTTTAACCAAATCATCCATGGACAGCTCACCCTCGCTCTCTGAATCTGAATCAGAAAATGCAGTACGTTTAGTAACTTTTCTGTGTCTTTTGACAGATTCGGACATTGTAGACTGGGATTGACCTGATTCGTTTGCCCCAGCAGCTTTGCTCTGTCCAGGACCTGAATCTTCAGCTTGATCGGCAAGTTTAGCATCTCCACTAGTAGTAGGAGCACCGTTATTATCTACAGTACTCCCATTTTCCTTGTCAGTAGGCTCAGGGGAGGCAGATGAAGAAACTCCAAATCTTTGGAAGATGGAGCGGGTTGCTGAATGATGTAAGAAAGCCACCTGACCTGGAACTGACTGGAAAATAAAATTCAGATGAGCAACTCACTGAGAATACCATTTACATTGTAAAAACTTGCAAACACAAATTATTATAAATAAGAAAACAGAAGTTAACAGAGCAACCAAGTAAAGACGGCTCTAAAATAATAGAAATTTTTTACCACAGTACCCATAATAAAAATAAAACTGCAAAGCACTAACCTGAATGGTTTTTGGAATGCCTTCAAGTGTTCAGAATTTATTTATTTTTTTTTTTTTTTTAAGTGGGCGTTTTGGGGGGGGTTACAGAAATCAACAAAAAATGAAAGGAGATCTCAACTACCGGCTTAGGGGCAGTTGCTACTAAAATGGGTGTACCCAGAATGGGGTTCTGATCTCTAAACGGATCCGCTATAGCTACTCGATCTCGATTAAAACTTGAGGTAAATAAGGCTGCAATAGATGTATTTCTTCAAGCAAAATATCCAGTTTTACTTTATTTTTTTTTGATAAATAACGTAAGAATATTATTAATAATAAAAAAATTGCCAAACCGAGTACATTGGGGATGTACTATGGAGGCACAAATCAGAAAACAAAAGAACAACGGTCAAGAAAAAAAGAAAAAGAAGAACAAGAAAAATGAGAAAAAACCACACTCCATTCAAAGAGAGTGTGTAAGAAAAAAGACTTAATGTCCAGCAAAGGTCGTTCACAACCCTCAAAGCTTCTAGCATTCCTTTCACGCCAAATGCACCAAATCAAGCAATGAGGCACTAATCTCCAAACGTCAATGTGACGATGTCGCGCAAACTTTCCTTGCCAAGCCTCAAACAACTCAAGAACAGTGCGAGGCATAACCCATTGAATACCAAACAAGCAGAAAACCAAGGACCACAACTCCCAAGCTATGGAGCAATGAAGAAGAAGATGATCCACTGACTCCCCACACCTCTTACACATATAACACCAGTCAAGCACTATCACTCTTCTTTTACGAAGGTTGTCTGTTGTTAAGATCTTTCCTAAGGAAGCAGACCAAGAAACGAAAGCCACCCTTGGAGGAACCTTCGATTGCCAAATCATTCGCCATGGAAAGGAAACAAAAGTAGGAGGGTAGAATGAGCTATAATAACCTCTAACCTCAAAACCTCTATTCCTTGCAGGTTTCCAACAAACCTTGTCTGGACCAAACCCCCGCACTGTCGAAGAATAGACCAACTCCATAAACCGGTCAAAAGCTTCTTCTTCCCAATCTTGTGGTGGACGACGAAATTGCACATTCCAGTGAACTATTAGACAATCAAATCAAACATTCAACTATTTTTACCAAAAAAATTTAGCTTCTAATCATGTGCTTGAAACATAATGCTTCCATAAGCACAATATACCTGTTTCAAACATTATGCAGAACAGTACTAAGTGTTTCCAACTCAATGGGGGCAAGAAAACACACTGTTAGTCTTTTACACATTCAAACCAGCAAATCGAAACACTAATTTTCAAACATAAAGAAAACCAAATCCAAACATCTACAAATGCTAAAACCTGATAAATAAAATAAAAAAGGATCCAAAAGTCTAAGCTTTTTAATACCCAAAACTCAAAAAACCTTAAATCTCATATTTAAGTAGTACTAAAAAAAGACTAGCATTAAAGCTAAGAAAAATGAACCTTACAGCTCCTCCTTAAAATAACAGGAACCCTTATACTCTAATAAAACCCTGATTCAAATAAACAATAAAATTCAAGCATCTATATACCTATTGAAAGCAAAACACCAAAAATAAATCATCCAAATAATAAAAAACCGCTACTTTAAACTCCAATTGGTTAATTTGATCCATAAGGCACATAAAATCACAAACTTACATGTTTTCCATTTCTGGGTAAATGAAATTTCAGGAGGTAAAAACACAAAATACCATCAAAATGAGACTTGAATCCAAAGGGGCAGTTGTAATGGCTTAATTTTACAGGAAAACCCTAAAACCCTAGCAAAACCCTGATTACAACTATTCACAAAAAAAAAGGAGGGGTTGAATTGAGTACCACGTTGGGGGATGCACGAACGAGGGAGTGGAGCTGGTTGCAGAGGATCGGAGCCTGTTGCTTTTGAGGAACGGAGGAGAGGGCGAGCAAGGAGCCGCGTGAGACGACGCGCCTGGGCACGCGTGACAAAACCCTAGAGAACATGGCTGGAGGATGAAGATGAATCAGAGGAAAGGGCAAAATGGGAAACGAAAAAAGAGGTGGGGTTCTAGGAACAGAGAGAGAGAATGTTAAGGAAGGGTTTATGAGAGGAAAGTATCGGAAAAAACAGTGGTTCTGTGCTTGGGGAGAAAGAAAACCATCAAGATTGGAAAATCCGGGGGTTTTGGTGTGCCATTTATTGGTTGACTAAATTGCCCTTTTATTATTTTTCTTTTTTTTTTCAATTTAAAAAAAAAAAAATTTCTATGTATCTTTTGAAATAAAATTTTATTCTTATTAGTTATTACTTGCAACAACGGTTTACAATTATCAAAAGGTTCAAAGCAAAAGACACTTTCATATTTACCTTTTATTTTATTTTATATATGTACTATGTCTATTTAATTTTTGCTTTTAAAAAAAACCTATTACATTTTTTTGGATAATTTATATGTATGCTTACTTGTAACACAAGATTAACTATTACATGTACTATGCATTAAAAAAGAAGAAGCATATATTGTAGAATCCTTTTATTGGCAAAATTTAGTTATAATTTTTTAAGTAACTTAAATAAAGTAGCAAGAAATTATAGTATGGTTTAGATCAAGTTCTATTTTGTGATTTTGGATCCACTTTGCACTTAATCTTTTTTTGAGGATTAGAGCTCTTTTGGAAAAGTAGCTCTTCTATGTTGTAGATAATTTAGTCTAGTTTCATAAATTACTTGCTTTTTGGATCAAAGCTTGCAATGCGATTTTTTGATTCATGTCTTGCTTGCACAAAGTTTTGTCATTTGCGAGAGACTCATGAGTACAAGAACATGACTACCCACATGCACAACTTTTATTTATTTATTTATTGTTCAAACTCATTTCTCAAATTCTTTGTACCATGACCCTTCAAGCTAAAAATGCTTTGTTTATAATAAATTAAGGACCCATATTCAAATTCAAGTTTCAATAAGTAAAAAAGAAAAAGAAAAAAGAGAATACAATATATTAAGTGGAATACTTTCTCTCTCTCAAGTGAACCACTTCTAATGAGTAGGAGACTTAAGATTTTTGTTCAAACTCACCAAAAGGAATGAGATTCGGCTTATATAGATTTAGAAATTTATACACATGTGAAAATAAAACATAACACATTACTCTCTTGTGAAAAAAAAAAAAATCACTTTACCCATCAATGATTTAAAAAAGATAACATTTTAGTGATATCATTTAACAATAAAGTATGACAATTGTTATATGGAATGAACATATTTAGAACGAAGATAAGAGAAGTAAATCCAAATTTTATGCACATTATAACTATTCTTAATTTTTTTTTTAAATTATTATTATTATTAAAGGTTAGAGTTTTTTTTTTTTTTTTTTCTCCTTTTTTGAGAAAGTAAAGGTTAGAGTTAAGAGTGTGTTTTTTATTGTATATTGCTTTGGCTTCGATGAGTTTTTAATTATTATTTGCTAGGCAAACCGGGGGGCATTTTGGGATATTAGAAGGTTAAGTCCTGTTGGGTTTTTACTTTGGCTTTTAGAAGGCTCCAGAAGAACGGTGGCTCATGAGGATAGACTCGGAAGTCGCACTCGTAACTCCATGTCTGTGTTGCTACGAGGTAATATATATAGCCACGTGACACATTGGTTGTCCGAACAAGTGATTCAATTTTTTGTAACACAGACAGATCAAACGGCACCGTTTAAAAGGGTTTTTATAATTATTAATTTTTAAAGGTATTTGTACAATTGTTTGTCATTGGGTGAAATTATTCAAATTATTATTATTATTATTATTATTATTTATTCTTTTCACATAAATGTGAATTTCATGTGTGGATGTACACATGAAACTCACATTTATGTGAGAGAAAAATATAATAGGTTAATGAATTGAATGATTTCTCTTATATAAATCATTTTACTAATAATGCAGCAAAAAAATAAAAATGAAAAGAAGAGAAAATAGAGTTCATTTTAGTAACAAGTAGATAGTAGCAATATTATGTCAAAAGTCTTATAGTTCAAATGACACATTTTTGATATTTTTAACAGAGATATTTAAAGTTCAAATCCTCATTTTCTAACTATCTACTTTTCAAAAAAAAAAAAAAAAGTGAGGGGGGGTGGGGGGGTGGGGAAAGAAAAGAAAAAAAATAAAGAGAGGAAGATAACAAACAACCTTACTATAAGCTTTTATCAAGGTGAAGTCAATGCAAAAGGCAAGGAGTTTTTGCCCCCATATGCTCTATATTAATGGTTGTAAGGACCAGATTTGAGTTCTTAGCCCAAAAGGTGGATGGACTTAGACCCAAAAAGCCCAAAATAATGAATTTGTTGAGAGTGGGTTGAATCAGACAAACACCAAAGTAGATTCAAATGACAAGAGAATGATGCTGAAAATAATTGTCCTCAACAAAGTCCGAGGAGATCTGTTCTTATATATCTTCTTTAGATTTGATTACAAAGTCAGTTCTTAATGTTACAGTCTTTTTTCTCTTAGTTTTTTGATCCCCCTCTCCCATTGCTCCTCCCTCCTTTTATGCTATCTCCCCCTTTCATCTTTTTTCTCCATGTGCATGCCAGATGGCTACTGTTGATACTTGTTCCATCCACACCTTCTATAAGTTTTTGTGTAGTAACTGTAAAGCTGAAGACCACTGTTCAGATATCACCTCCACATTAATGTAGTCAGAGAATTAGCTGCAGAGTATTTAATGCGGTGACAGCAGCTTTCCCTTAAGATATTTTAGGACTCCTTCCTGTCTGATATCTCTGCAATGCTTATCCATACCAACAGAATTTTCTAGAACGTTACCCTGGGTGACAGACCACCTCTTGAGGCATTTATCCTCGACCCACCCTCTTAAGCCATTATGACCCAAACTAACTTCTTTATTTACTAACACAGTCTCTTCTGACCAAGATTTCCCCTGCTTGGACAACCTTTCGTCCTCGGCTTGGGCATTATCATATTTACATTTTCATTATGGGTTACATTTAGCTCATTAGGTATAGTTTTTTGTATCTTGAATAAAAGATTTGAGGTTATAATTTTTTTTTTTTTTGAGAGAGAGTTTCAACTTATTTGAGGTTAAAATCTTAGTTGTATAAAAAACCAATTGATATCTTGACCTAATAAAAAAAAAAAAATCATCACACGGACTTTGGAATTACCATCTCCCACCTTGTTGTGAGGAAAAATAAAAAAGGAAGATATTTGATAGGCAATAGAACTAGTTGTAATGTTGTGATACTAGGCTAGCCAATATGTGAACTTTTGAAAGTCTAGAAATTATTCATTGAAAAAAAAAAAAAGAAAAAGAAGAAGAAGAAGGAAGTTTGTTAAAACTCACACAATTTTTGGCTATAATTTAAATCATTTTCTAATATTTTACCAACACTGTCTAATGGCCAATTTTTAGAATATTGGATGAATTCTCGTTTTCATTTTTTACGAAACAAAACTTTATTACAAAACATTAAAAATGGGAGAGAAAATGTTATTAGTCGCACTATTTGATCCCCCTCACAAGAGCAAAACTTGGCTTGAATCCGCCTCTCCCATTTTTGTAAATAATAATAATAATAATAATAATAATTGTAGGGTCAGATTCTGCAGCCCAAGCCTAAGGAGGTATGGATTTTGAGCCCAGTGAACCCAAAACAATAAATTTGTAGAGAATGGGTGAAAGAGCTAGGCTAAAAATGAAGCAACGGTCTTAAACAGCAGTACTAATGGGAGAATTTGTATTAATACGTACTCGGACGGATGTAAATGCCACGTCCGAAGAGGTGTTTTCCATTGATGAACTTTGGGTTACAATTCTTTAGAGCTACAGTAGAATAATACTCCTTTTTTCTTTCTGATTTTTTCGATCCCCCACTATCAGAGACACCTCTCTCTTATATAGTACTGTCTTTCCGCATCTTCACCGTCCACTTGTTGATCATCTGGGCGCCCACTTGAGTGCATGTCCCATCAGAGGTGTTCTTTAGCCGTGTGAGTGGTGGTAGCTGGGCTGATACTGTTCAGGGGTCTTCTCCACATTAATGCGGCCAGAGAAGTAGGTGCAGTGCATTTAATGCGGTGGTTGAGGTCTCTCTTAGATATTTCTTCGCTCCAGTTATCTTCATTCGTGTCCGAGGTTCATCTCAGTTAGTACATCTATCAAGGGGATCACTTGGGCTGCAAAGGGTTGAAGGTCAGACCAAGACTCTTCGGATCGGAGGGTATTGGACTCCTCGGCCCATCGAACATCTCCTCGGATCACGGCCATGCTCCTCTTCTGACATGTTCCTTTCTCAGTGCCTCCAAATGAGCTTCTTCATCTCTTCGGAAAACAGTGGTCCTCGGATAGGGCCTTGGGCCCAATGCGCTAGGTTGGGCTTTTCTCCCCCACAATAGCCCCTCAAAATTGTAGTTTTTCCCTCGCATCCGAAGAGAAAAAGTAGGATTTTGACCTGCCACGGCACAAAAAAGCTTCAGGCAAATTTGAACTGGCACGTGTGAGCATAGGAATAGACGCTTCATTAATGCCGCTGCGGTTTCCATATTCCCAAAGCGTTGCATTAATTGCACCAGGTGGCGCCTTGTCTTTCGTATCAACGGTGAACGATCGATCCAACGGCTGTGGTTTTTTCTTCGGAATTTGGGCGGGAGTGCCCCTGACCCTTCGTTTGACCCCATATAAAACCTCAGAGGAAGTTACCTTCCTCCCACTTTGCGAATTTTCAGACGTTCCAGCAAGAACAGACGCGCCACTCCGTCCAAATCTCTCAGTCGCTGATTTCAGGCCTCCCCAGGATCATCACAAACCCTCCTACGAGCCTGAAATCTTCTCCCCGATTTAGTCCGGGTGAGTTATCGTTCACCAAATCGTTTAGTTCTCTCTTCGGCCAGCCGTTTCACTTAAGCACCATGGGAAAACTCGAGTACATGATGGATAGCCCTGAGCAAATAGAGGCGTTTAGGACCGCGTATCGCATACCCCCTAACGTGGGTGTGAGGTATTGCCCCCCAGAAAAAATACTAACAGACCGGCAGACGGGAGAGGTGGTTATCCCCCTCATCGCCTTCAAAGAAGGGGGAATGACAATCCCTATGGGCTCCATCACCACCAATTACCTTCGGAACCATAGGCTTACTCCCTGGCAGTGCGCGCCCAATATGTTTAGGATCCTAGGAGCGATTGAGGACCTTGAGCGTCACATGGGGTTGGGACTCACCTGGCTTGATGTGGTACATATGTACGAATGCCACAGCCAGCAAGATGCTGGGTACTACTTAAAATCCCGGTCGGATGTTGTCAGGCTCATTTCTTGCCTTCCCAAATCCAACAAAGGGATGAAAGATGACTATGTGATCGTCTCGGGCGCCTGGCGTGACGGCCATGGTTGCCCAACCAAGCATGGGAAGCCAGGTGTGACATGTAGATTTAGGCGCACTGACCATAGGCTTAGGGCTCCCATCTTTTAACTATTTTTGATTTCTCTTTGGTCACTATTTCTGAGTTTCTAACCATTCTTTTCTTCTTTACTTGCAACAGATAAGAGACAAGTTTCTCCTCGGCTCAGCCTAACGAATGTTGCTGCCCTCAATTTCCTTTTAAGGTCGGAGATCTTCGTGAGCGAGGACGGGCAACTACGATCTGCTCCCCTTATTCTTGGATATACAGGGAAGCCAAAGGGTTTTCAACCGGTCGGCAACGCAATCGTCCAAGGAGATCATCGCCTTGCGCGTATTGACGTTGGTCGGAAGGGCTTCTTGGCGCCAGACGATCTTGAACCTGTACCCCGTCCAATTCCTCGGGCTGCACCTCCCCTTATCCAACCACTCCAGCAAGTTCCCCTCGGACAAGAGATTGAAGGTGAGGGGGCTGGCTCTTCCACTTCCTCGCTAGAAGAACAAATAGACGGATTTCAATTTGAGGGAGAAGCTTCAAGAGTAAACCAGGTGGTAGAGATCTCAGACGCCGAGGAAGAAGCCTACGAGCAGTCAGGCGCCCATCTTAATTTGTTAGCCACTCATTTAGAAGACTCCTCGGACGACGATATGGATCTGAGGAATTTGATGAAGGGTAGAGGCAAAAAGTCCGACCCGAAAGATGCTGGGACATCTAAAACAGGGGTGACACTTCCTCCAGTGCCTATCCAGGTCCCTGACCCAAACTTGAAACCCATGCCAAACCTGCAGAAGAAGAGACCCCACACTGAGGTTGGGGAAAAACAGGTGCCACCAACCAAGGGGGCCAAGCAGCAAAAGGTGGCACAGGACCACCGAACTCGCAGGGCTTCGTCTACTGAAAGCCGAGATGAGGGCACAACGGCAGATGTGCGCCGAGGAGGAGGGGGACCGCGGATTTGGTCTCCAAAATTGGAGTTGGAGGGCGCTCCAATCCTCTGGGAGACCTCCCTCAGGAATTATGATGGAGGGAGGGCCGGCTACGTTGCTGAGGCCCTGCAGCAACCACTTCTCCTCCCTCATGACATGGAGTCCTTCAGGCGTTTCAATCAGCCGGAGCTCTTTCGATCCCTCAAGAGGGATTTAGCCATCGTAAGTAACCTCAGTCCGATTAGTTGAATCACTGATTTTTGCTTTTCTTATTCTTCTGCGTTTGACATTCAGAGTTTCCCTCATGCAGGTCACTCAGCAGATTTACGTAGCCGAGGAGTGGGACAAGAAGAACCGCCTTGAAACCCAGGCGGCGTTCTGCTCCCGAGACGAGGCGGAGAAATCTCTGGGCCAAATGAAGGACGATTATGCCCGTCTGTCCGGGGAACTCGCGAAGATGACCAGCCAGAAGAAAAGCCTTGACGCTGGGATAAAGAATGTTGAAAAGCAGGCTGAGGATCAGCGTAAGTTGCTAAAGGCGGCCGAGGCCAATCTGAAGACCGAGAGGGAGCTGGTAAACGGGTTAAGGGATGAACTCTGAAAAGCCAAAGACAGCGCCCGATATGCCGAGGAGAAAGCCCAGTTGGCCCAGGAGGCGATTGAGGCTGAACAGAAGGCAGCTTACCAGCTGGGGGTGGAGACGGCCACGTCCCAGCTTCTAGAGCAATTCGCCTCGGTCAGCCGAGATTACTGCGACATAAGTTGGGGCAAAGCCCTGGATGCAGACTATGATCCTGATATCCGAGAGCTCCCAGGAACTGATCTCCCTCCTGTTCCACAGCTTCCAGAGGCTTCGGAGCCAATCTTGGTCAGTCATGCTCCTCCACTCACTCTTGGTGCAAGCAAGGAAACTGGTCAGCCAGGTGGCAAGGATAAGCCAGCTGAACCAGCCAAAGAGAAAGGCCAAGGGTCAGGCGAAGAGAAAATTCCTTTTGAGCCCAAGGACCAAGCCCCTGAAGCAACTGCTCGGATAGGCCAGGCTGCGGACCCCGTGCTCCCTCCAGCAAAAGAATAGATGTATAAGGCTTTCACTTTTGCACCTGTGCTTTCTTTTGTTTTATCCGAAGAATTGTAAACTGTCCTTTTATTTATGGAATAGATTCTCATTTGTCTATGATGTTTTAAATACATGTCTTACTAATTACTACTGTCACATACAACTGTACATTGCACTTATAACCAAATAATGCAAATAAATCTGTTTGATACATCATACTTATGGTGTAAGTAATCAAAATTAATATTGAAAAGGATAGGCCAACTAAGAGTTATTGATGAGTTGCATGTCTTTCCAAGTTAAACATAAGTTATTATCCCTCGGCTTCAAACTAAACACAACTAGGGGAGACATTTATAAATTAGAATCAATTTAAACGCGATTAGGAGTTTTAGCACTAAGCCCCAGTGACACTGGCCGCGTGGGGGTATTGACTAACCTATCGTTTGGTTCAAGGATTATAGGATTCGAATGTACTCGAGTGCTAACTAACCCTAGTCATCTGGTCCGAGGACTGCAGGCATGACTGGATTTAAGTTTAAACACAAACTGCACCGGAGTGTTAACTAACCCTAGTCATCTGGTCCGAGGACTTCAGGCATGACTGGATTTAAGTTTAAACACTATAGAACCGTCACTGAGTGCTAACTAACCCAAATCATCTGGTCCGAGGACTACAGGCATGATTGGATTTAAGTTTAAACACTATAGAACTGTAACTGAGTGCTAACTAACCCAAATCATCTGGTCTGAGGACTACAGACATGATTGGATTTAAGTTTAAACACTATAGAACTGTAACTGAGTGCTAACTAACCCAAATCATCTGGTCCGAGGACTACAGGCATGATTGGATTTAAGTTTAAACACTATAGAATTGTAACTGAGTGCTAACTAACCCAAATCATCTGGTCCGAGGACTACAGGCATGATTGGATTTAAGTTTAAACACTTGAGCTAACGGTGTTAACTAACCCTAATCATCTGGTCCGAGGACTACAGGCATGATTGGATTTAAGTTTAAACACTTAAGCTGGTGGCGAATGAGTGTTAACTAACCCTAATCATCTGGTCCGAGGACTACATGCATGATTGGATTTAAGTTTAAACACTTGAGAGAGAACTTTACGCAGCGAATTGGTATATCAGTTGAAGAGAAGACTTGATTAATAGAAGTACCTCTTGAGGTTATTTACATTCCAAGGGCGAGGGATTACATGACTATCCAGGTCTTCTAAGAAATATGCTCCAATACCAGCGCCTGAAGTGATACGATATGGTCCTTCCCAATTGGGTCCTAGTTTTCCCCAAGTCGGGTTCTTCGCGGTGCCCACAACTTTCCTCAGCACCAGATCACCAGGCTCTAAAGGCCTCAGCTTCACGTTAGCGTCGTAGCCTTGTCTGAGCTTTTGTTGGTAGTGTGCCAGCCGAACCATTGCATTCTCTCTTCTTTCCTCAATCAGGTCCAAACTCTTCTCTAGTTGCTCGTTGTTGCCGGTCGGACTAAACGAGCTGGTTCTAAGTGTTGGGAACCCTGTTTCCAGAGGAATGACAGCTTCAGCTCCATAGGTCATCGAGAAGGGGGTCTCTCCAGTAGACCTGCGGGGCGTAGTTCTGTAAGCCCAAAGCACATGTGGCAACTCTTCTACCCATTTGCCTTTTGCATCATCTAGCCTCTTCTTTAAGCCATTCAGTATGACCTTGTTGGAAGCTTCTGCTTGGCCATTACTCTGGGGATAGGCTGGAGTGGAGTATCTGTTCGTAATTCCCAGCTCACTGCAGTAATTCCTGAATGCCTTGCTGTCGAACTGTAAACCGTTGTCCGAGATGAGGGTGTGAGGAACTCCAAACCGTGTGACAATATTCTTCCACACGAACTTTTGCACATCAACGTCTCTGATATTGGCTAGTGGCTCAGCTTCAACCCACTTGGTGAAATAGTCTGTTCCGACCAGGAGGTACTTCTTGTTTCCTGCAGCTTTGGGGAAGGGTCCCACAATATCCAAGCCCCATTGGGCAAAGGGCCATGGGCTAGATAGTGGATTAAGATTTCCCCCTGGCTGGTGAATGTTTGGAGCGAAGCGCTGACATTGATCGCACTTTTTGACGTATTCGTGTGCCTCCTTCTGCATGTTAGGCCACCAATAGCCTTGGGTGAGGGCTCGGTGAGCCAAGGACCTACCTCCAGTGTGGCTCCCACAGATTCCTTCGTGCAGCTCTTCTAGCAATGCCTCAGTCGCCTCGGGATGTACGCATAACAAATATGGTCCCGAATAGGAGCGTTTGTATAGTTTCTGGTCTTCGGATAACCAGAACTTAGTCGCCTTCCTCCGAACTTTATCAGCTTCTCCCTTCTCTTCAGGCAATATATCTTCTTTGATAAATTTGATTAAAGGGTCCATCCAGCACGGCCCGGACCTGATCTAGTGAACCTGGACTCCCCCTGACTTCGCCTCAGTAGGCCTGTGCAGGTCCTCGACGAGGATGACCCTCGGCAGGTCCTGTGCCGAAGAGGTGGCAAGTGTGGCCAAGGAGTCAGCATGTGAGTTGCCACTCCTGGGGATGTGCAGCAAACTGAAAAATTCGAACTCTGATTGCAGATGTTTAACACGACCCAAGTATCCCTGCATTCTTTCGTCCTTTGCCTCGAACTCGCCTTGTACTTGACCTACTACCAATCTTGAGTCCGAGAACAACTCCACGGACTTCCCACCCATTCTACGGACCATAGTCATCCCCATCAGTAGGGCCTCATACTCCGCTTCATTATTCGTTGCCGAGAAGTCCAACCTTAGCGATTTCTCGATAATGATTTTCTCGGGGGATATCAATACTAGCCCAACTCCAGAGCCTCTTTGGTTTGCCGCGCCATCGACGTACACTTCCCAATGGGAGGGATTCTGTTGAGAGATCATGCCAACTGATTTTTCATCCATGCCCGACGTGGGCTTTACCTCTTCTAGCTGGGGCTCCGTGAACTCAGCCACCAAATCTGCGAGGACCTGTCCCTTGACCGATGTGCGGGGCATGTATCTTATATCGAAAGCCCCTAAGATTGTACCCCACTTGGCAATCCGACCAGTGTAATCAGCACTTCGGAGTATAGCTTTGAGTGGGAGTTGTGTGAGAATGATCACCGTGTGGGCTTGGAAGTAGTGAGGTAGCTTCCGTGTGCCAAGCACTACTGCTAAGATAGCCTTCTCCAGTGGCAAGTAACGAATCTCAGCCTCATGCAGCGACTTGCTTACGTAATAGACGGGCCTTTGTACACCAGAGTCTGACCGTATCAACACCAGGCTCACCGCATAGGGAGCTACAGCGATGTAGGCGAACAGTACCTCGTCTGGCTCAGGACTGGACATGATTGGTGGCCGAGCCAGATAATCCTTGAGTTGCTGGAACGCCAAAGCACACTCCTCAGTCCATTCGAATCCCTTCCACTTGTTGAGCAGAGAGAAAAAGGGCCGACACCTGTCTGCTGATCTAGAGATGAACCGATTGAGGGCAGCAGTCATTCCGGTCAGTTTTTGAACCTCCTTGGGATTCCGAGGAGCTCGGAGGTTGTTGATGGCCTTTATCTGGTCGGGGTTGACCTCAATTCCTCTGTGGGTGACCATGTATCCCAAGAACTTGCCGGACCCTACCCCAAACGAGCACTTAGAGGCATTTAGTCGTAGCTTGTACTCCGTAGAACCTCAAAGTACTTTCGAGGTCTTCACATGCTCGCTATGACCTTTGCTCTTCACCACCATGTCATCTATGTAAATCTCGATGTTCTGCCTAGCTGTGGCTCGAACATCCTCGTCATCATCCTCTGGTAGGTAGCTCCCGCGTTCTTCAGGCCGAACGGCATCACTTTATAGTGGTAGTTGCCAATAGGGGTGACGAAAGCAGTTTTCTTCTGGTCCTCCAGGGCTAATGGTATCTGGTGGTAGCCTTGGAAGGCGTCTAGGAAGCTCATCCGAGGGTGACCGACAGTGGCATCAACCAGCTGATCGATCTTCGGCATAGGGAACGGGTCTTTGGGGCATGCCCTATTCAGATCCGTGAAGTCTACGCATACTCGCCACTTCCCACTCTTCTTCTTTACCACCACGGTATTCGCTAGCCATTCGGGATAAAAACCTCTTTGATGGCCCCAGCTGCTTTGAGTTTCGCTACCTCGTCTCTCACTGCGTCGGCATGTTCTTGGATGGGCGCCGAATAGGTTGTTGCTTGGGGGTGACCAGTGGGTTCACCTTCAAGTGATGGCATATAAACTCCGGGTCCACCCCTGGGGCCTCGTAAGCACTCCAGGCAAACACGTCGAGATTTCGCTTGAGGAACTCTATCAGCTCTCCTTCTCTTGAAGAGGCAGCTGAGATCCGACCTGAAAGAACCTGTCAGGATCATCTCCAATAATCACTTTCGTCAGATCCTCACATCGAGCGCTTTCATCCGGTTCCCCAGAAGGCACTCCCCGAGACTGTAGTTGCTATAAATCCCTCCCAGCCATGTCCGAGGACTCGGCTGGGGCCTTATGCTGAATGGCGGCTACTAAGCACTGTCTAGCGACAGACTGGTCTCCTCGGATTTCATGTATCTGTCCCCCTGACGGATATTTGACCTTCTGGTGCAAAGTAGAGGGGACAGCCCCAAGTGCGTGAATCCAAGGTCTTCCTACGAGTGCCGTGTAGGGCGAATATGCGTCCACGACAATAAAATCCAGCTCCACCACCTCGGAGCCGGACTGCACAGGTAAGCGTATCCGGCCTTTCGGGATGACAGGCCTTCCTTCAAAGGTGAATAGGGGGGAATCGTACGGCGTCAGGTCCTGGGGTTTTAGGCCTAGCCCCTTGTAGAGGTCCGGGTACATTATCTCCACGACACTGCCCTGGTCCACCATCACCCTCTTTACATCGTACCCTCCTATTCTGAGGGTGATGACTAGTGCATCATCATGGGGTTGGATGGTGCCGATCATGTCCTCGTCCGAGAATCCCATAACCAGCGGGGCACCAGACCTAGCTCTCTTCGGTCCTCGGCTCGTCTCCCCTGCAGGTGGTCGGCCTACTGACATAACTTTCAGAGGCCAGGACCCTGTTCTCCCCGGCGCAGCGAAGACGACGTTTATAGTCCCAAGCGGCGGCTTTGAGGGGTCATCCCTGCGTGGCCCCGAGCCTGTCTGCGCTCGGCCGCTGGAGGGGTGCAGAAGATGTTTCAGTTTACCATCGCGAACCAACTGGTCCAGGTGATCCCACAGACTCCTACAATCTTCTGTTGTATGCCCATGGTCTTGATGGTACTGGCAGTAGAGATTGTGGTTGCGTCTCTCGGGGTTTCCTACCATCTTGTTCGGCCACCTGAAGAATGATTCATTCTTAATTTTTTCCAAGACCTGATGCACTGGTTCTTTGAACACGGTGTTGACCGATTGAGGATTCATCGATCCTGATTGTCTGGCAAAATCCCTCCGCGGTTTATTGTAATTGTACCGGTCCGACCGCGAGTCTCTCCTCTCCTGAGGTATAATCTTATCCTTTCCCTTGCCCTGCTGCTAATCTTCTTCAACCCTCTTATACTTCTCTATGCGGTCCATTAGTTGACGCACGTTTGTGACTGGTTTGCCAGATAGGGATCCCCTCAAACCGTGGTCAGTAGGGAGGCCGAGCTTGAAAGTGCTGAGGGCCATTGCATCGTTGTTGCCCTCCACCTCATTGAACATCTCCCAATATCTGTCTGAATATGCCTTCAAGGACTCGCCTTCCTGCATGGACAAGGATAGCAGTGAAGAGAGAGGCCTGGCCACTCTTCGGCACGTAACAAAACGGGAGCTGAATGCCTGAGTGAGCTCTTTGAAGGAGTTGATGGAGCCCGCCTTCAAACCATCAAACCATCTCATAGCAACGGGCCCAAGACTGGAAGGGAAAACCTTGCACATCAGAGCTTCATCTCTGGAATAGACAGCCATCCTCTGGTTAAAATGACTCACATGCTCCACGGGGTCAGTTTTACCATTGTAGACGGTGAACGTTGGCTGGTTAAAGCGCCGAGGGAGTCTGGCCTCCTCTATCCTGCGCGTGAAGGGTGATCTAGATATCTGATTTAGAGCCCTGTTCATGGCATCGTTCTCCACGTCCTTGCGTGATGGGCTCCTACGCTCCCTTTTACGATGGGACTCCTCTACATAGGTGTAGGACTCGCTAGCTGGTGTCTTGGACTTGCGTTGATAAGAGACGTCCTGCTCGTCATCAAGATCATCTTCAGAGTACGAGGAAGCCCGCTTCCTCTTTGCGTGTCGCAACTCCCGCTTTAGTTTTTCCACTTCCTGTTGTAAGTCACGGTTCTTCTCTGCATGGGACATGTGACTTCCGCTCTGTGATTGGCTCTGGCTGAGGCGCACAGTGTGTACACTGCCCTCACGATTTTGTCTCCTCTCTAAGTCGACAAAATGGTCCACGTGTTGGGATGCCCTGGATTCTGCTTGTTGTTCACCTTGTCCCGCCATTATCAACTGTCGTTTTCACTCTTGCACAAGCTCTTCCCACAGACGGCGCCAATTGTAGGGTCAGATTCTGCTGCCCAAGCCCAAGAAGATGTGGATTTGGAGCCCACTGAACCCAAAACAATAAATTTGTAGAGAGTGGGTGAAAGAGCTAGGCCAATAATGAAAATAACAGTATTAAACGGCACAGATGACAGGAAGACTTGAATTAATATGTGCTCGGACAGTGGTGAATGTCTCGTCCGAGGAGGTGATTTTCATTGATGAACTTAGGTTACAAATGCTGGAGCTACAGTAAAATAATATGCTCTTCTCTCTCTCTTATTTTTCGATCCCGCTATCAGAGACCTCTCTCTCTCTTATATAGTACTGTCTTTCTACATCTCCACCGTCCACTTGTTCATCATCTGGGCGCCCACTTGAGTGCATGTCCCATCACACTCCCCCTTTAGCCCTGTCTGAGTGGCGGTAGCTGAGGATGCACTGTTCAGGGGTCTTCTCCACATAAATGCGGCCAGGAGGGTAGGTGCAGTGCATTAAATGCGGTGGTTGAAGTCTGTCACCTTGATATTTCTCTGTTCCTGTTACCTTCTTGTGTGTCCGAGGTCCCCTTTCTCCCTTAACACTTGTCAAACAGATCACTTGAACCTCCCATACACGTGTCGGGCAAAAACCTCGTCGGATCCGAGGGTCTCGGGCTTCTCGGACATATGGACATCTCCTCGGACAGTGCACGTACTCATCTCCAGACGTTCTCCTTTCACATGGGCCTCTGACTGAGTGTCTTGGCCTCCTCGGACGAACAATATTCCTCACATAGGGCCTTGGGCCCAATATGTTGGGTTGGGCTTTCTTCCCCCACAGTTATTAACCCATTCCTTTTTCTTTTTTTCTTTTTCATTTTCGTTTCATTTTTTTTACGGGACAAAAAGAGATTTTTTTTTTTGAGAAAACAGTAATACTTATTAGAATACACAAACACGAAAGCACATATATATTGGCTAATACAAAAGGAATAACTCAGTGAGAAATAGTATTAAAAAATAAAATAGTGAAGTGTTGAAGGACAACTTTGTAAAATTAAAATTTTTAGTTTCAAGACTTCTAATAAATTTATGATGATAAATTGGTGATCCATGATTGACAAATTGGGTTAATTTATTATTAAAATAGAATTTGTGTAGACACCACATTTTACAATTTTCTTTTAACTTCGTTTCAAGGGCAAAATAGTCATTTCATGAAGTAAGGGCAAAATGAGAATTTTGACCATTCAAAAACAAATAAGTTCTAACGTTAAGAACTTTTAGACATGTTATGTAGCCAAGCAAGGGCAGGCTGCCAATTGGGTTTAACTTCCGGATGGAACATGGCAAAGAGTTTTGATGAGATAGGGGATTTGAGGAGGAGGAGGAGGGATGGACGAATCAAAGTGACATAGGGCTGAATCTTAGTGGATCGTAGTAACAAGGTCACTAGCAAGGTCACTCTGCCACTTACAATACCCCGTCGCGTATTCAAGTCTTTTTTGGAGTAATTCTTCGAATCTTACCTTGATTTTTTGCACACATGCTAAGAAAAATATAACCTTCAACTTGTCAAAATTTGGAAGCCAGATTTAACATATATATATATATTTTAATGATTTTCGGAAGCCCAAAAATAGAAAAAATCATTAAAAATTTCAAAAAACGCTTAGAATGCCAAACCGTTTTTTGGAAACCTCCTCTAAAATCATGGAATGAATTTAGGAACATGATATATTAAGTGTAAAAACTCACAGTTAACAGTCATTGAAGAAGAGTTAAATGTCTAAGCTGTTGTAGATTTGATAGCTATTTTTTTTTTTGTTGAGAAATTGTAGATTTGATAGCTAACTTTGACTATTCTAACAATGTTGTCTCTTAAATTGTGGATGACGGCAGATTATTGATTTCCTAGATTCCGAAATTCGGATCAACCATTTCTATTGCAAAGCTACTAGGTGTTCAAACAATGATTTTGTGACATATGATAGCGCTCCTTTTGACATGTTAGAAACTTGTAATTCAGATTTGAATGGTATGTACTTTAACAAGTTCTGCCCTAAAACTTTTTTGGTTATCTAGTTTTGATGAATTTCCCAAGTTACCCAATGAAATAAAAATAATAATACCAAACTTTTATTATATGTTATATGATATTAATGATGGAAAAAATCATATTTGTATCGCATACAAAACATATGTAGCGGAAAATTAACGGATCTACTTCATTCGCAAATTTTTTTTTTGAGAAGGTACTTCATTCGCAATTGATAATATGTACTATGTAAATTTCAAAATATAAGAACAAGAGAGTGTACCTTGGTGTGGTGAATTTCAAAACCAAAGATCAGAAATTCTTGAGAACACTTTTGATCTTCACTCCAATTCTACTTGATGCCCAAGAAGTGTGGTCTCTCAATCAGTTATATGTGTATGTTCTAGAGAGAATGAAAGAGTGGCCAACACTCACATACAAACCATTTCATATATATCTCTAAATTTTGTATATTTCTCTCCTTATAACTGATTATCTAATTAGGCTAGCCTTTTGGACATTTCCAATTAGGTTTTAGTATGTGACTTGGAGTGGGACCAAAATGAAATAAATAAGACACCAGCTCCAATGGGCCTTGGGCTTTTCTGTCAACTTTTGATAAGTCCAAAGTTGCCATTAATTATATTTAATATTACTATATAAATATAATTGCACTCTAAGCCTTATTAATAAATTATATCCCAAGACTTTATTATATATACAACCCCTTTATAAAATATTCGTAGTAATACAAAGTTATAAATGTAAACTGTCACTTTGTAGATTACTACATCTTAATAATTGAGTATCCAGTTTAATCATTTTAAATTATTCATCATATATTTATGAAATCCAATTTCATAAATATGTACTTTAGTAACTATTTACTAAAGTAGTTAGGTGTAACATTCTGAATAACAAACCCATTAAACTTATCTTAAGAAAATATTTTGTATCTCCGTTAAGAGACTATGAATTTCATATTGAAAATATATGTTCCATCAACACTAAATGTGGCTGCTCAACATACTGAGGTTTTGACCGTATCTTTAGATCCCACTCCTGATATATCAAAGCAACCTCCACTTCATGATCAAGTCAATTATTCTCTCAGTATTAAGAGTTCATGTAAATAAAAGTCGTGAGATTTATTATTCATTTGATAGTCATTAGGAGAATAATAAATCTCACAGCGGTCCAGTTCAATATATTTTAACTCTTAAAACATATTAACATATTAACTAGAAGTCTTTACTTTCATGATCAAGACAAATCATCTTAGTTGATATATTATAGTCTTCGCAGATAAAATGCCCAATTTCATCACCGACTACGAACTAAAATTCTGAGTTTACAAAAAACTTGTGATTTATATCTTCTATGACTTTTCACATAAATCACATACTATGCATCTCATGGACTATATGATAATTTTCAAATGTTCATGTTACCATCATTTTTGATAATAATAAAGCAACTTTATTAATCACAACATTAAGTCATACATAATATCATACATAATAACATACATAACATCATACAATAGGATTTTAGGGCACTAATCCTAACAATTAATTGATCCAACTGTAATTAACGCATTGGAGGATAAGATGGAGTTAGGGACAAAAATTGCCCAATTGATAAAGTTTTTTTTTTTTATAATTATTTTTAAAAGGTTAGAAATTAGACATATAATTATACTACCAAAAGTACCATTTGGTCCACTTCCAACTACAAGGGATCAAGGCTATTACCGACTCTAGGGAGGTAAAAGCATCCACAATAGTTGAGTTAAAAATTTAGATATTTAGCTTTACCAAAAGTTACTTTATCTATTTTACCTACACACATGCTGCAGCAGTGGATCTATTTTAACTTTCAACACAATAAAATAATATAAACATCACAATAAAATAATATAACCACTACAATAAAATAATATATCCCACTACTTAAAAAACATCCACAGCACCAACCACAACCTGTTGGGAATTCAACCGAAATTCCAATCTGTGAGAAACAAAAAATAGAGAAAACACATATCAAAGAAAAACAATCACACACACAAGACAATATTTACGTGGTTCGGAAATTTGCCTACGTTCATGGAGTTGTAGGGATTTCACTATTATCAGGGAAAAATACAAAGTGCGGCTACAGTGTTTTTCTCTCTTTCTAAAACACAACTTAACCAAAAAACTCTAATCACCAAAAACAGCTTGGGCCGCCTCAGAAAATCTCTCATTAAAAACCACGCAACATTATTCGGGTCGGGTTGGGTCGTCAACCGGATCAAACATAAACTAGACTCCACAAAGCCCAACAAATCTCCCATTTGGAGACTAGTTCAATCACCAACACCAGCCGCTATCCTCCAAAAGTAATCCCTCATCCCTGCAACTCATTCTCCTGTCCTCAAGCTAGAAGGCCAACTGAAGCTGCACACAGCTTCAGATTCTCAATAGTGACACACTTAGTCAACATGTCTGCCGGGTTCTTAGATCCACATATCTTCTCAAGTATTACCAGCTTATATTCAACAAGGTACCGGATAAAGTGGTATTTTGTCTGTATATGTTTCGACTTTGAATGAAAAGCTGAATTTTTAGCAAGAAAAATTGCACCCTAACTGTTACTGTGTAGAATGTCCATCTCCTGCTTCTTACCCAATTCATCTAAGAAACCATGTAGCCAAATCATCTCATTTCCAGCTTCAGTTGCTGCAACATACTCAGCTTCTGTAGTAGACAAAGTAACAATTTTTTGCAGATTTGAAGCCCATGATATAGCTGTACCACCCAGTGTAAATACAAACTCAGTAGTACTCTTTCTACTATCAATATCACCAGCAAAATCAGCATCTACATAACCTTGCAGTTTCAAACTTGCACCAGTGAAGCAAAGACATGTATTTGATGAACCCTTCAGATATCTCAAAATCCACTTAACTGCCTCCCAATGTTGCTTTCTAGGTCTGCTCATGAATTTGCTCACAACTCCTACTGCATGTTCAATGTCTGGCCTTGTACACACTATAGCATACATCAAGCTGCCAATCGTTGAGGCATAGGGCACCTTGCTCATATGGTCCCTTTCTTCTTCTGTCTTCGATGACTGTTCTTTGCTCAGTTTGAAATGATTACCCAAGGGTGTGCTCACTGGTTTAGCTTCATTCATGTTGAATCTGCTGAGAACTTATTCACATACTTTGACTGTGAAAGCTTCAATGTACCATTTGCCTTGTCTCTAATGATTTTCATACCAAGGATTTGCTTTGCAGCTCCCAAATCCTTTATTGCAAACTATTTTGACAATTGCTTCTTCAGATTATTAATCTCCTCAATGCAAGACCCTGCAATAAGTATATCATCCACATATAATAGTAATATGATGTAAGAATTGTCAAAAAAAACTTAACATAGCAACATTGATCAGCTTTACATCTCTTGAACCAAATTCTATGAATAAAATTGTCAAATTTCTTATACCACTGTCTAGGAGCTTGTTTTAGGCCATACAAGCTCTTTCTCAGTTTGCAGACTAGATTCTCTTGTCCCTGAACAATGAACCCTTCTGGCTGAATCATGTAAAGGTCTTCCTCTAAGTCACCATGAAGGAATACCATCTTCACACCTAACTGCTCAAGATGTAAGTTTTCTGCAGCCACCATTCCCAGCACCAGTCTAATTGTTGACATCTTCACAACTGGAGAAAATATCTCTGTGTAGTCAATGCCTTCTTTCTGCTGGAACTCTTTAACAACTAATCTGGCATTGTAACGTTTGCTACCATCATGCTCATTCTTAATTCTGTATACCTACTTGTTGTGTAAAAGCTTCTTTCCTACTAGCAATTCAGTCAGTTCCCATGTCTGATTTCCCAACAAGGAATCCATCTCATCCTTCATGGCTAACTCCCACTTGCTTGAATTCTCATCTTGCAAGGCTTCATCATAACACTCTGGCTCACCACCATCAGTCAACATGAGATAATTTAAAACGGGTGAATAACACTATGGAGGTCTAATGTTCCTGGAAGATCTGCGGACTTTAACTACAGGTGTACTCTGATCTACCTGTGAATCTACATTCTCCATATCTTCTTCACCCCTTTTTTGGATAGTACTTTCAGTCAATTCATCTAAGTTGACAAACTCAGACTTCTTTTGATCTATCTCTGTAACATTTGACACTACAGTTGACTTATCCTTGTACATAGCCTGTTTATTAAATATCATATTTCTACTTCTGATGATTTTCCTGTTTTGTTCATCCAAAACCTATAGCCAAATTTCTCATCACCATAGCCAATGAAAAAAAATATTTTAGACTTTGCATCAAGTTTACTACGAGCATCAGAATCAATATGAACATAAGAAACACAACCAAAAACTTTTAAATGTGAAAATTTTACCTCTTTATCGCTCCAAATCTTCTCAGGAAGTCTGAACTCCATAGGAACTGATGGTCTTCGGTTTATCAGGTAAGCTGCAGTGCTAACAGTATCAACCTAGAAAGTTTTTGGTAGTCTAGCATGCAACCTCATACTTCTAGCACGCTCATTGAGAGTTTTGTTCATGCACTCAGCCATACTATTCTGCTGTGGTGTCTCAGGAATGGTCTTCTCCATCCTAATTCCCTATGCAGCACAATACTCACTGAACCTTCCATCTATGTACTCTCCTCCATTATCTGACTTCAAACATTTTACTTTCAAACTTGTTTCTGTCTCAACCATGGCCTTCCACTTCTTAAAAGTTTCAAATACATCAGATTTATTTTTCAGAAAATAAACTTATACCTTTCTGCTTGAGTCATCAATGAAAGTGATGTAATACCTTGAACTTCCAAGGGATGCAATCGGAGAAGGCCCCCACAAATCAGTGTGTACTAACTCCAATTTTTCAGCCTTCGGTGTCCTGCCAGTTTTTAAGAAGCTCACCCTTTTCTGCTTTCCTAAGATGTAGTTTTCACACATGTCAAAATCAACGGACTCCAATTCTGGTAGTTTCCCTTTTAACGGCAGTATCTTCATCCCTTTCACACTCATGTGACCAAGTCTGTGGTGCCATAGGCTTGTATCAGTACTTACTTCAGCAACTGCAATTGTGTCTCTTGAACTTGAGATCATATAGAGAGTGTCAGTCTTCTTTCCACGAGCCAATACTCTAGCCCCTTTTGTAACCTTCCAAGTACCACCAACAAATAGTATTGCATACCCTTCATCATTAAGTTGTCCAACAGAAATCAGATTCCTCCGCAGGTCAGGAATATGTCGAACCTTCTCCAGTAACCAAACAGATCCATTGGGCAACAATATCTAGACATCTCCCATACCTACAACATCCAAGACTGAACCATCAGCCAAATACACTTTACCAAAATCACCTGCAACATAATTCTGTATGATTTTTCGGTGTGGAATGGTATGAAACGAAGCTCCTAAGTAAAAAACACAATCATTAAGTGGACTGTCTACTGCAAGAAGTAATGCATCATGTACCTCTTCTGTTACAGCATTAGCAGAATCATCTTCATTCTTCTTCTTAGGACTTTTGCATTGGTTCCTAAAGTGACCTGTTTTCCCATAATTCCAGCATTGTACCTGTTGGCCTGATCTAGATTTACTTCTGTTCTGATTAGAATTTTTGAATTTTGATCTGCCCCAATTTGAATTTTTGTTATTACCTCTGCCTCTTGTCTCAAGGTTTAGGGCAGAACCAGATCCTGAGGTTTCACCTGCATCTCTTCTAAGAATCTCCTCAGCCAGAATTAAATCTCGTATATCATTATACTTGAGCTTTTCCTTTCCTGTAGAATTGTTTACTACCATCCCCATTGCCTCCCAATTGTTTGGCAAAGAAGCCAAGACGATCAGTGCACGAATCTCATCATCAAAATCAATTTCTACAAACGATAATTGATTTGTGATAGTGTTAAATTCATTCAGATGTTGTGCTACTGATGCGTTCTCTGCCATCTTCAAATTGAACAGTTTCTTCATTAAATGCACCTTGTTATTTGCTGACAGCTTTTCATACATACTAGACAAAGCCTTCATCAAATCTGCTGTGGTCTTCTCCTTTACAACATTGTGTGCAACAGACCTATACAGAGTTAACCTGATAACTCCTAGTACCTGTCTGTCAAGAAGAGCCCATTCCTCAGCCTTCATAACCTCAGGTTTTGTCCCCAAAAGAGGCAGATGCAATTTCCTCCCATAGAGATAATCTTCAATCTGCATCCTCTAATACGCGAAGTCTGTACCATCAAACTTTTCTATTCCAGACGCCTTTATTGCTTCCTCTGCCATTGCTCCCACTCAAACCTAACCCTAGGCTCTGATACCAGTTGTTGGGAATCCAACCGAAATTTCAACCTGTGAGAAACAAAAAATAGAGAAAATGCACGTCAAAGAAAAACAATTACACGCACAAGACAATATTTACGTGGTTCGGTAATTTGCCTACGTTCATGGAGTTGTAGGGATTTTACTATTATCAGAAAAAAATACAAAGTGCGGCTACATTATTTTTCTCTCTCTCTAAAACACAACTTAACCAAAAAACCCTAATCACCAAAAACGGCTTTTGTATCCTGCGCACAGGATTCACAATGGGTTACAAAATGAGCCAAAAAATTTTTCAGGGAAAAATATAAAGTGCGGCTACAGTGTTTTTCTCTCTCTCTAAAACACAACTTAACCAAAAAACCCTAATCACCAAAAACGGTTTTTATATCCTGCGCACAGGATTCACAATGGGCTATAAATGGGCCAAAAAAATTTTCAGGGAAAAATACAAAGTGTGGCTACAGTGTTTTTCTCTCTCTCTCTAAAACACAACTTAACCAAAAAACCCTAATCACCAACAATGGCTTTTATATCCTGCGCATAGGATTCACAATGGGCTACAAAATTGGCCAAAGTCGGCCCAAGCCTCCGCTCCATGGACTAAGCCTAAAAAAATCTCCCATTAAAAACCACACAACACTATTCGAGTCTGGTTGGGTCGTCAATCGGATCAAACATAAACTAGGCTCCACAAAGCCCAACACAACCATCTCAACCATCAGCCATAACCACCACCACCACCAATCCACAACAGAAAAAAGAAAAAAAGAAAACCCAAATCTCCAATATTTTTCCTCAACTCAGGCCAAACAAAATCGCCAATCACAAATAAAATAAAAAATCACCAAGCACAACGTCGGCGAGTTGGGTCGGCAGAAGGGGTGGGTCGGCGAGCTCCATAGGTTTCCTAGTCAGGTACCCAATATCCACGATCAAGCACAACCACGAGCAAGCACTCTGATCGGCGGCGTGGGTCTGAGGCTGATCGGCGGCTTGGGACGGCTGGTGGGTCGGTGACGTTGAGCTTCGGTGGTGGCGACGTTGACGATGAGTCAGGCCGGCGACAGTAAACAAAGTGAGCTTGAGAGATTGAAGTTGAGAGAGATGAGCTTCAGAGATGAGATGAGAGTGAGCTTGAAAGAGATGAGCTTCAGAGATGAGATGAGAGTGAATGAGAGAGAGAGAGAGGCACGGTGTGATAAAAGAAAGAAAAAAAAAGGAGCAAGTGGTATTATTTTAATCACCGGGTAGAATAAAATAATATTTTTTTTGTTTAGCTCTCATGAACAGTGCACATCTATCTATAGATATGCACTGTAGCAATGGAGTTAAAAATAATAGATTTAGCTCCACTGCTGAAGCATGATTTTGGTGTTTGAGAAGCTAAAATTTAGCAATATACCAATATAGCACCACTGCTGTGAGTGCTCTAAGACCATAACTCTATAAGGGTGATTTGTCAAAGAACCTTAAATAATGAGGACATGTACCAAGTCCAATTAGGTGTTATTCAATCTTTTTTACAAGGTGGAGAGAGCCTCGCCCTTCATTCCAAACATACCACAAAACACCAAGCTTTTAAAAAACACACCTTAACAGTAACTCTATAAACTGACGTGTCAAACAAAAATCCCAATTACAAATTCTACCATACATAACCCTGTGTCATCAATCATAAAAAGCAAGTCAACATTCATTTATTATATTTTTAAAATTCATCAATCATATTCATTATCACATCAATTTGTAAAAATAATATAGTAAAATTTGTAATATAAATATATTTTTAATTATCCAAATAGCGTAAGGTAGAGAAAGAAAGAAAGAGTGTTACAAAGGATAAACTTTAAATACTCATTGTTTACTAATCACAAAAAAAAAAAAAAAAAATTATAATTCATTTATTTACCATGTTCTTGTCATCCACCAATTACTTATAAAATTTAAAAATTGAGGTGTCTTCTTTTATTACACTTGGCGTTTTATTATTGCGCAGAAATTGCTCTCAATCGCAACTCCCTTTTTAAAAGGGTACAAGGGACGGCACCGTTTCAATCCTCGAAAGCGAGAAGAGAAGGTCTTGAGCTACGCGTGCGTGCGTGCGAACGAGAGAGAAAAACAGAGGTAAGAAAGAGACACAGAGACGAGAGGCGAGAGCTTGCCTTTGCACTGCGTTAGGGTTTCCAGAAAAGTAAGGTCAGTGAGCGCGTCTATTCATGAAAACGAAAACTAACAACTTTTTCTCTAATTTTGGTTTTTTTTATTACTTTGGGCTGTTTTTGACTCAAAGATTATAAAAAAAAAAACCCCCAAAAAAAGCTTAGCAAAAATGGTGAGTTTGATTTGGTATTTGACGTATGTGTGTTGTGAGAAAGAGGTGTGCTTATCATGTGCAGGGCTGAGCAGAGAAAGAGAAATAGTGTGTGAGAGATTTAGAGAGAGAGTGGTGAGGACTGAGGAGAGGAGGTTTCTTCTTTTTATTGTGTTAGGGTTTCTCGCTTCTCTTTACTTTCACCAATTCCTTCTCCATGGATCGAAAGCTCGTGGTTAGTTTTTACTATAATTTCTATGTTTTGGTTTATTTGCCTTTTCTTAATTCATTCAATTTTGTAGTTGTAGGAGGAAAAAATTTAAATATTTTTTTTTTGGTTATTAATTATGTGTGGTTATAAATGTTTGGATAATAGGTTCTGGGTATTCCATGGGATGTGGATACGGAGGGTTTGAGAGAATATATGAGCAAATTTGGGGATTTGGAGGATTGCATTGTCATGAAGGTTAGCTCAAGCTTTGATTTTTACTCTCACTGCTTGATCTTTGATATTTTCTTTTACAAAAGCTTGGTCTGGATTTTTTTTGTTTTTTGAATGTGAAATGTTATTAACAAACAAACTCTACAGCACAATTACAACTTCAAAATGAAAAAAAGAAAAAGAACTAACACAAATATAAAGAATGGCTAAACAAATGTAATGAACCCAAACCTGAGTGCAACAAGTCAAGCTCAACCCGACTAAGAAGGACACTTGTGAAGAAGGTACACCGTGTGAATGAATTGATAAGATTACCAGAGTTCGACAAGCCAAGATTGCAAAGCTCAGTGGCATTACCTGCTCTTCTTTATGAGAAGAGCCAGAGTTTGAATCTCCCCTACCCCATTGTTGTAACTATCGGATTATCGAAAACAAAGAGCAAGATGAGCACAATAGTAGTTTGTTAGCTAGTTACTAGTTGTTAGTTAGTTAAAGGGACAATCTTTGTTGCTAGGATCACTAGTATGAATACTATGAGCCATGTAACTATTTTTATAATGATCATTGATGCAAATTCCTCTACTCGCTCTAGGTTCAGGTGACTACCTTGAACTAAGTCAAATTCCCCTAATTCTCCTCCCACTTCGCTTAGCCAGAATCACCAATTCACATTCCCATCCTTAAGACCCTAGCAAGTTTATTACAATATATATCTTACTTATAACAGAGAGAAATCCCCCATCTGCAGCAAATAGCCCTATTTAGGAGTGAATTGCAGTTGATCCTAGTTGCTTCCATGGTGTTTTTGACTTCCCATTTAACTATTAATCTGCATAATCCTTTCCTCTGTCCTGCTCTCCCCAGCATGAAGAAGAGCATATCTCTTTTGCCAAATTTTGATATATTGCCTCCCACAAAGCAAACCTGCAAAGTTTGAACTGTCAAACTTTTTCCCTCAGATTTTCCTTCCCCCAAACTGTTATATATCATGCCAACAACTTAATGTTCTTGATAAAACAAGAATGCACAATAAAATTCCAGATTCTTTTAGCAAAAGGCCATAAAAATCAGTTGGTTCCTACTCTCAATTGTACTTCTGCATAGAGCTTGGTCTCGTTTATAGTTGGCTACTAGAGACAGAATGGTCCAATGGTGCAATAGCCCTATTGCACCATTCTGTCTCTAGTAGCCAATCTATTTGTAATGGCAAGACAACCAATAAAAGCATGTCTAGGAATAACTCCAGAGAACTGTAGCACCTTCCACCAACTCATATCTGGAAATCTGCATCTGATGCTATCCAAGTCTTTGTATTAAGCATATTTACTTGACTTAAATGGGATCCCAATAGCTCTATCTGCTTCCCCTACTATAATGGCTTGCTTTTGATAGAAACCGGCTCTTTTGACCTTGCTGGTTTCCACATCCAAACCACATCATGACACACTGGACAACTTAGCACCTGTGCTGCTAGTTGTATAATATGCAATCCTAAATTCGTACTTCTGAAGCAAGAACTCCATCCGGGTGCCACTAGTCCTACCATAAATAATTATTACAGCCATGGCCAAACCTCATCATGAAACACATCAGACAACCTAGCATCTATGCTACTAGCTGTATCATACGCAACCCTCCATACCTGAAGCAAAAGCTCCATCTGGATGCCACTAGTTCTGCCATAAGAAAATATTACAACCATGGCCCACTTTAAACTTCAAAGAGATCTTGTAATGTTTTTTAAATTCAAAATCTTCCTCCATCCCCATTTACCATCTTGAGGTGCCTTTACACCCTAGAAACTCATTTCTTTTTAAAGGGTTCAACTGAAGCAGGCCACCCATAAAGAACTTGTCTGAGCAAATAGGTTCTAGATATGCCTCATGATTGCATCATTGTTCCACTATTCACTTCTTTTCAAACCCAGCCCTCCTTTTTTTGGACAACACACCAGCTCCCATGCCACTTTAGTACGTTTGGCTGGATCATCATTGTCTTTCCAAAGGAAATTATTAAACTTTTGCTCAATAGTTGTAAGTTTTTAACCACCTCCAAAAGGCTGGACCAATACATCTGGAGGCCATACCAAAATGATTGAACCAACCTCAGTCTTCTAGCAAATGAGAGATGCATAGATGGACCAAGTGTCTATTTGCCATCAATTTTTTCGTTTAGCCTTTTAGTTTATTTGCTTATGTACAAATTTTTTAAGCCTCGCTTTTTTAGGTAAAACTATACTTAAACCAACTTTCAGCAAAATGCAATCAACAAAAAGCCAAATGAGCAAGTGCCAAAGGGACACCAACAACTTATTTTAGCTACAATTCTATCAATAAGAGGTTTGCAGTAAGAAACATTAGGCTTTGCAAATGTCGAGGGAACTCCTGAGTATCTCACTAGAAGTCTGCTCTCTTTGAAATTCAAAATAGCTAGCAGTTGTTTCTTCAAATCTGAGATTGCACGTAAGTACAAAAAACTTTTTTTCAATGAGTTTGCAAACAATCCAGAGATATTTTTGAATTCATCCAACTCATCTTTAATGAACTTAATTGAGTCCAAATCAGCACCTGAGAAATCAATTAGATCATCGGCAAAGCTGAGGTAAGTTGTAAATTTAGAGAACTTAAGATGAAATTTGAATAACATAGGAGGCTGCACTTTCTGCTGCATTAATCTTGTGAATATCTCGATTGCTATCACAAACAAATAAGGAGACAAAGGACCTCCTTATCTCAATCCTCCACCAGTCTTAAAATGTCCCACCAAGCTGCCACTGAAAGGTTCCCTCATCTATTCAAGAATTACTCAGACCAAAAGTTGATGAATATGAAGGGTTTAGGGCCATAGTTTTGCTTAGTACCAATTGAGATTACAGCTGGTGAATGGTCTGAAACCCCTGGAGCTAAGAATTCAGCAGGAGATTAATTGAAAGCTGTTAGCCACTCTACATTCCCTAGCACTCTGTCCAACTTCTAGGCTACAAATTCACCACCATCTCCTTTGTTGCCCCACGCGAAGAAGTTACATGCAAAACTGTGTTCCATCACCTTGTTATCGAATAAACACTTCCCAAATTCTGATTCATACTAGGATAAAGTCTCATTGCCAGCTTTCTCCTCAATAATCTTGACCACATTAAAATCACCTGTGATCAACCATGGTTTAGCTTCAATCTGAACTTTAAAGGACTCCGACTGGTCTATAGCTGTCTTCCTTTCACTTTATTGTTTGAAGCATGCTTAATGAACAAAAGCCATCTAAAAAACCCTTGCTTGTCTTCCACCTGATACTGAATTACCTGGTCAAATTGATACAATGAGGACACTGTCACTTCCTTAGCTAGGAAGCATGGACACGGCAAAATGGGCTGCATGTCTGTGTTGGACTTTGATACTCTTCGGACACAGTTGCACATGTGTCCCAAATGTGTCCTGCCAAACAATAATAATTTTCTTTAGTAAATGATGGTCCTATTAGTATTTGATGGGTTAGGATTTTTTTTTGAAAAATTAATTGTATTCTAAACATTGTTTAATAGCCATGGATTCACTTTATTATCCATTATTGCTCTTAAATTGATATATGTTTAACAATATATGAAAAATAAATGCTTAACAATATATAAAAAATATATGTAATAATTAATTAAACACGTATTCCCGTCATGTTGTATCCTAATTTTTCAGAAATTGTCATATCGTTGTGTCATACCTGTACCCATATCCATGTCCGTGCTTCTAGTTCCAGAGAGTCCCAATGCACCCAAATCCTGCCTAAGCTCTGATGCAGGTAATTGTGTAAACCCTCATCCAGATGCAATCACTTCCTTCACTCTTACTGCATTTGCTTCCTTACTTTCTGTCCAACCAGGCATAATTAATTTATTTTCCTTCTTCCCAAGTTTTCCATGACCTCTTTCTGCCTAAGCTTGGTCTTGATTTTCTCTTGGTGATTTTTTTTTATTGGCTAGTGCACAACCTTAGCTTAAGATGATTTCTTGTAGATACGGCTTTTAGAGTATATGGATTAGAGGAATCAATGGGATTTTTGGTTTTTCTAGTATTTTTTTGCATTTCCTATGAACTTGCGTTGTTAAAGTTTAATACTTCTGTTTGTCTATTTCTTCGGATTGGACTTGCTTTATCAGTTACAGCAGTCTGTGGTTTCCTGCTTCCTCTTTGTGCTTAGTTTTTGTATGGATTAAATTTTGGCTGAAATTGGTTTCTGTATTGAAGAATTCATGCAAAATAATTGTGTGAAATATTTAAATTTCATTTTCAGCGGAAAAGGAATTTTATCAATTTAAATATAAGGAATGGCATTGGGACCCTCAACCCTTAACTCCACAAATTTAATTTCTCTCAAAATGGAAGTGACCAGTGAACATATTTAGTTAGTTTTCTAGTAGTAGATGTTTAATTTGATACATCTTTTACTTCGTTGTACATTCAATACAATATCATACAAGAACAAATAATCATGGATTTAATTTGATATATACAATAGAGACATTTGACAACAACATCAGACAACATGTCTTAGCATTGTCCAGTACTTTTAACACTTATTTCTACGGTTGAGCGTCTTAACTTACCACCTAACACGTGAAATTCCTGCTCATGCATGAAACCTTTATGTGGATTGAATAATTGTCAGAGAAAGTTGACTAAAATAATTTTTTTTCCACACTAGATCAAATGTAAAAGGATGTTGTATGCTGCATCTCAATTACATTTGAAATATTACGTGGTCATTAGTTAGGCTGTCATAAGAAGTGGTTTATGTGAGGTAGAGACTAGACCAGGATATGGTTGAGCCTTTGATTTAACAAAATGGCTAGAATTGGACCTTTAGGAGGCTTCTTGATTGTCCTCAGCAAAATTTCTTATTCAAATTTAATTGTACTCTATTCCTCAGGGATGGGCAATCTGGAGATTGCATTTTCCATAAATACTTTTATACATAAACTATTGTACAAAATTTTAATATTTGCTTCTTCTTTTTCCCCTATTATTTTGGAATTTATTTTAAAAAGTAATGCAATTCTATTTGTTTTTATGATTTAGGAGCGGTCAACGGGCCGGTCTCGTGGTTTTGGATATGTAACATTTGCATCAGATGAAGATGCGAAGGTCAGTACAAATTTAGAATTGATTAGAATTCGTGTTGTGTTCTTTACTTATCTTTTTTTAGCAGGATATTTTTGATTGATTAGACAAATATTGAAGTTGTACAAATTTGAATATGTATTATGTCTATGATAATGTTTGATGTATGATGTCTTTCTGGCTACAGAATGCATTGTCAAGTGAGCACTTTCTTGGCAACAGAATTCTGGAAGTTAAAGTGGCTACCCCGAAGGTGCATTACAGAATTTAAAATTAGTACATTTTATTTGTTGTTGCGATTTCCATTCTCTCACTTTTTCCTCATGAGATCCAATTGTAATTTTCTGCTGACAATTATATGTGATGGTTTCTTTTGGCAGGAGGAAATGAGAGCGCCGGCAAAGAAAGTTACCAGGATCTTTGTTGCTAGGATCCCACAATCTGTGACGGAAGCAACCTTCCGAAGGTAATCGAGTTGATTGCTAGATTATCAAGATACTTTATTTTGTCATACCTTTGCTAATTTTATAGCATGATTCAATGAAGTATGTTGAGGAAACATGTTGGTCTCTTAACCTTTTTTTTTTTTCTACCAGCCATTTTGAGAAATATGGTGAGATAACGGACTTGTACATGCCTAAGGTCTGCTTTCTCTCTCTCTCTCTCTCACACACACACACAAATTTATATTGCAATGATTGCTCTGGTTGTAATCAAAAAGATGTAATTGATGTCTTTGTTCTGTAGGATCAAGGCTCAAAAATGCATCGTGGAATCGGGTTTATCACCTTTGAAAATGCAGGTCAGACCATCTTACTTAACTTGATGCTATACAGCTAGTTTTTGCATGACATTTGGTTCTTTGAACATCATAATCTTACCTTCCTGATAATTATTGTTCTACAAAAGATGTTTTTGAATTTTTATCATTGGTCTGTGAGATATAAAGTTCAGTCTATCTGCATATATGAAATCCTAGAAATAACTCCCCCCCCCCCCCCGGGCGCCGGGCGGGCCCCAGAAAAAGGGGAAATGGTGAATGTGAATGGATTTAAGGTATCTGCATTTTAAGTGATTTCTATTGACAATCTTGATTTCTTAAATATTAAAAGTTGACTATACTAGAAGGTATGAGCTTTAGCTCAAATGCCAGTTCCTCCCCTTCGAAGAACAAGGTGGAGGATGAGGTCATGGCCTTGTGGGTTTAAGACCCACTAGGTGTGTGTATAGCTCACCAATAAAAGAAAAACTACACTAGAACATGAGATAGCTTTTGTTACCCTGTTTATTCTCTTAAGAAAAAAAAAAACCAAGATTATTTGCAAAATGACTGGCATTATCTGTTTCTGGTCTTCCAGAATCTGTGGATAGTTTGATGGCTGAAACTCATGAATTAGGAGGTTCAACTGTAGTTGTTGATCGAGCAACACCAAAGGCAAGTGACAGTATGACTAGTCTTTTTCTTTCTTAATTGCACCTTCTGCTCTTTTCCTGGAAGCAGAACGTCCTATCTCTTTTAGCTTACAATTGAATTTTATTCGCAGTAAACTTGTGTTTCTAAATTAAGCTAATATAATTTTATATTCTCAGGAAGATGACTTCAGGCCAATAGGCAGAGTGGCACAGGGTGGATATGGTGCATACAATGCTTATATTTCCGCAGCCACTAGATATGCAGCTCTTGGTGCACCTACTTTATATGATCATCCAGGCCCTGTTTATGGAAGTAAGTAACCTATGAATGTACATGTGTGAAATGTATACCAGTTATATTAATTGATGCAGTCAATTTTTCCTTATTATGTTGGACCAGGGGGTGAGCCCTCTCGAGGAATGGGCAAAAAGATTTTTGTTGGTAGGCTTCCTCAGGAGGCATCTGCTGATGATCTCCGTCAGTATTTCGGTAGATTTGGTCGTATATTAGATGTCTATGTTCCCAAGGTAAGATTGCTATTACCTACATATTATGAGTGAAAAATTGATTTAAGGTAACTGACGATATTTTGAAATGCATATAAATATAGGACCCTAAGAGAACTGGACACCGGGGTTTTGGTTTTGTAACTTTTGCTGAAGAAGGTGTAGCAGATCGTGTATCTCGAAGGGCTCATGAAATTTGTGGACATCAGGTATGAAATCGAATTCTTTTAGTCATATTGCAACCATTTTCCATACTTAAGCAGTTGTAGAATGTCGGGGTTTTGACTTTTGAACTTGCTCGGCAGGTTGCAATAGATTCAGCCACACCTCTTGATGATGCTGGTCCCAGTGGAAATTTTATGATGAATGGTGCTGAATCCTTTGGAGGCTATGGCGGTCCCATGCGCACTTATGGCAGGATGTATGGAAGCCTGGATTTCGATGACGTGAGTGTATGTATATTGATCTCTTAATGTAGCAATAATTGTAAAATATTCCAGATCTAGTAGTTGACTTCTGTTGATACTTTTGTAATCTTTGGAACTAGGCAATTTTTTCTGTGAAGAAAAGTAGGTATTCTTTATTTAATGCTTAGTTCTTAATGTATTCTGCAATTAATAAATGAACAGTTCTTAGGCATGTCTGTTATTGTTACTATTTTTTTGGCACTTAGTAATGTCTTATACGATGCCATCTTTGTTTTGCAGTGGGGCTATGGAATTGGCAGTGCCAGACCATCAAGAGCAGATTGGAGGTATAGGCCATACTAGAGAGTTTGGCCAGGAGAACTTGCACATTGCTTCTCTTAAAAATGCATTGCATTTTGTGTTAAATTGTATAACTTAAATATACTATTAGGATGTTCATTTTCGAAGTCGACCTAATGGGTTATAGACTCATGTTTATGCACCCATCTCAATGCATTTATATATGTAATGTGCTGGGGAACATAGGTTGGAACCTGCCCTCATGTTTTGAAAAATTGTCCGAATTAATAAAACTAAAGTGTTAAGTGATCCGTTGTGTTTGGTTCACCTATCTGCAGTACCCGCGGTTGGCTATTTGCCTGTCATGTTTAGTAACTAATTATTGTGTTTTCCAAATTCCAATGTTGCTCTGTAAATAATCAGGAGGTGATTGTTCTGTTCTGTTGGTTGTGTCAGTGTTCTCGGTTTGGTCTGGGATTAGGATCCAGTGCAATATCCCAGGTATTGCACTGGGTGCAATTTACCTTCCTCACTCTCACAAATTTTTTTTACACCACTTTTTAAACTTTTATTTTTTACTTTTGTTAACTTTTTTTTTTTTTTAATCAATGGTTGAGATTGAAAGTTGATTTTTGCAACTATCAATCTCAACCATTGATAGTAATTGCACTTGATCTCAATCCGTGGTGTCTGAATTGTTCCATTATCTAACAAGGGTGGAGCCCAAGTAGAGCCCGTGTGGCCTGCAGGGTTGAGCAGAGTTTCCAGCACAAAATTAGCTGCATGTAGTGTGTTCATGTCTCATTCCTGAGAACAACACCTAGTGCCATAATTGATAGAACCATCATTTATATCGAGCTTGTTACATGTTGCTGCCTGTGGCTAGGGATGGCCATACCCATTGGGTAATAGATATCCAACCCTACCCGATCTAATTATTTTGGGTAATACCCAGTTCTTAATGGGTAGAAAGTAATTGGGTAGGGTTTGGATATTATCCAAATATTTTGGGTAGTATTTGGATATTACTCGTTTATCCATTATTACCCATTTAACTAATTAGATCTAACTCAAATCCAACTCAACAAAATTATTATGGATAAATCTTAACTTACCCAATTACCCAAAATCAAAATTACCAAATTGCCCCTAAAACTTGAAAATGACCAAATTACTCCTAAAATTCTCTAAAACTGTTGAAATGCACTCTAAACCTAAAAAATGACCAAAATACACCCGAAAACTAAAAATTACCAAAATACCCCATAAACCTAAAAAATGACCGAAAGACCACCGAAACCTAAAAATTACCAAAATACCCTCTAAACCTAAAAAATTACCGAAATACCCCTTGAAACCTAAAAATAACTTAAATACCCCACCATAAACTTAAAATTACCAAAATACCCTTTAAACCTAAAAAAATGACTAAAATACTCCCGAAATGTAAAAATTGCCAAAAAAAAACCCCGAAACATTAAAAAAATGATCAAAAACACCCATGAAATCTAAAATGACCAAAATACATCTGAAACCTAAAAAATGACCAAAATACCCCCGAAAACTAAAAATTACCAAAATAACCCCTAAACCTAAAAAATGACCGAAAGACCACTAAAACCTAAAAAATGACTAAAATACTCTAAAAACCTAAAAATTACCAAAATACCCTTAAAACAAAAAAAAAATGACCGAAATACCCCTGAAACCTAAAAATTACCAAAAAACTCCTGAAAGATTAAAAAATGATCGAAACACCCAGGAAACCTAAAAAATGACCAAAATACCCTTGAAACCTAAAAAGTGACCAAAATACCCCCGAAAACTAAAAATTACCAAAATAACCCCTAAACTTAAAAAATGACCGAAAGATCACTGAAACCTAAAAAATGACCAAAATACCATCGAAACCTAAAAATTACCAAAATACCTGCAAAACCTAAAAAATGACCGAAATACCCCCGAAACATAAAAAAAATACCGAAATACCCCCTGAAACAAAAAAATGACCAAAATACCCCCCATAAGCTTAAAATTGCCAAAATACCCTCTAAACCTAAAAAATGTTTGAAATACCCCCCCGAAACCTTAAAATTACCAAAATACCCCCTAAACATATAAAATGACAAGAATACCCCAGAAACCTATAAAATAACCGAAATACCCCCATAAATCTAAAAAATGACCGAAATACTCTTGAAACCTATAAAATTACTAAAATAACCTGAAACCTATAAAATGACAAAAATGCCCCTAAAACCTATAAGATGATAAAAATACACCCAACCCTAAAAAATAACTGAAATAACCTCGAAACCTAAAAAATGACCAAAAGTTCTCAAAACCAAAAAAGTGATCGAATTACCCCCAAAGCTTAAAAAATAACCGAAATACCCCCAAAACCTATAAAATGACCAAAATACCCCTGAAACCTTGAAATTACCAAAATACCTCTGAAACCTATAAAATTACCAAAATAGCCCCAAAATATAAAAATTACCGAAATACCCCTAAAACCTAAAAAAAAAACAAAAATGCCCCCGTAATCTAAAAAATTACTGAAATACCCTTAGAATTTAAAAAATGACCAAAATAACCCCGAAACCTAAAAAATTACTAAAATTCCCTCAAAACCTACAAAATGACTGAAATATTCTTAGAACCTTTAATCTTGACAAAAATACCCTCAAAACATCCAAAATACCCCAAACCTCTATTTTGGTAATTTAAGAGGTTACAGATGTATTTTGGTCATCTTACAGGTTTAGGGGTATTTTAGTCACTTTAAAGGTTTCAAGGGTGTTTTGGTCATTTTAGATATTTTCTAGGTGTATTTGGTTGTTTTAGAGGTTTAGGGCTATTTTGGTCGATTTATTGGTTTCGGGGTATTTTTGGTAATTTTAGAGGTTTGGGGTTATTTTTTGTCATTTCAGAGGTTTTGGGCGTATTTGGTCATTTTACAGGTTTAGGGCGTATTTGGTCATTTTACAGGTTTAGGGCATATTTTGGTCATTTTATAGGTTTGAGGGTATTTCAGACATTTTTTAGGTTTATGGTGTATTTTTACCATCATATAGGTTTTAGGGGCATTTTTGTCATTTTATAGATTTCGGGGGTATTTTGGTCATTTTATAGGTTTTTGGGGTATATTGGTAATTTCTAAGGTTTACGGGGTATTTCGGTCAATTTTTAGGTTTCGGGGGTATTTTGGTAATTTTTAAGTATTAGGGGTGTTTTAGTAAGTTTTTAGGTTTTAGGGATATTTTGGTCATTTTTTAGATTTAGGGGTTATTTCAGTCATTTTTTAGGTTTCGATGGTATTTTGGTAGTTTTTAAGTTTCAAGGGTATTTCAGTCAGTTTTAAGGTTTTGGAGGTATTTTTGTCATTTTTTAGGTTTAGGAGGGTATTTTGGTAATTTTATGTTTCGGGGGTATTTCAGTCAAATTTTAGGTTTCGGGGGTATTTTGGTCATTTTTTAGGTATAGGGGGTATTTTGGTAATTTTTGGATTTCGAGGGTATTTTGGACATTTTTTAGGTTTCGTCGGTATTTAGTCATTTTTTAAGTTTCGGGGGTATTTTAGTAATTTTTTAGGTTTAGGGGGTATTTTGGTAATTTTAAGTGGTTTTTGAGCATATTTAGTGATTTTTGGGGTATTTTGGTCATTTTAGAGATTTTATGGGTATTTTGCTCATTTTAGAGATTTAGAGATATTTTGCTCATTTTAGTGGTTTTTGAACATAATTAGTGATTTTAGAGGTTTCATGGGCATTTTGCTCATTTTAGAGATTTTGAGGATATTTTGGTTTTTTTAGTGGTTTTTGAGCATATTTTGTGATTTTATAAAAATTGGGTTTGGATAGGGTATGGATATCCATGGGTAAACATACTGGGTAACAATTGGGTATGGATACTAATTGGGTAAGGTAATTGGGTATCCATGGATAAATTAATTGGGTTGGATATGAGTATACCCTACCCATGGCTATCCCTACCTGTGGCTAGGGGTGGCAAATTTTATTCATATCCATGAACCCGCCCATTACCCATCTTATTTGGATAAGTCTTAACCCAACCCATTTGAATATTTGGGTTAAATGGGTAAAGACCCATTTGATTATTTAATTAGATGGGTCTAAATGGATAAATCCACTAATACCCACTAAACCCATCTAAAATTTAGAATTAAATAAACCCCAAAAAACAATACCCACTAAATAGTATAATATTCAATATTTCGTTACCTTTCCTTTTCCTTAGGTTTCTGGGGAACCAAACATCAAAAAAATTAAACATAATAATCTTCAAGATTCTATTTTTTTTCTTAGTTTTCTCGGGAACCAAACATTGATTGGAAATCCAAAATCAAACAGATCAATATTGAAGATTGTAGGGGCCTTTTTTGTGTTATGCTTTGGGCTGGGCTGCCTCCTGCGGTGATGGGTCCGAGTATTCTGAGTAGGAGAGTTAAGACCGGCCCCACTGCAACTCACTTTGGGCCGGCTTGTGCACAAACTTGGCATCGTCTGCCAAGAGAGTACTTATGGCAGACAGAGCTGTTTTTTAATAAGTCACGGCAGGCAGATATAATAACAAAAGAGAAACAGGATATAATGATCTTTCCTTGATGGAAAATAACCAAGTAATCTCTATTTTTTATGACATTCACAGTAATGACAATGGCTTTACAAAAGAGGTGAAAGATTAAATGACAATATGAATTAATCAAAGAAATAATATCAAGTTAAGTTTGAGTTCGTAGTGGCAAAGACCAAAGAGGAAGAACTCTTCCTCTCAATGAAACTAATCTCCCAGGAAAACATCCTGCCGTGGGGATTAATGACTTTGAGGGAATCGAACCTAAATGATTAGTGCCCAAAGGAATCACTATTGTTTAATCGTCTTCAAGAGAGTGGGATTTTGAGGGGGAGAGAAGGGAACCGATCTACTGGTGCATGCCCATTACATTTTTCCTCTTTGTTTTCTGTTTTCTCTCTTATCTTTTCTTCTTCCTTTTTTTTTTCTTTTTTTTTTCCCTTTTACTTCGTGATACCTCTGTTTTTTGATCCCTTTTACAGGGCACGACAAGGGTCCTTTTATAGGGCCTGCCGTGATCGGATTTTATTACTTTACCCCTTTAACCGCATTTGTCTAGTCTGGGCGTACTTGCCGACCACCCAGAGGCTCATCTGTGTACCACTTACCCTCGCCAGACAAAGGCAGGTTTGTGTTGTTTGTTAGTCAACCGTGGCATCCTCTCCTGCCATGGCGTAAATGCTTTTTCTCTCTCTCCATGGCATGCACCCAGCGGTTCCCCCCTCAACGTTGCCACTTTTGGGCGGTCTGTCATCCCAGCAGGGCGTACCTCCCAAAAGGGCTTGGGCAGGAACCGCAAAATAGATCTTTTCCCCTCTCCCCACCACCAAACCACACCCCCCTTACCTCTTACCTTTGACCCATGGCCCTACCATGTCCCATATTGGCTGGGTACAAGCTGGTGGTGCCTGGGCCTTGCGTGTGCCTTCCTGTTATGTATGTTCAAAATCTGCCTGCTGCTCATGCGTTTGCCGCGATCTGGAGCTTTTGTTTGCACAGTCTGCTGCACTTCTTTGTTCTTTTACGTGGGCCGTTTGCATAATTCACTGTTCTCTCTAGGGACTGGGCTTTACTTGGTACTGGGCTTCTTATTTCTTTCAGCTCACTTCTTAATTATCCTGGCTTCCTACCACATTACTTGGCATTTCCTGCCGTGGCGATTTGCTCCTGCTAGGCCTCTTTTCAGGCCTGCCGTTCCATTCTTTCCCCCAGTGGCTTAATATGGCCACTGGTGTTCTTACTTATGGGCTCTAGTGTCCCTTTCGTTTTCCCTTGGACCTGCGGCCCATTTACTTCCTTTGGACTTCCTCGGCCCACTCACTAATTCTGCATTTCCATGGGCTTTTACTAACTTGATTGGGCTTCCCCGGCCCAATTTCCTTATTCTCATCCTTGGGGTTCATGGGCTTGCCATCAACCCCTACTTTCTTTGTTTACATTGCCTTGGGCCTGCCGCGGCCCATTCTCACTTTTCCATACCATATACTGCCCATGGGTGCCATTTCTCTCTTTCTGGGCCCTTTGGGCCCATTTTCTTCCTCAAGACCCATTTGTTTATGTTATGGGCCTGTGATCCATTATTCCTGCCACTTGGGCTTAATGGTTTTATTCTATACTTGCCACTTCTATTTGTTGCCTGCGTTGCTGAGTTGGGCCCTTTTTTACAAAAATGACCCTCAACAAAGATTAAAATCCAAAACCAAACAGATCAAAATCCAAAATCAAACAGATCAAACATTGATTGGAAATCCAAAATCAAACAGATCAATATTGACAAGAAAATCCGAGAGATCGTCGGCGTCAATCTTCGCGGCCGCATCGGAGACCGAAACCTTTGGCTTCTTCAGCTTCACTTTCTTGGCCTCCTCAGCCTTCCCATTCTCCACCACGCGCTCGTTCTCCTCATCGCTGCTATCGTACTCGTTGCCGGAGTGTCGAAATCGGCATCCACAGCAACAGCGGATCTCTGCGCCTCGAGAATTTGGAGGCGGCGAATAGCCGATTGCTACTCTAGAGACCGGAAAACGTTGTCGGCGCCGGGAACAGCTCCGTTGGAAACGATTCTGTTGGAGGTGGAATCAGAAGAATTTGGCTTGGCTTTCCTTTGACGCTTCGCGTACGTAACCTTTTGCCAGCCATGGTCATTGCCGGTGGTAACTTCGTTGGTATTGGATTCAAAAGCTCCGTGATTGTTCCATGGCCGAGAAAGCTTTGGTGACTGTTTGGTGGCCGAGAAAGCTTTAAGAAAGAAAGTTTCAAATTTGACTCTTTTGTGGAATTAGCTAGCTCAAGTGAGGGAGTGAGGGTATTTTGGTAATTTTGAAAATCAACAGGGTATTCAGCTAGTTTTATAAATATTTGGGTTTTATTGGGTTAAATGGGCGGGTTACTAATTAAATGGGTTGGGCGGATAATGGATAATTAATTTATATATAAATGTGTCATAAATGGATAAATGAATAATCACACACCCAACCCATTTATGACCCAACTCGCCCATTTGCCACCCCTACCTGTGGCCTGGGTGTGGGGTCCCACCCCCATCCCTATGTGATAGGGGTGTTAAATGTAACGATCGCATAAATTCCTAGTGACATTATGATTGCCATTCGTGGCAAGTGGCAAATATCACATGATTTATCGGTTTTCTTTTCACCCATAGCTATATCACGCGTACCTCCTAAAGCGCTACTTTCTGAAAGATGAGCCAGTTGATAACATTCTTCATAATGCAACATTTTAACATTGCTAGCCATCTGCTTTTGCTGGTGTCTTCTACTTACACCCTTTGCCAATATGCCTCTCTCTATGGCCAATTTAAATGGAGGAGTAAAGTAGAGTAGAGTTGACCAGAATTTATGACCAACTCTAATCCCCATCCCTCTTTCTCCATCCAAATTAGCCACTAAGGAAAACGATGCATTATCTTTTATTTATTTTTATAATAAAAACGTTGTATTCAAAAGTCATGAAACTGCGGTTGTATTCTTAACATTCTTTAGGGTTGTAGATGGACTCATTTCATTTGGACATCCCTCCCTTCCTAGCCCCATTTGGGGACCTTTTTCAAACTCAGACCTTTATTTGGCTTAACAGAACCTTGGAATCAAAGAACAACTTTTACTTTTATGTTGTTCCGGAATACACTATTTGCTTTAACCATATGAAGCATACGACTCGCTCGTAATGCTTGCCTATTGCAGCAAGAAATCATATCCCCATCTGCCTAGATTCATCAAATTATCAATTATGTTAATGAATTCGTCCTCATTGTGAAATACCATCACCCTCTTCGCAGATTCAACGGTTGATTTACTGGACACCTCCCCAACAATCTTTTGTCAAACTTAGTGTGGGTTTGGATTCACGGTTTTTGCTGCGTTGCGTGTTTTTTTTTTTTTTTTTTCTGCTGCTGCGCACGTGTTTAGTGGACAAACGGCTACTGTTCATGAACAGTAGCCTTATATTGTTGACTTTTCAGTACCTTTTATCAGTCCCGGTCCCGTGAACAGTGCACGAGACCCACAAATCTCACTTTTTAGCAATTTTTTTATTAAAACTGAGTCCCACGATACTATTCACACTTTTAAAAATTATTTTGTTACAATGTTTTTAGTTTTCAGTTTACATTTTCAGCAAAATAAGTTCTGTCCAAACGGACTTTTAACACTGATGGTAGTATGTCATTGGTAATTCCGGATTAGCCAGAGTTAGGGATTGCCATTGGACTCAACTATTTTGCAACTATTATAACTAAATAAACAGATCCCCTTTTTAGTTATAAAAATAAAATAAAAAGCATTTCTGCTACCATGGGATGCATCACATGCATAAATTTTATTTTATTTTATATTTTTATCTTACCGTCTGTGAACTTGACAAGTTGTGAATGGTAAAATTTACAACAGTGTCATTTGTTGTGTCCATATAAAAGCAATAACTACATTTCACCCTAGTAGATTGTGAAAAAAAAAATTATGAAATAGATGGTGTCCACAACACTACTCATACACAAAAGGATGATTACTAAACCATGTAAAAGAAAATTTGTATTCACACACTAGACTATAATGTCTTAAAAGTATCCAAGAATACTCTCATGGTCTGATGCACAAAATTTTAATCATTAACCACATCATGTATCCGTATAATGCAACATATGGGACTTCTTAACAAAACATATTAAAGAGCACAATAACTAGAAGAGCTTCTATACCAGTCACCGATAACATAAATGTGGTGAATCATTGCTTTTGAATTGAAAAGAAACTGCGGTCATTCTTCTCCTCATATTACTGCAGCAATTTGGCCTTTTATCTTAGACTACTTTTAACATCCAAATTTGGCTGGTGAACGTAGTTCCTCTCACCTAGAGAGAATGTAGAATCCAATCAACACTCTGCAACAAAAAAAGAATAATGTTAAGAACACAAATTTTTTACAACTTATTAAGGTGGCAAGTTAGAGCAACATTCATATAAGCTCATCACTAGTACAATTTTTAGCACGTAACCAATCACTACAAGCTACACCAACAGTCAGTGATTTATTTTTTTGTGTCCCTAGATTTATTGAAACAAAAAGTATGGAGCAGCCATGAACAAACTCTGAAGTTTGAAGTCAGAAATTCCATTTACCTGGTGCAAAACATGTATGAGGATTTAGGACGCATAGGAGGTAAAGCAACCGCTGAAGGAACCCATCTGCACATACTTTTTGAAGGAAAAAATCTTGTGACTAGTCTTGGGGACTTCATCGACTGAAACTGTGCTTCTCATTTTTTGGGCTTTCATCTGTGCAACTCTCAGCTTGTTTAATATCCTATCCATTGATGATGATTTCTTCTTTTCTAATTTCATCTGAACCAAACTCTAGTTAGCATAGGACACATAATAACAGGATCTCAATAAAACAAGACTAGAAAGAATCGTACATTTTTCAAAACAGAACTTGTTGAACTTTCTATTTGTTCTCGAGAAGAATTTAGAAAAGGATGAGAGAGTGAGCTTAAAAATGAATTCTTTAAAGTATCTTAGCATTTCTGCTGTTTCCAATAGCAAAATGTAGTTGAATTGGTGTGTAAAATATAATGCTGAAAATGAATCAACCTCAAGTTTTCGTATTGCTGCTTCAGCTTTGGCCTTCTGCAAGTTTTCCCATGCAGTGATCTTGGCTTCCTCTCTTTGCAACCTGCAAGCCAATAGAATTATTGGTCCAGAACAATGATCTCTAATACTAGAGTTGATGTCGTACAATGAGTGCTCTTACCAACGTTAATGCAGCACAATATTTTCCAAGGATTTTTGGGGGAAAATAAACAAAAACATGAAATAAGTTGCTTGAAATCATCATCAAACACAATAGAAAATCTAGAAATTAGCACCAAGCCATTATAGAAAAATTTTAACAGAAATTTTATTTATCAATTATAAACTCCACATTAGAGTACAATAGGCACGCCCATATGGACTTATTAAGACAGATAAAAACCCAATTGCTAAAATAGCCTTCACTCTACAAAATTAAATTAAATACCAATAATTTAATTAGCTAATATGTTGGGGAGATCACAAGTTGGAAAGATTTCAATTGAGGGCTTAATACTTAATATGGCATATAAGGACTTCATTTACTCCAAAAGATTAGGTCAATGAGTTTAAACTCAATTATATTATATTAAATATTCACTATTGTTATTACTTATTAGTATGTCATATGAGATTTCAAAACTTAACTGATCACACCACTCACGTGTGAGACTTCAATAAACCGGTTGACCATAAACTGTTGGTCCAATAGATTCCAAGCATTAAGATTTTCGAAGAGAGAGAGAGGTACAAAGATTTGGCAAATTCTTAGTAGTAGCAAGTGCAGGTACTTGATTGGAAAAGACTTTGCCATTTGTTACCAAACAGAAAGGGTGACCCCTTCCGTGTGCTTGGAAAACCAGTTGTTTCTGGTCTAAACTTTTGAAATCAGCACTCAAGGAAGGAACATAGTTCAATCATTTTTCAGTCGTAAGGACAAATTCAATTTAACTCCTTATAAGTTGTAAGTCCCAACTGAAGCAATGAAGAGAACAAGCAGTCTGAAAGATTGGTCTTTCTTCATAAATTTAACCCAACAAGGATTATGTTCAACCGAAGCAATGGGTGCAAGATAGGATTTAAAGAAAACATACTTTGAAATGTTCATCTCTGACTCTGCAATATTCCAAGATGAAGCTTGAGCTTCCTCAGCATTTTTATTCAGGTCTTCAACGTGTGGCAACCCTTTCTTATTCACATTACTAGTACGTCTTTTAGACCACCTAATAACAGTAGCTCGTTTGTCAACCTCCACATCCCTGATTTCTAATTTAGCAGAATTGTCACTTTCTGTCTCCACAATATCAGATGGCAAAGGTTGATGAGTCGGAGAAAACGGAGACTTCCCTCTTGGAGATGAGTGGAAGCCACACTCAGGGCTCATTTGGGTTGCCATATCTCTTCGTGAAACAGCACCAGAATCCATGATTTCCTCAGTTTCATCAAGTTTCTCATCTGTACATATGATCCAACAGAGACAATCTAACATGTAAAGAATTGAAGTAAATTAAAAATGCATCATTCAGCAGCGGAATCAATATTACTCCTTTATTTGAGTTCATTTATTTTTTGTTCTCAAGATTGTAGAATGTTATTATCTTAACCTCATGTAACTAAATTATGACATCAATTTGCAAACCGGCTCCCTAGTTCCTTTTGGGAGAAATAGTATCTCATGCATCCGGCAAACGTAGCATCCCTCTTACAGTATGAGGACCCAACAACTGTAGAATTTATAGCATGTGGATCCTATAGCTATGGGCCACGAGAAGGATGTTTTGTATAAACGATGCATAACATAATTATTCCTTCTAGGAAGATTCCAATATTATGTCCAATAATTTTCATGATGATATCCTCCATGAAGAACATTGGGAAACAGAACAATTTTATCCCAAACCTTTACTAATTAAGTGGGATTCCTAGATCAATCCCCTAAAATTACAGCATAAATCTATGAATTTTTTTAAAAGATGATCCTGTCAAGTTGATTTGGATAGCTAAGGGCAAATTTGTAATGATAAGACGATGATGGAAAAATGAGAACTTTTCCTTCATGTTGTGTGAGGCCAAATACAATACTGGCTGACAGGTATCTGACTCTGACAAATAATTGTGTCCATAAAGCATCCCACGCACTTGATCACATGCATTGCCCCTAGCACACGACACTCAATTTCTGTTCTGTGACACCTATAGCTGCTGTTTAAGTATTCACAGCGGCTTCCACAACTGTTTGAAAAAAAAAAATTAAACATCCTAGCCTAATTTTTCAGAACAAATTTCACATCTGTCAAAGTTGTTACTGATTCTCATGCGCGCCCAGTAAACATCACTTTATCGTTAACCATTAACTATTAGCCATCTCAACAATTGTGAAAAAATTTGTGACTCTAGAGTTACTGAATATTGATGCAGGTTCAATTCATTATCTAAAATGTGCCTGTAAAAAAGAAGAGCAACATCATACCTTGAGAGCTAGACAATGAAGGCTCACTCAACAACTCCAACCATCCTGGCAAACTAGGAGATTGTTGTACCCAATTAGTATTTTCAGAATGCATTAAATAAGATTGTTCTCCATTAGAATTACCATAATGAACAACAACACTATCAGCAGCCAATACTCCAGCTGATAAAGGAGAACCCACCATCATATTCCTCACACTGCCACCTTCAAATCCCTGCATTGCTGGTGAATAATTGGAGTAGTACACAACCCCAGGAGGCGTCACAATTGGACCACTTTTGGACTTAGGCCTTTTATGAGGCTGAGAACTTGAATGTTTAACCATACCATTTCCTGAAACAGGGCTACAAATCCACCTCTCAGCATCTTCCCACTTTGAAGGCAAAGTCTTTCCATTATTAAATGGCAACAAAAAAGAAGCACTACTTGAATTCCTTCGGCTTCTATTACTTGACAGTGGTACACGTTCTGAGCTCCAACCCTTTTGGCTCCCAACACTCTTATCCCGGTAACTAGGAGCTCCCGGGCTTGGCAGTGTTCCCAAATTGTGGGAAGTAACTGAAACTTTCTTCATGGTTTTCTGTCCAAACCAAGCACTGGTTGTTTAGCTAAAGCTTTGGACTCACCAAATAGTGAAGCGGGTCTTTTCCTTTTAGCTCAACTTACTCTTATGCAAAAGAAAAAACTCATTGGATAACAAGATGGTTGAAACTGGAAACTGGGCTCAGTTTTATATGCATTTGTCTCTAATACAGCTGTAGCTTTGACATAACACTTTTTGGCCTTAGTTTTGTAGGGGAAGCAATCCTAGTGTACTAAGATTTGATTGGATTCGAACCACACCATCACTCTTGAAAGTCCCAAAGTTGTACACTGCCAGATTTTGGATCAAAACATCAAATCAGAGAATCAAACGCAACGAAGTGGACGAAGTTTACATAAAAAAATGTAATGGATTGGAAAACGTAGTTCATACAAATTATGGGAAATGTTATTGTGGGTTTTAAGGATGAGTTATCGTGGGTTTTAACTAATAAAAAAGAATAAAAAATTTGCATGAATTAACGGAGGGAGCTGAAAATAGTAAAATATTACTAAAGTGATAAATAAAATTAATTTTTTTTTTGAAAAATAGGTATTTAGATTAAGTTATAAATTATAGAGCAAAATGCTCATCTTTTGAAATTATTTAGCAAAATATTCCTATTTTTTAAACTCAATTTTAACAAAATCGAGTTATAGATGAAACTCGACATTAACAATGGCGAGTTCTGTGTATATTTTTAAATGTAACTTGACATTAGTAATGTCGAGTTTTACTTAAATTTTTTTAAAAATTTAAGTGGCAAAATATGTATAGAACTTGACATTACTAATGTCAAATTTGACCTGTAACTCAATTTTTTTAAAATCAATTTTAAAAAACAGGAAAATTTTGTTAAATAATTTCAAAACATAAATATTTTGCTATATAGTTTATAAATTAAAGACAAATACCCATTCTCCGTAAATTTTTTTAATTTCATTTATAGCCTTTAGTAATATTTTACTATTTTAATCTCTTTTATGGACAACTCTACTTATAAAATTGGTTAAAAATTTAATATAAAGCAATTTCTAACCCTACCCAAAAATTATATAAAGAATATACAATATATAGACGCAGTAGTAGGATAATTAAGAGCATCTCTAACAAAGTATGCATAGTCAAAATATAGAGAATATATACTACTGTTCATGCTCTATATGCTACTGTTCATGCTCCAGCAACTTCTCTATATCTGGAATTTTTTTTTGCTAATGAACAGTAGCCCATCAAGTCTGATGGGCTACTGTTCATTCTTCAAATCATTTTTTTCTATTATAATAATTTGGTGTTGAATAAAAAAATGTTGGAAGATGTGTAGTTATTAAAAAAAGAATAAATAATGAATGAAGAAATAATATTTAAATGAGATAGAGAATCTGTTGGAAAGTGTATTTAAAAAAGTAGATTTGAAAAAGTAGGTAGATAAAAGTAAAAGTCACTGTTCATTCTCCAAACAGTACAAAAATTTGATTAATTTCCTAGAGATGCAGAGCATCTCCAACAGAGTATGCATAGCCAAAATATAGAGAATATATCTACTGTTCATGCTCTATATACTACATGCTCTAGCAGCTTCTCTATATCCGAAATTTTTTTTTGCTAATGAACAGTAGCCCATCAAGTGATGGGCTACTCTTCATTCTTCAGATCATTTTTTTCTATTATAATAATTTGGTGTTGAATAAAAAAATGTTGAAAAATGTGTAGTTGTTAAAAAAATAATAAATAATGAATGAAGAAATAATATTTAAATGAGATAGAGAATCTGTTGAAAAATGTATTTAAAAAAATAAACAAATAAAAGTAAAAGTCACTGTTCATTTTTCAAATAATATAAAAATCGGATGAATCTGCAAAAAATGCTCTAAGTAGCTACAGGTACTGTTTTCAGTCTTTGTCGAATGGATGGACAATTCATAAATATTGTACAACAGAGATTACAACAGATTTCAAGAATCTCACGCCTAGACCACAAGTGGTAGGAAGTGATTAGAGACACGTGTTTCATTTTTATTTTTTTGATGAACGGGACACGTATTTCAAGGATTACCAATTTGCAGAGGGTTCACGCACGTCATCATTTTATGGTAAAAGGTCAGGGGTTTTTACATATTGGACAGTTTCATGGTCAAATAACAAATGACTGCCGGTCTGCCCCGGTCGGCCCAATGCATTTCATGAATTTTATTAGAATTTAACAATTCAATATTATTTATTCATTTTTTTATATTATATATATATTTTGTTTGGTGTGTTTAAAATCATTTTTATTTTTGAGATATAAAATTTTTAATTTGGTTTTGTGGAGGGTGAAAAGCCAAACCTAACGTATTGGGCTCAGGGCCCTATTTGAAAACTACTGTTTGTCCGAAGAGATGAAAACACTCGAGCAGAATCCCATGTAAAAGAAGCATGTCTGGAGAGGAGTATAGTCATAATCCGAGGAGACATTCAATTGTCCGAGGAGTCCATTACCCTCGGATCCGAAGAAGCTTGGTCCGACAGGCGTCTGAGAAACTCAAATGATCCACCTGACAAGTGTAATGATGGAGATGAACCTCAGGCACGCATGAGGATAGTAGGAACGGAGAAATATCTAGGAAACAAACTTCAACCACCACATTAAATGCACTGCACCTACTTTCCTGGCCGCATTAATGTGGAGAAGACCCCTGAACAATGCACTCTCAGCTACTGCCACTCACACAAGGCTAAAAAGGATACATGATGGGACATGCACTCAAGTGGGCGTTTAGATGATGAACAAGTGGACGATGAAGATGAAGGGAGGGGGTACTATATAAGAGGGAGAGACCTCTGATAGAAGGGAATCGAGAAAAGAAAGTTAAAAATGAGAAAACTCCATTACTGTAGCTCTAAGAGTTGTAACCCACGTTCATTCAATACAAATCCTCTTCGGACGTCTATATTTGCATTTGTCCGAGCACGATTGAGTGTTAATTTGATCACAAGCACTGCAATCCAATACTGTTTAATTCATAACTAGCCTAACTCTTTCACCAACTCTCTACAAATTCATTGTCTTTGGTTCGTTGGGCTCACAACCCATACCTTTTGGGCTTGGGCTACAAAAATTGACCCTACAGGTTTTATTAAAATTTCTTTTATAATTGTTAGGAGAATTAATTATCAATGATTATTTGGCACATTTATAATTGGGAGAAACAAATTAAGGTCTTAATTACGTTAAATTTCTATTGACACAAAATCTTGGAGGCTTGAATAATGAGAAATCCAAAAAAAAAAAAAATCAATTATCATACATTTTGGGGGGGGGGGGGGGGGGTAATAAGTTTATTTGGACAAATGGGGTCTTAATAGATCTGGAAGTGAATCATACTATTTGTGAACAATTTTAGCTCGATTCAAGAAAATACTTTTTTTTTGGTCAATAATTAAACAAATAAGCCAAGTTTAAGCTTAAGTTTAGGCTTAATTATTAAAAAATTCAGCCAAATATAATAATGTGCTTGTGAACAATTTATGAGTATGAGGCTTTTTTAATGTATATATATAATATTATTTGTTAATATGTATAAATGTTTAAGAAATACTTGTATCGACTTAAGATTGGATTATATAAGTTTATAAAAAAAAAAAAAATTTGGAAACTCCCGGATTCAACCTAGTATAACCAAGTGGAGGTGTTTGAATGGGCTCTGTGGCCATAGTTTGTGTCTCGAGTGAAACTGGAGTTTTTCTTGGTTTATGATTTTTTTTTTTTCAATTTTCATGTGCAGACGACAATTGGCTTCCATAAGGGAAAAATGGGGTAGCAACATTGTTGTCGCATGTGTTCATAGATGCTGAATCCCATCATGGGAGTTGAGACCAAATGTCCCTCTCAATTTGTTGAGAAAATGAGTAGCTCCACAAGGGGAAACCTAAATTGAGAGAGAGAGAGAGAGAGAGAGAGATCCCAAATTTTTCTAGCTGATCTTTACCCTCATCAACTCTTTTCAATCCTCCCCCCCCCCCCCCCCCCCCACTCTCTTTCTCTGTCGAGTTGCTTAGAGTTAGAGATTTCACATCCCCAACTCCATTAGCAAGTTTTTTAGTTTTAATTTTTGTTTTCATAAATACCATGTGGCACATCTAGTTAGCATTAGTGCATTATTTTAATACTGATAATTGCTATCACCCAAACTTTTCATTTATGATTTAACGCCAATAACCTTTTTCACATTATAGCAAAAGGCTAAGAACTAAGAATTAAAAAGATACATTTAAAAGGTTATGTACCATTTTGAAATATGAGAGAAAGATTGATGACCAAAGTGATAATTTATCCTTGAAATTATAATATATATATATATATATTTTTTTTTTGAGAAACTTGAAATTATAATTGTAGGGTCACAAATTTTTGGCCCAGGCTCAAAAAGGATTTGGACGTCGGTTTAGTGAGCCCAATACAATAAATTTGTAGAGAATGGGCTAAAGAGCTAAGTTTTAGTGATCTACAATAACAGCTAGCAAGTATTTCCACGATGAACGAGTGCAAACTACACGTAAAGTTTGATCAAATGGTTATCCGAGGAGATAGATTATGAATTAATACAATAGTTCTGAAAGTTAGTACAACTCTTAATGCTACAGTAATTTCTTCTTTTCTTTCTCTTCTCTCTTTTTTCTGATCCCCTTCTCATGGGAGATTTTTTACATTATATAGTTCCTTCAGGCCATCCTGATCATACACTTGGTAATCATCTAAGCCTTCACTTGAGTGCATGTCCCATCAGACATCTTCTTTAACTGTCTGTGAATGGTGGTAGTTGAGACTGCACTGTTCAGGGGTCCTCTCCACATAAATGCGGCCAAAAAAGTTGTTATAGTGCATTTAATGCGGTGGTAGCGGCCTTTCTTTTAGATATTTTTGAGCTCTTACTTTGTATGTGCCTGAGGTTCGTCCTTAACGTTAGGACTTTCTGGAAGGTCACCTTAATCGCCAAAGTACTTGCTTGACCGATATTCATCCTATCTGAAAAGGACAACCTCCTCGGACTATATTACTCCATCATTTCCTTGCGTGATCCTCCATTCCGGAACCTCCCCCAATCATTTATTCCTCCTCGGACGTATCCACATCCTCGAATAAGGCCTAAGGCCCAATACAGAAATTTGGGCTTTTACCCCCACAATAATATTTGAGTTAATTAGATAGAATGCTTTTTTGTTTATGAACTAATAAAAATTAGATTCATCATTGTATTGTTAATAATTATATAATTTTTACTGCAAAATAAACTATTTATATTATCAATAAATTACAAATAATGATTATATATATATATATATATATATATAATATAGAAATTCTACTCTAACATAATCTAAGTGTATATGTGTGTGAAACTCCTTTCTGGAAACTTAAACTCTAGCCTTTCCTCCCCCTCCCACCCCATAAGAATTTAATACTTGTAAAGTGACCATCACGTTAATAGAACGGGGTGGTTGATTTGATATTTTATGGACTTGTTTACAAGTAGTCAAGTATACACAATCTAATATAATATCAACTCTATATTAGGTATATTTTTATACATGTAATCTAATTCTAAAATTGACCTTGATCTTGGCTCATTCACTAAATAAATAAACAAAAACATCATTTTTTTTTTACTAGCCCGAGTTGTTTTCATTTACCGTTCTAGTATTTTTTTAGTGAGATCATCACTATATGGTAATGTTTAGGCTGGTGCCAGACCCGTGACACGCTAACCAGTCGTTGTCTTTATATGTGCCCCAATAATACATCGATCATTTAACCACTGGTTCATGATCAATTGGCAAGGCGAAATTGTTTGCTAGTTACCAAGGCAATTATCATGCATCGACTAGCAGTTCATAAGAGACCAGTCTGCATGTACAGCCAAAGATTTCATGTGGTTATACCTTCCTTTTTCAGTGCTTTTGGGGTAAATAAAAGGGTTGAGAGACTTGGCAGTAGCATAATTCATAAATGTTTATCACGAAAAGAGTGTATATATATAGAGAGAGAGAGAGAGAGAGACAGAGAGACAGAGAGAGTTAGATGATTGAGTCAATTTTAAAAACAGAGTTGTTTTTTTACCAGGGAAACGCTAACAGCCAATATAGGCATCATTTGGAATTATCGATTGGAACCATTTTATAAAGCCTGAAGGACCATTTGGATTAACTGTACAGAGGGCTATTTGTTCTAAGCCATCCAAACTATTGCCATGATTTTGCATTTTTGCTCATGAAACCCTACAAAAGGAATCCCGACAAGCTCACATGCATTGTAAAATTTGGTTTTAGCCAAAAAAGAAACTTGGTTGCTTCTTGCAAATTGTCCCACGAATAAGGAAAGAACCCATTTATAGTGCCACCATTATTGTTCGGTGGTCTAACTAATATATAACTCATTCACCGTGAAAAGCTTCATTGCACATGCAATGTTTTTTCGGCCAGGAGTTGAATGCCTTCGGTTCTTACTTCTCGGGCTTGAGTCTTTTCCGTCCTGATCTCTTGTGAGGAAGAAAATTCAACCCAGATGTCCAGGACCACCGTAGCCAATCTGAACTATACAACGTGGTCTTAAAAGGAAAAACAAAAAGAAAACAAAACACATGGAATTATATTGCGTATGATCATATGGAAGTATCCATGCCCTATTCACGTTATCAACGTGACTGTAGGGACAACAATTGTTTCTGGAAATTTTTATTTTAATCTTTGGGCAAGTTGTAGTAGACTCACACGTGATTTGACTCGTTTTTATCTTTATCCGTGGTTTAAAATTTAATATTTTACCTATCTATGTTTAGCTCCATTTGGTCTCTGTTACCCACCTTTGGCTTTTCTGTTAAAAAACAACTTTTATCACCAAAACATAACATAACATGAATCAAAGGTTAGGGTTTGAATTTTTTGAAAGAGCTTGAGGTAGGAAGTTGAATTTACTGTTTGGAAGATCTCTTTGCCATAGTAGAATATGGCATAATGGCTCTAATTGATATCTCCAGTGTAACCAAGTTTTTTGAATTATGAGACTGCTCGGCAAAACAAAATAAAAATAAGTATTGTTCAATACAAAAGGCTGTTTTTATCCTTTTTTTGGTGCTTTCTTTTTTAAAATTCTTGTATTCCATAAGAAAAAAAAATTAATCTTAGTGGTTTTCTCCCTTCACCTAAAATTAAAGACCTTGCATTACAAAATCACAACCTAGGAACAACAAATAACAACTACAACTAGGAAACAGGTTACAGAACTTAGAGTAGTGACTCTTTGCCTCAGTTACAGCTAAGAACTATAGCAGGGTAAATAGGACTTGCAGAATAGAACCTTCAATCTCAATTCTCAACTCTTATATTAGCTATATATAGAGCAGGGCTTACTACATCAACTGTTGATGTATCCATTATAGATAATTTCCAAGATTAATGAGCAATGCTAGAGACTAAAAAAAAAATTCTTTAACTTGTTGAGGAGGGTACATGTGACTTAAGACAAGCAATAGGGTGGTACTTTAGGATTAGGACTAGTTGATGCTAAAAAAATGAACTCAATTTGAAAAAAAGTCACCATCTCATCCTCTCGCCGTTGTCCCTCTCTCTCTCGTCCACCTATAGCCAATGCAACCACCATTAGATCAAACCCACAACCTAAAAGCAAAACAAAAAGGAAAAAAAAAAATGAAACCCACGAAGTGGTGTAGTCAAATCGGCATCCTCAACTCTGGGTGTTGCTAGGTTTTCATCTGATCAACCTCCTCAAGGCTAGGTTAGCTGGATTTTCGCTGTGGTGCCAGATTGGTCTCCTTAACACCACAAACAGAGAAGAGATAAGAGAATAAAATCAGAGAGAGAGAGAGAGAGAGAGAGAGAGAGAATGGAATGCGAGCTTGGGAGACAATGAGAGTTTAAGAGAGAGGATGAAGCATATGAAAATTGACCCAGCTCTATCTATTTAGTTTCTTTACAAATTCCCTATTTGATCTTGTTTTTTTCTATATTTTTGTTATTTTTATGTTTTTAAAATATAAGCAAAAAGACTTATTTACTCATATTTTTAATAGAGATGGGTAATAGAGACCAAACAGAGCTAAACACAGGTGGACAAAGTGTCACGGGTAGGTAAAATGAAAACGGGTCAAATCACATGTGGGTTTACTGTAATTTTTCCTTAATTTTTAGTAAATTACATTAATAAAAACGTTAAAAACATGTTCCTATTTTTAGAAATGATACTTTATTACTTAAGTTTTACTTTTCTTGAATTTCTTTACCATTAGTAATAGCACAATTTAAGATTGTTTTGGATGAGATTTTAATTTGAAAAATGTGTATTTGTTCCCATAAAAAACGAAAAAGAAAAAGAATATATATATATATATATATATATGTAATTCATTTTGTCTTTAAAAATCTATCTTATTTATACTCAAGTGTTTTAAATGCTTTTTTTTTTTTTTGGATAAATAGCATAAGCTTAATTTCATTAAACAGAATAATGATTCAATTGGTTACATCAGATTGAACTTGGTTCATTATAACAGGGAGAGTATCTTCCACCTAAATGATACAATCGTTCACCCCCTTAGTATGTTGAGCCAAAAGATGGGCTGCAACATTCCTAGTTCTACTAATATGGGCTATTTCCCACGAGTTGAACTGACTCTTTCCCATCTGCAGTCCTTCAACAACCTTCTGGATGGAGGTTGGACTTGGAACTTGGCCTTGCAGAGCACTCACCACCACTTGTGCATCACTTTCAAGTGTAATATCCTTAAGTCCGAGTTCCCAATGGGGCTTAGCAGCAGGTGGGGGTCTAGCTGAACCTTGTTGAAACTGTCTTACTTCCTTAGCATATTCCTCGGCTTCCTTCACGATCACATCAACACTTCTATTTTTTCCTCCATGTCTTATATTATTTCTGTTATTCCACAATTTGCAATAACAGCTCCCAATCCACCCTCAGGTACCTCTCCCTAATTTCCCACATTATGTCCAAAAAATCCATGTGAGATTCAGGTAGGGAAGGCAGCTTCAGCTTTGTTGTACCTCACACTTCTTCTACTGTTTTGCAACCCCACAGTAGGGTCTAGTTAATGTATGTCTTTAAGGCATCTATCAATTTTAAGAAACTTTTTATGAAAAATTAAAAAAGTTAGTCACTTTTTTTTTTTCTCATAAAAAAGTTTCAAGAAATTGTTTATTAAAGAATACCATAAAGGCATATGTTAGTAAAATCTTTACACCAAATGAAAAATCTTACCTTGACTCTAAGTAATTTATGTGGCAAAATAAACAAATTATTTCATCAAATTTATTATGAATCTCACACACAAACGGATTTATTAACCACAAATCTCAAATACCAAATCTACAATAAATTATAATGAAAGCAGTAGAAGCACATACAAATTTGGTAACAAAGTGGCAAACTAATAAGGAATATTTTCAATGAAAAACCACATGGGAATCCAATTTTTGTATGGAGTTCGTATACCCCTAACCTTGCCAAACATTTTTATTATAACTTAAAATTTAGCATTATTACATGATGATGTCTACAAATATTTAATTCTTAACAGTTTGGACTTGGGATTTTGGACTGAAACTATATATATATACACACACTTTAAGGTCAAGTGTATGAGTTTTCAAAGTACAATAATAAAAAGAAAGAATGATCGTTCTTTCTTCTAATTAAGAAAGAGAAAGAAGTACAATTTAGTTGTTCACTCCCTCACTTAGTTCTTTATTATGGCTCAATGTCCATTCAGTAATTTTATCCTCACCATCTTCCCCCTTCCTCAATGCAAAGGGGGAAGTTTGATTTGGGAATATCGTTTGATAATGGGTTACAAAATGAGTTGGGTGATTTTCTAATGGGTCATGGGTTTTTATACGAGTCAGCAGTGATTTTTAATTTTTTATATTAAAATTGATGTCATTTTAGTTAAAATTCACCACGTCATTATTTTGTTAGTCATGTAAGCACTGAGTCTATTAGCTTTTTACAAAATAACCAATTGCACTCATGTTTCTAACTTGAAGGATTGATAGCACCGATTCAAATGATAATGATCTTGATTTTAATATATAGTTCACCTCCCCCAATTGAGTAGGTGTTAGCTTTGCTTCATAAATAAAATAAAATATATATTTTAAACCCGGAATATCTAGTATTTTGTGTGATGAGTGAATGTGGATGTTGCTTCTTGTGGTGTTTCCAATTAGAGTGTATGGCGATTACCAAAAAAAAAAAAATGTGTGTATGGCAGCCAGCAGCTTGGAAAATATATGATCGACACAGTTGGGCCTGTCCAAAGGTTATATATCAAGCTGCATGCCCAGGCCCAAATAATGGATTTCAGGGAGGAGGACTACACACGTTTACATGTGTATTGAAAATAGTAGATTTTATATCATTCAACTTTTTTTTCAAAAATTATTTTTTCTTAAATGATTAAAAAATATTTTTTTCCCCCTTAAATTTCAAAAAGATCTATTACACAATGTGCATGACCAATAATTTCATGCTACTCCATCAAAAAAAAAAAAAAAAAATGCCACTTGTGTTAATTAATATCATGTTTTTTTTTTTTTTAAGAAAGTAATGTACAAATCAGATATATTTGATTCTTTAATATTAAAATAAAAGTCAATTTAAAAAAAAAAAAAGAAATATTAGTGTCACTTAGTTATACATATAAGATAATAATTACTGAGAATAATATAATGCTTTCAATTGTTTTTAGATAGGTATAAAAAAAAAACCTTTTAAAATTTAAGAATGAAAAATGAATTGGAATGAAAAAAGAAATTTATATCAAAAGATTATAAAATTATTTTGTAACTAATTTATTTGCTAAAGGCCACTTTTTAAATTAAATTTTGGCGAAAATACAATTTTGGTAGTAGTCAATTAGATCTTTATTCTTTTCAACTTGTAATTAATTTGGTCTCTATCATCAAATCACAATTTTTCCTACACTTTCTTGAAAACCAAATACAAATCAAATTCACTAATCTCCAACTCTAGTAGACACACATATCAACTAGCAACTAAAACAAATCTAGATTGACTATAAGTTGAAAATAACATAAACCAAATTTATTGTTACCAAAATGTATGAGCCAAATTGATAATAACCCTAAAATATAGGGACTAAAAAAGATTAGTGAGTCAGTGACCCTAAAATATAGGGACTAAAAAAGGTTGGCATTGAAAACCGCTATTTTTCAAGGATCATCATTGCTTGACTTTAGCAGTGCCTCCACACAAATCTTGGATTCACTGTCTACAACAACATAAATAAATAAATTCAACTACTATCCTCAAAGTCCCAAAATGGTTGTAAGAGCATTCTTATGAGCCTAGCAACATTTTTAGTCAAATTTGGTCTTAAAAGCTATTTTAATTATCTCATTTGTAGGTACTCTTACATTACTTAATATATATTTTAATTTATTTTGCTAAAAGGCCAATTTTTTTAATCAAAATTTTTAAAAGACACTCGAAATTTGGGAAAAATATTTACATAGTTTTAAAGCTGTGTTTCAAGCTCTTACATAGAGATGAGCTCTATGCATTGATCCTTCCATGAGACTCGCCCCTTGTGTGAGTGCTCGGAGCATTACAAATTCGGTAAGGTGGGCCGGAGTGTTCGGTCCTGACCCTAGAGAGTTGAGACTACCAAATGCTACGCATTGGATTACTATAATGTGTCTACGACCAAATTGGGCCCCACAAACCACCAATGATATTGTCTTTTTTTGGATAATGGTGTTATTACCACCACCCTTTAAAAACATGAATTTATATAGCATATTTAATGTTTTTAATGAAAAAAACAAAGGCTGTTACTCCATCAGTTTCCATTTGGTTGCAAAAGTATCACTGAGATAGATTTTATTTATTCTCAAAAGACATAGCCACCACAGAAACTATCAACGTCTTGCCAAAGATTTTTTTTTTCCCTCTTGGAGAAAAATGCAGTGCTGAAGTGAGAGAGTGAGAGTGAGAGCGAGAGCAGGGTTCACCAAGGCACTGCCACATGGCATTGCAATATCCACGATTGGTGCTCAGTGCACCACAATCCTTGTCCTCAATATTTAGTGGAAATTTACATATATTTTGTGTATCCTCGAATGGATTGGATTGGTTGGACCGCGTGCACCCAAACACACACAGAATTACACGTTACACACAGTGGCACAATACACGCACTCTTCCTCTCTCTCTCTGTCTCTTTCTTTATTAGCCGGAAAAACTTAGTTTAATCACAAGATCAACAAGTCTTTCAGTTCCCAAGAGAACCATTAATGGCTTCCACTGTCCTTTGCAACTCAATCAACTCGAACTCCACCTTAGTTTTCTCAAGAACCCACTTCCCAGTTCTCGTTTCCAAAGACTTCCCAGTAGAATTCCCACCTTATGTACACTTTAACCACCACTTCAAAACCAGAACAAGCCGGCACCAGAGGAAGCTGGTGCAAGTCAAAGCCCAAGTGGCAGAGGCCCCAACTGTGTCACCACCAACGGTAAGCGATGTGGAGCCACGAAAGAAGCTTCGGTTACTTGTGGCTGGAGGTGGGATAGGTGGGCTGGTTTTTGCTTTGGCTGCAAAGAAGAAGGGGTTTGAGGTGGTGGTGTTTGAGAAGGATTTGAGTGCTATAAGAGGGGAGGGTCAGTATAGGGGTCCAATTCAGATACAGAGTAATGCTTTGGCTGCTTTGGAAGCTATTGATTTGGATGTTGCTGAGGAGGTTATGAACACTGGGTGCATTACTGGGGATAGGATTAATGGCCTTGTTGATGGGATTTCTGGTACTTGGTAAGTTTTTCGAAATTATTTTGCTTTTTATATGTTTGGCTCTTCTACCTTATGGTGTGCTCGAAATTTGTTTCCTTTTTATTTGTGTCAAAGGAATTTAGAGGAAGAGTTGCCAATTAATGAATCACATGACTCTTAACAACAAATTAGTTACAACTATTACTCTTCACCAAAAAAAAAGAAAAGAGAAGAAACCTTGTTAGCTATTTGTGGGTTCCAGAAGGAGTTTCCAATTAATGAACCACATACTTTTAATACTTGTTAGTGGACTAGTGAAGTTATAATTGGGTTCATCATAATCACTCATATATCCAAGATCTACCTAGTAAATACCCGATCTACCTATTAAACACCTGATGTGGGACTCAACACGCACAACTCACACCCGATGTATCTTCACAGAATTGATACAGTGAGTAGTGATGTTGTAGTCTGCGCTTGTGGTTTCGAGTGATGGTGAATTAATTACAGATATTGTGATTTGAATACATTCTTCATGAGCATTTTGTGGTAAATTCATGGTGTAGTCTGTATGATGCCATTATCTGTCAACATAGTTATTTTTACAAATATAATTAATGAAGCAATGGAAACCGAAGTTCATCTCACAGATCAGAATGCTGCAATTGCTTCAGTTTGTACGGAAAGGCCTGTCATGGATAATTGAATCTCTGCTACTATACTGCAGCAAACTAGCATTCTGTAATTACTACCAGTCTACCATGGATTTTTTTGTCCATAATGGTGAATTTGAAAGCCAGTAATTTATGATGACAATGGCATAGCTTTGTGTTCCAGGAAGACCAAAATTAGAGCTTTCCCCTATACATCTTAAACATTCTTTCACCCATATCTAAGAGAGTGAAAAGAAAACATAATTCATCTAAGAGGAGTGGCAGCCATGATTGGATGAGTTAGTCGAACCAAATTAAGGAAATTACATGGCTACAAATGATCCTCTCATCTGCAAATATGAATGTAAGGTAGCAGCAGAGTGATTCAGGCTAAGGGAGGTCTATCCAAGATAGATATCTAAAGTGGTTTTTTTTTTTTTTTTTGCAGCTTCTTTTACCCCAATACCGCCTCTAGTTCTAGTAAGGCAGCGTCAGTGCTTGATCCATTTTACTATTTTAAAGCTTAATTTTTCTTTTGTTTTGCCATTTCTTCAGACAATCTTACCTAGTTCAGAGACATATTTGCATGCTTCAACCAGATTCTGGCTTTTATTCCAAGAAGTTTAACAATAAAAGGCCTAGAATTGCAAAGCACATGTATGATGAGAGAAGGATAAAACTAAACTGTTATTTAAACAAAAGAGATGAGTCAGATTGGTGATTAGCTCCATAATGCTTCAGAAGTAGAAATGTTTCTTTTTAACATAATTTCTTGTCTTATTTTGGATTGTAGTAGTTTTTATGGTCCCTATTGCTAGAAAATTCTAATTATAAGCATCTAGTCACATATATTGATATGTAGTTGATTATCAGGTACGTCAAGTTTGACACATTCACTCCTGCAGCAGAACGAGGGCTTCCTGTCACAAGAGTTATAAGCAGAATGGCCTTGCAACAAATTCTTGCTCGAGCAGTCGGGGAAGATGTCATTATAAATGGCAGTAATGTCACTAAATTCGAGGATAATGGAGATAAGGTAATAAATATAGTATGAGCTGTTAACTTGTTGAAGTTTGTCCTTCCGTTATCACCAAGGAATGTGTTGAATAGAAAGTTCTTTTCCACTTGTTTTGTGTCTTTCTTTATGGAATATGCATCTAATTAATTGATGTGCTCTACATGATAGTGTTTCATATATATCTTAGATTTTGACATTTTATTCTTTTTCTTTTTAAAACCCAAATTTAGGTTACTGTGATGCTTGAGGATGGACAAAGTTATGAAGGTGACCTTCTGGTTGGAGCTGATGGTATATGGTCAAAGGTATTTTTTAATGCCCTGTATATAAACTATAAAGACATGCCTTTTTTTAATACATTTTTATTTGTAATTCACTTTCTCTTTCTTTGATATATAGTTTTTGTTTACATATAACAATATGAAAAAGTGTATTAGTGTGCATGAGGGGATTAGGATACATATTAATGATGTATGGTAAGATATCTTAGCTCAAATTTGGTCTTACCAAGTAGCCATGGCAACCTGGTCCGTGAAATTTTCTCCTCATTATTTTAGAAGTCCTGACAAACATCATCTGCCAACAGGCTGGAATGAAATTGTTTTTTTTTTGGATGAGTGAGACACATATGATATGTTCTACCATTTTTAGGATGTCTTATGGTCTAACAGGTGTAATTTAAATTTCTAATATTAGATATGGTTTTATTTTCAATAGGTGAGAAATAATTTATTTGGACCAAAGGAAGCTGTTTACTCGGGCTACACTTGTTATACTGGTGTTGCAGATTTTGTGCCTCCTGACATTGAAACTGTTGGGTATGTTTCATTCCACTTGAGTTACATGTTTTCCTTGCATCTTCATTGTCTTACACCATAGGCTACTAACAAGCATTTGGATCATTGTCATTATTTTTTCATATAATTCTATATCAAGTATAAAGGCTTATATTTATACTTCTCTTCTGAAGGTACCGAGTATTTTTGGGACACAAACAATACTTCGTTTCTTCAGATGTGGGTGCAGGAAAGATGCAGTGGTATGCATTTCACAAGGAAGCACCTGGTGGGGTTGATAGTCCTCATGGTACTCACTCTTCAGATGCTTTAGCTTTTCAAACTACCAAGCAGTAGAAGTGAAAATAATGCCAGGATAAAAGAACAATATCTGTTTTTGTGAATGTGTGTCTGTTTGTGAATAGGGAATTCATGCATCTATATGAACAGACTTTGGTGATCGTGCCAAAAAAGAAAATGGCCACAATTAAAACAGAGATTGCAGGAAATACACAAAGTAATAATAGATTGTTTAGTGTTAGTCAAGTTGGTTTTCATTCCCATATCTTCAGTCTGGATGGTGGAGAAGTTTTGTGGTTTCAAATTAATGTCACAATCTCTTACTTTTGGATCACAAGATGGGTGAAAGAAAAAGGATTTTCAGTTTAAGCACTAGATTTTTTCAATTTTGCGTAGGGTGTGGCAAAAATTGTACAAATTATGATTTATATAGGTGCACAATAGGGTTAAAAGATGCTTCACAAAGCCTATTTCAAAAGGGAACAGGAAAACTAATCATGTGATCTCACTCAAGGTAGTGACAGAAGAAATCTCAAATTCATTATAATTTTACTTGAGCAAAACCAAAATTTTCTCAATCTGTAGCAAGTTGACCTCAGAATTGCAATAGAAGTTTACTGGCCTACCAGTGGTGGGCATTTGGGAAAGTCAGGCCGATCGGGTGGCTTTACCTTTTGCTGGAACAAGAATATTTTTTGCTTAAGTAAAGTTTTCCAGTCTTCAATTCTTCAAGGCAGCTCCAAGACAACTCATAACAAACTTTTACAGGAATCAATTACACCCAATCATGAGATCTGATTACAATCATTGTCATGGAATTGGCCAACACTCATATCCTAATTGGAGTTGCCAAAATTTCAATAGAGACACATGTAGGTTTAGTATATCTTCCTTATAGCATGAACTATATAAAGGAAAGGTTCAAGTTTCATCTTAAGCGTCATCAATATATATATATATATATATTTTGGGGTTAAACTCAAAAGATAATACATATCTGAGAATTCTGTCCCTAATAATAGAATGTGTGTAGACATTTTTGCTGTGACCAGAAAGTTGGGGGAAAAATTGGATGGTGTTATTTCAGTTATTGTTACTTATTTTTTACAGATTTAGAAAAATAAAAGAAAAAAAAATGGATGTTTACTTATCATTTGTTAATGTTTTCCTTTTTACAGGTAAAAAGGAAAGGTTGCTTAAAATATTTAGGGGCTGGTGTGATAATGTAATAGATCTGATACTTGCCACAGATGAAGATGCAATTCTTCGACGTGACATATATGATCGTATACCAATTTTAACTTGGGGAAAGGGTCGTGTGACCTTGCTTGGGGATTCTGTCCATGCTATGCAGCCAAATATGGGTCAAGGGGGATGCATGGCCATTGAGGTATACCTTGCTTTGTTTTGGTTTGATACACTTTATCCTATTTCAAGTTAATGATCATCATGGTTTACAGTTTTATCACTTCTCATCAACTCGAGATAAGCGTTGCCGAAATTGTGGGATGTGATAAGCACTTTCTTCTTCTTCATCTTCCGTGTTTTCATTTTCCGAAACTTCTGCAGATTTTTTTTTATTGGTCTCTTCATTGTAGACTACAGAAATAAACAATGTTTATCTCTTCAGCAAATCCCAATTCAAGAATGAGATCAAATGTGTTTGAACCATTTATGTCATCATGACAGGATGGTTATCAACTTGCAGTGGAGCTTGATAAATCATGGAAAGAAAGTAGTGAATCAGGAACTCCTATTGATGTTGTTACTTCTCTTAAGAGGTAATATGCTGTTTACTATTCCAAAGAAAGTTCAATTTTAAGGTTAGAACTGCATAATTACCTAATATTTGTATAACTGTGAAACATTATAAAAGAAAATTAAGGGGGAAAACATGTATAAGAAAGCGGATGTGTGGAACATTTTTTATTAAGTGAATAAATGACCCCAGGGGGTGAGGGGAAGAGTTGAACCAGTGACCTCCATTCCATAAGGTGTGGCCCTCAGTCAGTATGGTGACACTTGGGTTAAACCTTAAAAAGTTGGAAATAGCACTGTTGTGATGAGTTGCACTGATAAATCACATTTTGCATAATTCTCAATTGTAAATTTTATGGTCTTAAACTCTTGTTTAAAGTTTGGCTGGCTTGGAGTTTGATAGACCACAATTATATGAAGAATTAATCACTGACTCTCTTTGATAACACATGCCCTTTCTCTTTGGTCCCCCAGATATGAGAATGCTAGAAGATTACGTGTTGCCATTATTCATGGAATGGCAAGAATGGCTGCGCTTATGGCTTCAACTTACAAGCCTTACTTGGGCATAGGACTTGGCCCATTGTCGGTAGGATTATTTATAAATGCACAAAATAATCAATAAAATCAACCTGGCCAGTATGTTGCATGGATATTGATGATGCCTTTGCAACCTCTCAGTTTTTGACGAAGTTTAGGATACCACATCCAGGGAGAGTTGGAGGGAGAGTTTTTATTGACCTGGCAATGCCCTTGATGCTAAGTTGGGTCCTTGGTGGTAACAGGTAAGATCTTAAGAACCCTTTTAGTGTGCTCGAGCTGTTATCTTAATTTTCTTCTGACCTTTATTTCTGAACTTCACATGACCGGTTATGAAAACAGTCATTGATTTCCATGTGTTAAAGCTATTTTTCTACATGGAAGCTTCTCAAGTTTAGATGTCCCATAAAATAGTTTAGTCAGGATTTTAGATTTTCTTCAATGTTTTAGAAATTTTCTGTGCATTCTAAACACAGATTATGAACATACTTCGTCCACTTTTAAGCTTGCTTCTATGCATTTATACATCGTGCATTAGAAATCTGGGCCAACGATAAGTGCAAGAACCAGAAACCATAATAAGAGCTGAAATAAGGTTTTTTTCATGATTTTTTAGTTCAAAATTTGAATTAAGCAAAGGAAAGACCATTTTTGCTGTCAATGTTTTTATATCAGCAATGAATCATATTTTTCTTTGCAGCTCAAAACTTGAAGGGAGGTCACTATCCTGCAGACTCTCAGACAAAGTATGTTGGTCAAGTAATATTGTATTCAACTTCACAAAGAAGTGTAGCCTATTTCATTTTGTGATTAAAAGCAGCATTGGTTTCTATTTTGATCTAAATGCTGATATGTGATCAATTATCTGTGAAGGCAAATGGTCAGTTACGCCAATGGTTTGAAGATGATGATGCATTGGAGCGTGCCACTAATGGGGAGTATGTCCATGAACCTATATGTTTTTGAATGTCATGTCTTGGCATATCTTAGTTAATGTATGCACGCCACTATCATTGGTGTTTTTATCTGTCTTGTTTGTTTGTAGGTGGTTTTTGTTGCCATGTGGAAATGAAACAGGCATTTCACAACCCATTTGTTTAAGCAGAGATGAGAGCAATCCCTGCATTATTGGGTATGAAATTTTGGATGAGACCTACTTATTTATAGTTTGATAAAGCCTGATTTTCTGATTTATCATATACAAATCCTAATATTTGAGCAACTATTCTATTTTTTAAATTAAAATAGGGATCATTATCCCTTTATTTGACAATCCTACCCAATGCACCAATTTTTTATTGTTCTGTTCTCAACTACCTTCTATCACCAATATTTATTAATAATTTTTCTCATGAAAAAGAACTTTCTCTTATGTTTTATTTGAATTGCAGGAGCATACACAAGGACCTCCCAGGGATATCAATAGCAATATCCTTGCCACAGGTGACATAGCCAGTTGCTTTCTTAGCTTCTTTATTTGATTTGCTGGAAAAAACTCACTTCCTCTCTGCCTTTGGTATTCAAGATTAAATAACCAGTGTTTTATTATATAAGGTTTCTGAAATGCATGCACGTATTAGTTATAAGGATGGTGCCTTCTTCTTGACTGACTTGCGAAGTGAACATGGTACCTGGATCACAGAGTAAGTAATGGAAAGCAGGGCAGTTTTTTTTTTTTTTTTTTTTTTGTCATTCCGATTATACAATCTTCCTTTTACTAATTTTATTCTCTTACCTGTGCAGTATTGAAGAGAGACGGTATCGGATTCCTCAAAATTTTCCTACTCAATTCCATCCATCAGATGTTATTGAGATTGGTTCTGATAAGAAGGTGTGGATTATCCCTACAGTTGATCTTACTGCATGAATTCTAATGAATATTATATCATGTCTGTTGAATTTGGATTAGGTGCATGTTGGCTGACTGAGCACGCTTAGCTTTGGAAGCAAAATATGCTTAACATAATTGACGGATACCAATGAAGTTCTATTTTTTGGGTGGGTTGGGTTTTGAAGGGGGAGGAGGGGGGTGGGGGGAAGGAAGCACGTCTTTATTTTACTTCAAAGATTTGGAGGCTTTATTCTCTATGCATATATTTCATTGCTTATGCATTCTAACATAAGTTTCAGAATTAGTTAAAGACAAACTTGGGGATACTGCTAGCCAAAGGTAATGGCAACAATTCCTGCTTTTGGAGGAAACAAATTGTAGGGATGGCCTTTGTGTTTGTCTTGTCCAACCGGTGAACAGTCATTATTTAGTTCTATCACCCACTTTCATGCATTTTCTCTGACCCAACATAACTGTTTTGAATTGGTCCATCTTGTAGAAACCACATTAACATATTTAATTAGTGACTTTAATGGAGTCAACCTCATATATATTAATAGCCTAATAAACTACTAAGACTTAAAACATAAAAATACAATTGACTTGCAAACATAAATAATACTAAATAATAATATTCTTGCGTCTCCCGCATCATTATGGTTTACTTTAGTGGAGTCAGTCAACCTCATATATATTATATTGGTTAGAAACAAACTGTATAAATTGTATAATAACCATGAATTTTTCTTTTTCTTTTTGAGAAGAAGGGAGGGAGCGGCAGGGGATAACAAATAGGTCATGGAATTTTCTTTCTATTATCACACTTCTGTTTACATGATTATTTTCAGTTGTTTGGCAGAACATGCATATGAAATCCCTCCATTTCTTGCAGGTTGGATTAGATATAAACCTAAATAAAAATAGTGGATTGTTTATATGTTATCATCTTTGAGAACTATAAGAAGTGTATTGTCAAGTTTTCTTGTTATTATTCTTCATGACTGTTCATCCCTCTTTATTTATATCTGTATCAAATATGTAGTGAAAGTGAATTCTACCTCGCAAATTACGTAGTTTCTAAATTTTCCCCTTTGGTGTTTTTCATTTTTTTTTTTTTTTAATGATTTTAAGTTGCTCTGCCAGTTAGCCAGCCTGAAAAATAATTGTTATAAGGCAGGTTTTATCTTCGCTCATGATTGTGTTGTGTACGTTCTAAGCATCCGAGAAATGTGCAGGCAAGATTTCGAGTTAAGGTATTGAGGACTTCTCCAAAGGATGCAGCAGTGGATGGTGGAATCCCCCAGACGGTGTGAAAAATCTTAAAGTTTCATTTTCTTTAGTATACACAGGAATTGTACAGCATTTATTCGGACTGGTAAAGCAATGTAAATCTGCCGCATTTTGCTGAGTAATAATAACTTATACAAGAAATATTATATTTCTACCGGTGGCGACTCTAGGATTATTTTTAAGGGGGTCACTAAGAAACATAAATTATACAAAATTTTAAATAAAAAAGAACTTAAATATATCAACATCACCAAAAAAAAAAAACTGAAATACATAAAGTTTTACAATTGCTTTCTACATTGTTTCATATTTTGAAATTGTTGCATGATATCTTCATTATTAATCTTATAAACTACATCTCTTTCAATGTACACAACTAAGCAATCATTTATCAATTGATCTCCCATTTTATTGATTTATTTCAAATTTATTAAGATCTAAGTGAATTTTTTCTAAGGTTTAAGATTAACAAATTTCTACTTTTGTTGTTAAGCTTATTATTATTTTTTTTCCAAATTTTATATTAAATTGGTTTGTGATTGGTTTTGTGTGTGTGTGTGTGTAAAAAGACCAAGATATTGTTAAAAGAATTATATTCAAACTTATTTTCAACCGGGCTTAAAAAAAATATAAGGTCAAGGTGTTCAAAATTTTTTTCTAGGAGTCAAAACCAAAAAAGAGTGTATATATATATATACAAGATAGGTTCAAGTTAAATATTGTGTAACTTCACAAGAGTTACACATTTTGTAAACCATTGATTACTGTTAGATCTAAAGGTCAAAAAACACTCATAGTAGTATCATTATTACTCCCTAGAAATTAGTGATTTAGGCATTAACTTTTCTTATTAAAGGAAAAAAAAAAACATTTACTATTTATGCCACCTTTCACTTATCTCTTTAATGGAATTGACAAAAGGAGATGCTGAGTACCTGTCTTCACTCCGAGCTCCAGTAAAGCGATTTAAATCCACAGATTAAATTGCACTTCCTATCATTTTTATAGTCTTTTTACTTTCTTATCACCTAGAGGGTAAAGAACACATGATACTTAAGTATATATGGCCTTGAGTTTGTATAAAAGAAAAATAAATGAGAACATGCTACTAGCATCGCCTCACTGGTGAAATGTATGTGAAATATATATCTTTGCATGTACATTGAATGGAACTCTAATATCACTGTTTCTAATTTTGTTATTTTCTGATTTTATTTCTTAATTTTGCTGCATCTGAAGAACTTCTCTTGCTTATGTAGCACACTTAAATCAAATAGTAATAAATAGCATATGTAGCACACTTAGATTACTACAGAATTTTTAGAAAAATAAATTAAATTAAAGAGAGGCTGAAGCTGTGTATGCTTCATATATATTTCATATATATATATATATATATATATATTTTGGTTTCAGTACAGGGGGTTCATTTGAACCCCCTGGGCTCCAAGTGGAGCCGCCCCTTTTCTACCTCTTCTTTGGGTCAGTCAAAGACTCAAAGCTTGAACATGTTTTGTAACTTATGTCAAATGCAACAGCGAGTTTCACTCCCCCTTATTTTTGGCCCATCTAACCTTCATAAATTTTATGATTATTCATTTTGAAATCCAGGTTTTATTTCCTATTTAAACTTTCAACTTATAATTGAGTTCACTGGTTCGTAATATATGGGCTTTTCATTTTACCCTCACTTGTTCGTAATATATGGGCCAAGAAATGTAGAGACCAAACATGGCTCTTTCACAATCAAGCCAGACATAATAATGTCCGAATTTTTAAATCATGAGGTTTGGGTTTTGTAGTAAAATTAGCAGTATAGAAAAAGTTTGACATGTTCGTGCCCATTAAATTAATTTTTCACGGTACGAAACATAGAACTATTAGCTGACTTTGGTGATCTCTCTTTTTGGCTATTTTAATCCTTATTACAGAAGCATGTTTACGTGCACTTTAATATGAGATATGTTCAAATTATACTTGGTATAACTTCATAAGAGTTACCTTTTTTAAACCATATATTTCAATGAGATCGAACGGTTAAAAAATGCCAATTGTTAATGTTATTATTAAACATTTATTGCTTGCCACACCAACTAAATTAATTCAAAAGTTTTTTTTTCCCCTGTTTGTACCTTATTTATTAATTATTATAATCACATTTAGCAAGAGAAAATTTTGTAATATTTATTACAACCTCTTTAAATGTTGAGAGAGAGAGAGATTCATTTAACACTAATGTTTTTTATTTTTTTATTTTAATTTTAGTTATGAAAATATTAGAATCAATATGTAGAGAAGATAAATTTGAATTAAAAACAAATTCTAATCACTAACATTGAGGATAAGATTTTGACAGTTGCCTCTTCTCAAAAAAAGAAAGAAAAATGATCATTTCTATCTTATCATGATCTTTACAATCCGATCATTTTTTTATCTCTATGTCTAAGGATTGGACTTAGTTTAAACTATTTTTCCATGGTTAAAACAATAGAGAAGATCATTTCTATCTTCATTTCTAAGGATTAGACTTGTTGCGATGTTACAAAAGTCTCCATAGCAAGACCGTTGGAATAAATAAATAAATAAAATTCATACCATAATGATAATAGGTAAGTATTATAAAAGGCCATGCTAAAGAAGATCCGCCCCTTAGAGCATTCTCATCAAGTGTGTCAAATGCCAAATATTTGTCATTTGGCACACTAAATACCAAAAAACGCCTCCCTTGAGATGTTCTAAATGTTATAATATTTGGTACACATGAACAGTACCGTTCCATTTTTGGAACGGTACGGACGAAAATGCTAAAAAAAAAAAAATTATTTATTTTCTCACTCTACTTTTATAACTTTCTTTCTTCTCTCTTTTTCTTTTTTCTTCTCTCTTTCTCCGCCTCTCCCTTTATCTTCTCTCACTCTCTCTTCCTTTTTTCTTCTTCTTTCTTCTCCAAAATCTTCACCTCTCTCTTTTTTTTCTTTTTTCTTTTTTTTTTCCTTTTTCCTTTTTTTTTTTTTCCTTTTTCAATCACTCTCTCTCTTTTCCTGTCACTCTCTCTCTCTCTCTTTCTTCTTTCATGTAATTGTGGTGGTGGTGGAGTTGGGTTGATTCCATGTGATTTGGGTTGTGTAAATGGAGTTGATTTATCTCTTCATTTTTTTGAGAGTTTTGTGTTGATTTTGGGGATTTAAAAAAAAAATAGTATTGGGTGGTGGTGGCGGCCGATGGATTGTTGTTGGTGGTGGTGGGCTGTGCTTGTGTATGGTGGTGGGTTTGGGCAGTTTTTTTTTTTTGGGTTGTGGATTCCATGTGATTGTGGGTGGTGGTGGAGTTGGGTTGATTCCATGTGATTTGGGTTGTATAAATGGAGTTAATTCATCTCTTCAAATTTTTTTTTTTGCGAGTTGTGTTGATTTTGAGGATTTTTTTTAAAAGTAGTATTGGGTGGTGGTGGCGGTTGGTGGATTGTTGTTGGTGGTGGCGGGTTGTGATGTGCATTGATAATAGCTTAATTTTGCATATTTATATCATTATTAGAAAGCATTATCATACTCATTTTGAGTTAATTCATGCATTTTATATTTGGTTTTGGAATAATGCTGAATAATTAATTTTGTGCTTAATTGAATTTTATTGCGTGAATTTGTCTTTTGTAGGAAAATGGAATTAAATAAGTTGATTTGTGCAAAGAAGAAAACTAGTGGACTTTACTTTTACAAGGACCATGATAAAGTTAAAGGCCATCCCAATTAAATTTAAGTCCAATTGGAGTAATGAATCAAATGAAATTTGCACCGAATCCAAGTCCAATTCGGATTAGGATTCCAGCCTGCACATTAGTTAGTATTTTCGACATAACTTTTGGCTCATATGTCCAATTATGATGATTCAAGTTGGGCTGGAAAGTTAACTTAAAGGGCTACAACTTTTTAATTTACCAAAAGTCTTAATTCTGATGTTAAATGGGCCAAAATCGTCGGTTAAGTATAGCCTAAAAACCTGAGATTTTCTCCAAACGGAAATTCAACTTGTAATAGGATTCCTTGACATATTTAAAGGCTCTTTAGGGCAAAATTCAGAGGACGACTGGGAGCTGAACATATAGGTCGCGGCTACCTCTTTGGTTTTCTTCCATGACAGTTAGTTTTAATAATTTGTCTAGCTAGTTTAATGCTTAGTATTTTATTTTTGTGTTTTCTTTCAATTACTATGAGTAGCTAAATTTATAATTAAGGTTGAGGATGAAACCTTGTTAATGATTATTAGTATTGTTTATGTGATTTGATTTTTCCCACAATAGTTGTTGTAGGGACCGGTTTCGGGCGCTCTCCGCAGATTGAGAGAGTGGACCCAAGCCCAGCTAACCCTCCAATAAATTTATAGAGTATGGGCTCAAGAGCTAGGCCCTAGTAAAGAATGCAACGGCCATGCATGGTTGTTGGTGGATTGTGATAAGTAAAACGTGGGTCGGAATGCATAATAGGACTCCTCGGACGGGTCTTATAGAGGTTGAAGTTGTTTTTATTTCTTTCAAGTAAGGTTACAATGGTTGAGAGAAAATACACTGCTACAGTATTTCTTTTCTCTGGTTTTCCCTTCGTCCCCCACTCAAGAGGGACTTTTTACATTATATACTTCTCTCTTAGTTGATCCTAGCCCTACATTTGTTGATCAACCCGGCTTCCACTTGAGAGTCTGTCCCATCAGCCGCATTCTCATCCCTCCTGTGGGTTGCAGCGCCCAAGACGGCACTGTTCAGAGGTCCTATCTTCATTAATGCGGCCAGGGCGTTAGTTGAGGGCATTTAATGTGGAGGTGACAGTTCACCTGAGACTTGCTCCTCCACCATACTTCCATGTCCTGTGCTTGGTACTTGATATCTGCTCCTTGGATGCTTAGGGAGGTTCCCCTTAAGGGCATGCTGTTTGCCCACTTTCTGACCTCGGTCTCCCGAGGATATAACCATCCTCGGCTATGCTCCTTGGGCCATGGGCTCTACACTTTCGTCCTCGGACCTTGGACGCGTCCTCGGCGTGGGCCTCTAGGCCTGGTTTGAAGTGGGCCGGGGTTGCTGGCTTATTCTGGCCCCACAATAGCCCCTCAAAATCTTGCTGTCCGCATCCTTGGGCAAAAAGGAGGATTTTGATATCCTCGGACCTGCTCCGTGGCCCATCGAGTCTTGTCCTTCGTCAGCGTTGGTGCCTTTTCACCTGCCCAAGGTGCGTTACTGGCACTTCGGTGCGCGTAACGTGTCCTGCATTAAATTCGGGCGGCTTTATGCTCCCCACGTTCAACGGGCAGATGACAATCTAACGGTGGGGATGCGTCCGCCATTTATGGGCGGGAAAACTCGCGCGGCTCTTCCATCTAGGGTATAAATACCCATTAGAACCGCTTCCTCCTTTTTCATTTACAATCAAGAGCTCTTGCGCCTCCATTCAGAGTCCAGCCAAATTTCCACCTCCATCTCCAGCATAAAAAGCCAGTCCGAGGAGCTCCTCCTCGTTTCTGTAAGTCGCTCTATCCCTCTTCGAGCTTTTTTCCTCTCTACTCGTCATTCTCTTTCATTCGCCCCCCTTTTAGTTCTCTTAGGCGTCATTTGGAATGGGTAGACTTAAGAAGTATGTTGGCTCTGAGGAGGCGATGGAGAAATTCATCGCCGACTACAAGATACCGACCAACGTGGGCTTAAGGTATTGCGAGGAGAGGGAGTGGCACCTCCGAAAGCAGGTGGGCGAGGTGGTGATTCCCATCATCGCCTTCCTTGAAGGGGGGATGAGGATCCCCATGGGGCCGGTGATGAGGGGTTACCTTACATACTTTCGGTTAACCCCCACCCAATGCGCCTCCAACATGTTCAGAATTCTGGGCAGTGTGGACGCCCTTAATGAGAAGATGGGTCTAAGGCTGACCTATCATGATGTCAATTACTGTTACAATCTTCAACATCTGAAGAACAAGTCCTACTACATGAGGACGAGGGACGATAGGGTCCGACTTATCCAGTGCCTCCCTGAGTCCAACAAGGGGATGAACGAGGATTTCCTCATCGTGTCTGGAGCGTGGCACGATGGCCTTCACTGCCCGACGACAGAGGGAACACCAGGTGGGGCAGTGGGAATAGGAGGGGATTCAAAGATTCTAACTTCTTTTATGCATTACTTCTTTTTATACTGTTTGGTTTCTAACCATGGATGTGTTTTCTCTTTGCAGATCCGCACTCTTTCGCGCGCCACTTCAGCTTGATCAACAGGGAGGACTTGCAGAAGGTGCTCAGGTCTGCGGCTTTTGAGAACGAAGCAGACCACCAGGTCAGAGCCGCGCATAAGATTTTGGGGTACACTCCACTCCAAAAGTCATTCGCGGCCCCAAAGTACGTGATCAAAGCAAAGGATCCTCGGCTGCAGAAAATAAAAGTGACCAAGGACGGGTTCGAGTTTCCCGAGGATTCCTCCACTTCAGAAGGTGTCACAGTAGCAGTCCCTTCGTCTTCCCATACATTCCCAGAGGCCGCGGAAGAGGACTTAGAGAGGGAAGGGGACGCTGCAGAATTTAGTCCTACCGAGGACGATTTTAGCGTTTTTGAGCAACTCCATTAGTCCGAGGACCCTTCTGGAGACATGGGTGACCCTCGCCTAACCGAGGCAGACTTCTTAGCGTCAGAGACATCTTCTCGGCTAGAGATGGGCTACAAGAAGAAAGCCCAACCCAATCTACTCGACCTAATCGAAGGTCAGCCGGGGAAGTCCAAGCCGAAGCTTCCTCCTCCTCCTCCTCCAAAGGCTCGTCCTGCTCAGACCAAGTCGGCCTCAACGCAGTCCAGGCTTCCTCCTCCTCCGCCTCAGGTGAGCCCGCCGTCTAGGCACGAGCCTGCTGACCCTAAGCAGAAGAAGGACAAGGGCAAGATGACCCTTGAGGACAAATCCGGGCCCACGCGGGAGGGCGATGGCACTCGGCGGCCATCGAAGCAGCTGAGGATAGGCTCCTCAACGCAGGATAAACAGGTCGCTCCCCCGCCCGAGGTCCAGGCCTGGCTCCCCGCCCCGATGCTCCGCGGGGCACCTTTGAGGGATGACTCCTCCCTTAGGGACTTTAAGGATGGCGAAGGCGCGTATGTGGCCGACGCTGTGGAGAGATGTCTGCTCCTTCCCGCGGACATGGCGGAGCTGGGGACCATGAGGAGCAGGGACGTCTTCCTCTGCCTCAGGCGGTATTTGGGGATGGTAAGACCCTTAACACTTGTGCTTTTTCTTGCTTCAGTTTTTTTTTTTTTTTTTTTGCTTTCCTTTCTTTTTTGAGCTCGGCTAATTATAACTTATCTGTTTCGTTTGGCAGGCTGTCCAGGCCACTTTCAGGCTGGAAGATGCGGCCAATGAACATGGAAGGGCCATGGACTTAGAGCGCGATAAGCGCTTGGAGGCTACTCGGACCCTCAAGACGTCCGAGGAGGATCTTGCCAAGGCCAGGGAGGAGCTGAAGGCCATGACCCAGGCTAAGAACAGCGCGATGGCAGGCCTTGAGGGTGCCCAGAGGCAGGCTGAAACTCAGACAAAACGTCTGGGTGAGGTAGAGGGGCTGCTGAAACTCGCCGAGGATCAGATAGCTGGCCTGACGAAGAAAGTGGCCGATGCCGAGGAGGCCAAGAGGGTGGCCGAATGGGCCAAAGGGGAGGCCGAGAGGGCCAAGTTTGAGGCAGATCAAGGCCGGGAGGAGGCCTGGGCCACCAAGGAAGAAGCTGAAGAGGCAGCCTATACTGCTGGGGCAGCTGAGACAGCAGCTGCCTACAAATCCCAAGTCCCTGGGGTATGTAGGCGCTACTGCTCTGAAACTTGGAATGAAGCGCTCAAACAAGCTGGGGTGGAGGCCTCTTCTGACTTGTGGAAGGAGGAGAGCGTATACTACCCCCTAACCATCCGCGAGGCTGCCCCGGACGGCTCTGAAGCCGAGGAGGCTGCTGTGGAAACTGCTGCTACTCCGGGCGAAGGGGCCTCGGATGCTGGGGTTACTGACGAGCCAGTCCAAGGGAGTAATCCTCCCGTGGTGGTTGAATTAAGTGATGGCTCCAACGAGGATGCGCCTCAGCAGGCTGCAAAGCCTTCTCTCGATGCCCAGGTTTCTTCTGCCGAGGGGGCAGCTATTCTTGCCGTGCCTCTGCAGGCCATCCCCTTTAGTCAGGGCTCAGAGGACCCTGAGGCAGCTACGGGCCAGCCACCCACCGAAGCGGGCAACTAAATAGAGGGACTAGGCTCCTTGGCGCTTCTGCCTGCTGCACTTCATTTCTGCATCTTTTTCTTCCCTTTTTCTTTATTTGTAATGTGACTCTATTGGTGTAATTCTTTTGGACTTAATGTAATGAGAGCTTTATTTCTTTTTCTGTTTGTTGTGGCTGTTTGTTTACTTGCACATTATCCGCTTTTTCTTTACTTGCATGATTTTAGCTTCAATTGCATCTCGGCCAATCATGGCATCAGTTATTATAATGAGAGGGCATGTATGCTCTGATGCGCCTTTCGCTTCCTAAGGACCAGATAGAATTTCTTCGAGTAGACACTTAGGATCTCTTCAATGTAGTTAACTTCCCCACAGGCCTGAGTCCGAGGACCATGCAGTGCCTTGGTTCTGTCTGACACTTTGGTTTGGCTGTAAGTAACTAGTTTCCCCATAGGCTTGAGTCCGTGGACCATGCAAGACCTAGGTTCTGTCTAGCACTCAGATATAAGTGGTTAGCTCCCCATAGGCTTGAGTCCGAGGACCATGCAAGACCTAGGTACAATTGCTACCTTCAAGATAAGTGGCTAGCTCCCCATAGGCTTGAGTCCTTGGACCATGCAAGACCTAGGTACAATTGCTGCCTTCAATATAAGTGGTTAGCTCCCCATAGGCTTGAGTCCGAGGACCATGCAAGACCTAGGTACAATTGCTATCTTCAATATAAGTGGCTAGCTCCCCGTAGGCTTGAGTCCTTGGACCATGCAAGACCTAGGTACAATTGCTGCCTTCAATATAAGTGGTTAGCTCCCCATAGGCTTGAGTCCGAGGACCATGCAAGACCTAGGTACAATTGCTATCTTCAATATAAGTGGCTAGCTCCCCGTAGGCTTGAGTCCTTGGACCATGCAAGACCTAGGTACAGTTGCTGCCTTCAAGATAAGTGGCTAGCTCCCCATAGGCTTGAGTCCTTGGACCATGCAAGACCTAGGTACAATTGCTGCCTTCAATATAAGTGGCTAGCTCCCCATAGGCTTGAGTCCTTAGACCATGCAAGACCTAGGTACAGTTGCTGCCTTCAAGATAAGTGGCTAGCTCCCCATAGGCTTGAGTCCTTGGACCATGCAAGACCTAGGTACAGTTGCTGCCTTCAAGATAAGTGGCTAGCTCCCCATAGGCTTGAGTCCGAGGACCATGCAAGACCTAGGTACAGTTGCTGCCTTCAATATAAGTGGCTAGCTCCCCATAGGCTTGAGTCCTTGGACCATGCAAGACCTAGGTACAGTTGCTGCCTTCAAGATAAGTGGCTAGCTCCCCATAGGCTTAAGTCCGAGGACCATGCAAGACCTAGGTACAGTTGCTGCCTTCAAGATAAGTGGCTAGCTCCCCATAGGCTTGAGTCCGAGGACCATGCAAGACCTAGGTACAGTTGCTGCCTTCAATTGGCTGTAAGTAACTAGTTTCCCCATAGGCTTGAGTCCTTGGACCATGCAAGACCTAGGTTCTGTCTAGCACCCAGATATAAGCGGCGTTGGGACGCGAGACATGTGATCATGATAAGCAGAACATCTGAATCAAAAAGGGACTTCTTTATTAATAGTAATACCTTTTCAGGTTATTTACATTCCATGGACGAGGTACAGGTTTGTCATCTAAATCTTCTAAATAGTATGCTCCTATCCCTGCCACTGAGGTGATTCGGTAGGGTCCCTCCCAGTTGGGTCCGAGCTTTCCCCAAGAAGGGTTCTTGGCAGTTCCTACGACTTTTCTTAGCACCAGGTCTCCCGGTGCTAGCGGTCTGAGCTTTACATTGGTGTCATATCCCTGCTTGAGCTTTTGCTGGTAGTGGGCCAGCTGGATCATTGCTTGCTCTCTTCGTTCGTCTACCATGTCCAGGCTCCGCCCCAGCAGTTCATCATTGCTGCCTGGGGTGAACGAGCTCGTCCTTAGTGTCGGGAAGTTGGTTTCCAGGGGGATCACTGCCTCCGCACCATAAGTCATGGCAAAAGGTGTTTCCCCCGTTGAGCGTCGGGGCGTAGTCCGGTACGTCCAGAGGACATGGGGCAGCTCTTCTACCCATCTCCCTTTGGCGTCATCCAGTCTCTTCTTTAGCCCGTTGATGATGACCTTGTTGACCGCCTCGGCCTGTCCATTCCCCTGGGGTAGGCTGGCGTTGAGTACCTGTTTGTGATCCCAAGTTCACAACAGTACCTCCTGAAGGCCTTGCTATCGAACTGGAGCCCATTATTCGAGATGAGGGTATGAGGGACCCCAAACCGTGTAACTATGTTCCTCCAAAGGAATTTCTTCACGTCTACATCCCTGAAGTTAGCTAGTGGTTCGGCCTCGACCCACTTGGTGAAGTAATCCGTGGCCACCAACAGATACCTCTTGTTCCCTGGTGCCTTGGGGAAAGGTCCCACAATGTCCAAGCCCCATTGGGCGAATGGCCATGGGCTGGATAATGGATTGAGGACCCCTCCTGGCTGATGGATGTTTGGGGCGAACCTTTGGCATTGGTCACACTTCTTGACATACTCCTGGGCTTCTTGCTGTATTCCCGGCCACCAGTATCCTTGAGTGACGGCTCGATGAGCCAGGGATCTCCCCCCTGTATGGCTCCCACAAATTCCTTCGTGCAGCTCTTCGAGCAAGGATTCTGCCGTTTCGAGGTGGACACATAGAAGGTATGGCCCAGAATAGGACCGCCTGTATAGCTTGTGATCCTCGGACAACCAGAACCGAGGAGCTTTCCTTCGTATCTTTTCTGCCTCTGATCTCTCCTCAGGCAGGACGTCATCTTTGAGGAATCTCACTATGGGGTCCATCCAGCTGGGACCCATCACAACTTGATGGACGGGGATTACTCCCTTTGGCACTTCACTTGCCCTCTCCAGGTGCTCCACAAGTATGATCCGAGGAAGAGCCCCTGCCGAGGAGGTTGCGAGTGTGGCAAGTGAATCGGCATGACTGTTCCCATTCCTAGGAATATGGGACAAGCTGAAGGGGCGAAACTCCAACTGCAAGCGCTTGACTTGGCTCAGGTATTCCTGCATTCTCAAATCCCTGGCTTCCATCTCCCCCTTCACCTGCCCTACCACCAATCTGGAGTCTGAGAACATCTCTATCGACTTTCCTCCCATCTTTTGCACCATGATCATCCCTTGCAGTAATGCCTCGTACTCGGCCTCGTTGTTTGTGGCCGTGAATCCAAGCCTCAGGGATTTCTCAATGACATGGTCTTCAGGGGATACTAGGACCAGCCCCACTCCGGACCCCCTTTGGTTTGCCGCGCCATCCACATATACTTTCCAACATGATGACTCCGGGATGGAGATTGCCCCAACTGATTTCTCATCACGGCTCTTCTCCTCGGCTGTCACTTCTACGACTGGTTCAGCGAACTCAGCCGTCAAATCCGCCAGAACCTGGCATTTTATGGAAGTCCGGGGCATGTACTTAACGTCAAAAGCCCCCAGAATTGTGTTCCACTTCGCGACTCTACCTGTGTAATCAGCGGCCCGAAGTACAGACTTCAAGGGCAATTGGGTTAGGACAACCACCGTGTGAGCTTGGAAGTAATGGGGGAGCTTTCTCGTGGCGTGGACCACCGCCAGTATGGCTTTCTCCAGGGGTAGGTATCTGACCTCTGCTTTGTGCAGCGACTTGCTGACGTAGTAAACTGGCTTTTGAACGCCATTGTCTTCCCGTATCAGCACTAAGTTCACTGCGTGGGGTGCCACCGCCAGGTAGGCGTATAGGACCTCGTCGGGCTCAGGATTGGACATGATATGCGGCCGGGATAGATACTCCTTGAGTTGCTGGAAAGCTATGGCACAATCCTCGGACCACTCAAATCCTCTCCATTTGTTGATCAGGAGATAAAAGGCCTGCATTTGTCGGCCGACCTGGAAATGAATCGGTTCAGCGCCGCGATCATCCCAGTAAGCTTTTGGATCTCCTTGGGGTTCTGCGGAGGCCTCAGATTGTGAATGGCCTTGATTTGGTCAGGGTTGACTTCGATTCCACGGTGTGTGATCATGTACCCCAAGAACTTGCCAGAGCTTACGCCGAACAAGCATTTTGAGGCATTAAGGCGGAGCTTGTGCTCTCTCAGGACGCCAAATGTGCCGCCGAGGTCCTCCAAGTGCTGGGACACCAGCTTGCTCTTCACCACCATATCGTCAACATAGACCTCGATGCTCTTGCGCAACATCGGCTTGAACATTCTCGTCATCATCCTCTGGTAGGTGGATCCGGCGTTTTTCAGGCCAAACGGCATAACCTTGTAGTGGTAGTTCCCAATGGGTGTCACAAAGGCTATCTTCTCTTGGTCCTCCAAGGCTAGTGGGATTTGGTGATAACCCTGAAAGGCATCCAGGAAGCTCATCCGAGGATGGCCTGCCGTCGCATCTACTAGTTGGTCTATTCGTGGCATTGGGAAGGGGTCCTTTGGGCATGCTTTGTTCAGGTCTGTAAAGTCTACACAAACCCTCCACTTCCCACTTTTCTTCTTGACCACCACAGTGTTGGCCAACCATTTGGGGTAAAAGATCTCCTTGATAGCCCCCGCGTGCTTAAGCTTATTGACCTCTTCCCTGATCGCATCAGCGTGCTCCTTCGACGGGCGCCGAGGTGGCTGCTGCTTGGGGATCGCAGATGGGTTGACGTTAAGGTGGTGACAGATGAAGGACGGATCAATCCCAGAGGCATCGCAGGGATCCCATGCGAACACGTCAAGGTTCCTCTTGAGGAACTCAAGTAACTCCTCCTTCTCCTGTGGAGGCAGCTGGGTTCCGACCTGGAAGAACTTCTCCGGATCATCGCCAATTACCATCTTCTCCAGGTTCTCACATTTAGAATCCTCGGCAGGTGCATCCGGAGGCGCCACCTGGGTCTTTGATTGCTATGAATCTTCCTCGGCTGGGGCCGAGGATTGTGCATCTAGCCGATAGGATATGGCAGCCACCGTGCACTGCCTAGCTGTGGATTGGCAACCTCGGATCTCCAGAACCTGGTCCCCTGATGGGAATTTCACCTTCTGGTGCAAGGTGGAGGCTATGCCATCCAAGGCGTGTAGCCAGGGCCTTCCTACGATGGCCGTGTAGGGGGAGTATGTGTCCACCACTATAAAGTTCGCCTCCACCACCACTGGGCCTGTCTGTACGGGCAGTCTGATCATGCCCTTTGGGATGACGAGCTTTCCGTCGAAGCTCATTAGGGGGGAGCTATAAGGTGTGAGGTCTTCCGGTTTTAGCCCCAGCCCCTTGTAGAGATCTGGACACATGACCTCGGCTGCGCTGTCACCGTCCACCATCACCCTTTTCACGTCATAGCCCCCGATTCTGAGGGTGACGATTAGGGCGTCCTCGTGTGGTTGGATGGTCCTAATCTTGTCCTCCTCCGAGAAACTCAGAGCTGGGGGAGGATTCCTCCTGGACCTCTTCGGCCCCGTCCGATGGTCCTCGGCGGGCAGTTGGGCCACAGACAACACTCGCAAATGGGGTGTGCCTGTTCTTCCTGGTGCGGCCAAGATTATGTTGATCGTCCCAGCGGGCTGCCCCATGGCGGCGTCCCTCCGAGGCTCTTGGTAGGTTCGGCCCTGCTGGCCACTGGAATGGTGCAGAAGGTGCTTCAGCCTTCCTTCCTAGACTAGCTGGTCCAGGTGGTTCCAGAGGTTCCTGCAATCCTCTGTGGCATGTCCGTGGTCCTGGTGGTACTGGCAGTAACGGCTCTGGTTGTGCTTATCAGGCTCTCCAATCATCTTAGCCGGCCACCTGAAGAAGGGCTCGTTCTTTATCTTTTCCAGGACCTTGTGTACGGGTTCTCGGAATACTGCGCCGACAGTCTGGACATGGGTCGCCCCGGATTGCCCACCGAAATCCCTCCTCGGGTGGGCGTTGCTGTACCTGTCCGACCTGAAATCCCTCCTCTCCTGAGGGATAACCTTCTCCTTGCCTTTGCCTTGCAGCATATCTTCCTCCACCCGCTTGTACTTGTCGATCCGATCCATCAGCTGCCGCACGCTGGTGACGGGCTTTCCGGTCAGGGACTTCCTCAGGCCATGCCCCATTGGTAGCCCATTCTGGAATGTACTGATGGCGACGGCGTCATACTTTCCGTCCAGCTCGTTGTAAATCTCCCAGTACTTGTCCGAGTAAGCCTTGAGGGTCTCCCCGTCACGCATGGATAGGGACAGCAATGCACTCATGGGCCGAGGAGGCCTGCTGTTCGTGACAAAGCGGGAACCAAAGGCCTGGGTCAGCTGTCTGTACGAGTCAATGGAATTCGTCCTTAGACCGTTGAACCACCTCATCGCCATAGGTCCCAAGCTGGATGGGAAGACTTTGCACATCAGCGCCTCATTCTTGGAGTGGACAGCCATCCTCTGGTTGAACTGGCTCACGTGCTCCACGGGATCCGTCTTGCCGTTGTAAGCAATGAAGGTTGGCTGCTGGAACCGCTGAGGAAGCTCTGCCTCCTCTATACGACGCGTGAAGGGCGTCCTGGAGAGCTGATCCAGCGCCTTGCTCATGGCGTCCCCTCCTAAGCCCCTGGGGGTTGGGTTGGCACGCCTACGCCTCTGGTAGCGCTCCTCCTCATGGGAGAAAGTCTCGCTGGGGGGCGTTCTCGACCTCTGCCTGTATTCATCATCACTCTCGTCGTCGGAGGGCAGGTCAGGGCTGAGTTCGGACTGTCTCCGCTGCGCACGGCGTAGCTTCCTCTTCAGATCATCTATCTCGTGCTGCATGGCCACCTTACCATCCTTTCTCTGGGAAGCGTGGCTATGGGCCTCTTCCGATCGCGTGGCCTGGCCATCGTCGCGCTTCTGGGGAACGTGCCCGTCCCCCTGACTTTCGCTCGCCGTTGAAGTACGCACGCTTCCTTCTCGAAATCGTCTGTTGTCGTTCTGACCGCCCCCGGGGTCGCCATAGTTACCCTGAGGCCGTGACTTCGCCGGTTCAGGTCGATTCGGAGTTCTTTGGTGAGGACCTGATCCTACCATGTTTGACTGTTGTCCTTACTAACACACAAGCTCTCCCCACAGACGGCGCTAATTGTAGGGACCGGTTTCGGGCGCTCTCCGCAGATTGAGAGAGTGGACCCAAGCCCAGCAAACCCTCCAATAAATTTATAGAGTATGGGCTCAAGAGCTAGGCCCTAGTAAAGAATGCAACGGCCATGCATGGTTGTTGATGGATTGTGATAAGTAAAACGTGGGTCGGAATGCACAATAGGACTCCTCGGACGGGTCTTATAGAGGTTGAAGTTGTTCTTATTTCTTTCAAGTAAGGTTACAATGGTTGAGAGAAAATACACTGCTACAGTATTTCTTTTCTCTGGTTTTCCCTCCGTCCCCCACTCAAGAGGGACTTTTTACATTATATACTTCTCTCTCAGTTGATCCTAGCCCTACATTTGTTGATCAACCCGGCTTCCACTTGAGAGCCTGTCCCATCAGCCGCATTCCCATCCCTCCTGTGGGTTGCAGCGCCCAAGACGGCACTGTTCAGAGGTCCTATCTTCATTAATGCGGCCAGGGCGTTAGTTGAGGGCATTTAATGTGGAGGTGACAGTTCACCTGGGACTTGCTCCTCCACCATACTTCCATGTCCTGTGGTTGGTACTTGATATATGCTCCTTGGATGCTTAGGGAGGTTCCCCTTAAGGGCATGCTGTTTGCCCACTTTCTGACCTCGGTCTCCCGAGGATGTAACCATCCTCGGCTATGCTCCTTGGGCCATGGGCTCTACACTTTCGTCCTCGGACCTTGGACGCGTCCTCGGCGTGGGCCTCTGGGCCTGGTTTGAAGTGGGCCGGGGTTGCTGGCTTATTCTGGCCCCACAGTTGTTCTTTAATGATTTAAATTGTTCTTGCTTCATATCAATTGACTAAGATTAGATTCTAAATATGAGTTTAATCATGTTTTTCTCATGATTTAGGATTTATCTTAATTAATTGAATGCTTGGTTTATTATTTCTTGATTATAAAATTGGATATCTCTTGTGAGTTGTTTGTCAACGGATATAATTGATGATTTGATTTTATACTTAAGAAGCGAAGAAGAACATCCTTTAGATATTTAAATAGAAGTTTTAATGATAATATTTTCCATGGTAACAAGATTGATTTCTAGATTATCATGTAGTGTTTGGAAAAATTAATGATTATAAATACATGCTGATATGAATTAATAAGGCAGATTCCAAAACCTTAATTCTATCTCTAGATTGTTTACATCTCTTTACTGCTTTTATATTATATCTTTGCTTAGTTTAATTATTTGCTTAGTATATTTAATTTCAAACAACCAATTTTTATTAAACTATATTAAGATTAATTTGGTTAAGATTTAATTAATTTTCCTACGTTCATTCAAGTCCTTGTGGATTTGATCTCGTTCTTGTCAAACTATACTTCGGTACGGTTCGTACATTTGCAAGTACTTTAAAATTTCACAACAGGTTGTAATTGTGGGTTTGTTACAGTTCTATGCTTGTGCTTGTGTTTGTGTATGGTGGTGGGTTTTTATTTTGTATTTTTTTTTTATATTGATGGTTTTTTAAATATTTTTAAATATTATTTTAATGTATAGAATTGAAAAATAGAAGATGTGATGAACAGTGAATTGTAAAATGGTGTGTTAAAATAATAAAATAGACTTTTTGATGTGTCAAAATGGCATATTTATAGAACACCTGATGGGAATGCTCTTAGAAAGTTAGGACTAGCACTTGTGCAAGGTTAGGGACAAATTAATTAGGGAGAAAGAGAAAGTAAAAAAAAAAAAAAAAAAAAATTATTTACAATTAATTTGGTTAGCTGGTATGGCAAATAATACATGTTTCACAATGACATAGACAGTTGACTTTTTTAACCGTTAGATCTCATAGAAATCTACGGTTTAAAAATGGTGTAACTTTTGTGAAGTTACACTAGGTGTAAATTAATCTCATCTCCTTTAATATATATATATATATTTGATTATTTGATATTTGGGATGGAGGATTTGAAAATACTAGGAAGTGTTAACTAGTTGAGATATAAATGTTTGACATGTTTGGATGCACTTCGTTGATCGGTTATGTGGCCTACCATAATATGCTCTAAAAACCCAGAAAGTTTTATTATTATTTTGTCATTTTGTGCTTGCCAAATGCACATTCATCCTTCCCTCAAAACAAAAACAAAAAAAATGCACATTGATCCTTGAATAGTGAAGGAAGATATTCTTTATTGTGTTCCTTTGTAAGAGAGAATTTTATTGATGTATTTGGAATTTGAGTACGGTGGGTAGGCGTGCATCATTATTATAAGAGAAATTATATGTACGTAACAAAATTTCACAACATTTTCACTGCACCCTTATTTTTAATTATGGTGGATTCTAGTTTAATATTTTATTTTATTTTATTTTGACCTATGAGGAATTGACTCCTCGGCTGTTATGAAAATGTTGTGACAATTTGTTATGTCTCTAACACAACTCTTATTATAACCTTTTTATTTTGCTACTAAACCTATCCTTCTCGATATTGTTCATACTTTGTGTTGAGTTATAGATTGACCCCAGTTAATTAATTCAATTAGCCTACTTAATTAATTAGGTCAAATTATATGCAATATCGTGGAGGCACCAACAAATCACAATTTTAATCTAGAGTGCAGCAGAAAATAAATTTGACACAGTGATTTATTGACTAATGGGGAAAACCTTCACAAGGCGAAAACCCTACTGGGTGAATTTCAAGTCACCACTCCCAAGAATCCACTAATTAAGAATTAAGTGATTACAAGTACAATGAATCTCACCCTCCTGACTTATCCCAAAGTACCTACCTACAGTAGAATCCTTACACTAATCTCTAATTAGATTTGATTTTGTAGAGACTTATTCAATTGCACAAACCTCCCATCTATGACTAACTTCCAGCAAATTGAGGCTTGTTATTGGATGCAAAGTTCTCCACTATATACTTGTAGAAGAGAAAGCAATTTGGTTACAAAATCCTAAGGTTCGTAAGAACACACTAGCTTCACAAGAAGTATGTAGATTCTCTATGAGTCTTTATGTATGACGATGGCTGTAAAATAAAGCTTTTATATCATTTAGTATGTTAGATAACGAAACCCTAGAAAAACCAAGTCATCATATGCCGAAAATTAGATTTGAGAAATTTGGATCTGCGAAGCTTGATAGATCGAGAGGTATCAAGATTCATTTATTCTCGATAGAAGCAAGTATCGAGCTAGGTTTTGAGCCACCAATTTTCAACTTTTCACACTTATTTCTTTGTGTAGTCTTCATGACTTCAATAGTACCACCTGTAAAGTCTTTTCAACATACTTTATGATATTCTTGAATCCATTTAGAACTACTCAAATACAAGTAAAATGCGTTTTGTCATATCCTATGACAACTACATAAAATATGACCCTAATGTGATTTGACAGTGCGTTTCAATTGTGAGTCTCTAATACGTTTTATGTGATTCGACAGTGTGCCTATGTCCATAGGAACGAGCAACTATTAATTCACTATATGAGAAATTGGGGTTACAACAGTATTTATATAGCATAACCCTACACAGCACAAATACTTAAAATACCCTTGATTTTACTATATCATATTGTAGGGAGCATTGTTCCGCCCCCCTTCCCCCCCACCCCCAAAACTATTATTTGACCCACAAACTAACTTTTCACGACCTTAAGTATTGCTCTATTCTGCATCGCTACACCCATAAGGCCTATGGGTTAGTTGGCTAAAAAATAGATATGAGCCGACTCCAACAACCTATAATTCTAAGCATAAAACCAAACAACATAAATCCCTATGCTCTTTGTGTGTGTTTTTGTTCTATAATTCAATTTCTATTTCACTATAATTAACCAAATTTACCATAATTAACCAAATTTACAACAACTTGGTATTAGCGCTTCCACTATCTCAAGAAACTATATTATGTGAACTATATGTGTGTGTGTGTGTGTGTGTGTGTGTGTATGGGGGGGGGGGATTTACTCACTATTCTACTTTAAACTATACCATATTTTACACTTGTGGGTACCAAAGGCATGCAGGGCAACGTCCTAGGCCGTCCTCGGCATGCTCGGCAAAGTCCTCGGACGGGGTCCTAGGAGTCCCACATCGAAGGAAAACCCCCCCACTTGCTGCCTTATAAGCTTGAAGCGAAGAGTGAGTGTACCATCAGTTTAGTCATTCGAATGACTAAACTGATGGTACACTACTCCCTTCGCTTCACAGCTTATAAGGCAGCAAGTGGGGGGTTTTCCTTCGATGTGGGACTCTAGGACCCGTCCGAGGACTTTGCCGAGCATGCCTAGGACTTTGCCGAGCATGCCTAGGACGTTGCCTTGCATGCCTAGGACTTTGCCGAGCATGCCTAGGCCTTTGCCGAGCATGCAGGGCAACGTCCTAGGCCGTCCTCGGCATGCTCGGCAAAGTCCTAGGCATGCTCGGCAAAGTCCTAGGCATGCAAGGCAACGTCCTAGGCATGCTCGGCAAAGTCGAATGACTATAAACTGATGGTACACTACTTCCCTTCGCTTCACAGCTATAAGCAGCAAATGGGGGGGGTTTTCCTTCGATGTGGGACTCCCTAGGACCCCGTCCGAGGGGACTTAATGCCCGAGCATGCCTAGGACTTTGCATGAGCATGCCGAGGATGGCCTAGGAAGTTGCCTTGCATGCCTTTGGTACCCCACAATTATCTATATAATATATAATATCAATATATATATAATATATATATATATATATATATATATATATATATATATATATATATATCTAAAAGCTGAAGTGTAGTATTTATTGTTGTTACGCTCTTGTTGAGCCACATTAGTGTAGCATTTCGATCCATTTCAGTCCATTTCAATTGTGAGATCTATTAGTAAATAACTAAAGGAGTTAATTTAATTATTTTGCCCAAATCTATTAGTACAGGAAGTCATTTAAGCATTTTTAAAATTAATATTAATCAAACAATAAGATTTTTTAAATAACAAAAGTTTTCATTTATATTTTTAATATAAAAAGAACATTTAATCGATATTTTTTACCAACTAAAATAATTTTTAAAGTGACATGACTGGTTAGTGTTACATTAACAGCATAATAAACAAATTCCTAATTGTTTTTTAATGATATTGTAGTGAGTACAAATTTTGCTCATATAAATCAATATAATATCTATAAATTGAATCGTAACATTTATTGTTGCTATATTCCCTTTGAGCCACATCTACGTAGCATTTTGGTTCACTTCGATCAATTTCAATTTATTTTGGACTAATTGAGCCTTAAATTGATTCTTTTTATATGTCGCATTTTCAGTTTTTGGCTCAAAAATTCAAGTTTTCTCTTAAATTTTAGATTGAAAATTATGAAAATTTTATTTTATTTGAGCCAAACTCTTTAATTTTAGGCTAAAAAATACAAACATAACAGGCATTAGAAATTAAAGATATAGACCCTACAAATTTTATATATGTCATTATATAATGTTGTTGAATGCAAATTACATTATATATTCTATTATATAAAACTTATAAAAATATAAAATAATTTTAAATAACACATGTAATATTTAATATACAAATTTTACATTATATTTCTATAAAATAATTATATTACAACTTTTTTTTTGAGAAATAATTATAACTTGCTGCTAACCCGCAGTTCGAAACTTTTTAACTCCTAAGCACTTTATACATAAGGAGGTGCCAATTCACTATAAGTCTTTGGCAATTATATTACAACTTTAGATAATTTATGTGCTCATAAGATATAAAAGCATACTAATCATGTCTCAGGTCATGTCTTCGTATTAGTCAAGTACAGCCCATTTGTTAAACGAATTGAAATTAACGCAGTTTGAAACTTTTCCCTTTAAACTCCTAAACACTTTATACATAAGGAAGTGCCAATTCGCTATAAGTCTTTGACAATTATATTACAACTTTAGATAATTTATGTGCTCATAAGATATAAAAGCATACTAATCATGTCTCAGGTCATGTCTTCGTATCAGTCAAGTACAGCCCATTTGTTAAATGAATTGAAATTAATCACATATATGTCAACTCAATACAAAATATTTATAATAAGAGTTTGAGCTTTCGAGAATGTGTCATTGAATGCATGTACTTGGAGAACTTGCAGAACAAACCTCTGAAGCACTTATTCCTCAAAAAGAAGAAGAAGAAAAAAAAAACATTTTGAAGCACTTTACAGAGAAGCCAATTAGCCCTACCATTTATCTCGCGAAACTGGGAAGCTACTGTCTACTGATGCTGCTGACTACACTCATTTTTCATCATGAACCACCCACCAACTTATATGTGAGTTGATTCCTTTGCTTTCTTTTACCCTGTCTAATCACTAATCAGTAATCAGTATCGTACTAGCAACAATTTCTTCTGAATGTGATGCGCACACACATACACAGAAATTTTCCAGAGAAGCCTATAGATACAGTCAATTATTGGACAAAGAAGCCTCTAGATAAATATCACACGACTCCATTGACAATGCAACACATAGCTGATATCACCTATTGGAATGTACAAAACAAGTAGACTATTCACAGAAGCAGTAGCACAACACACAAGAGTCAAGACTTGAAAAAACACTGGCACAAGAGTCCAAAGACACTCCTCCTCTAATGTCAACGTGTGGTCACAATCTCAAGTCTTCTAAAATCGTCCTCAAACTTTTGAATAATCACCACCAGTTCTCTATCACATTAAATTCCAAACCAATTACTGTCTCCTTTGCATGACAAAAATAGCACCCATAGACAGTCCCTCGCCTATTAAGAGTGAGTGAAATATATGGCCCTTTCTCAGGACAACTTGGACCACCCTCACCACCCCTTACCCGGACAAATCAAAGACATACTTTTGATTAATCCTCGTCTCTTTTTGGAGAGTAGACTAATCTTTACCATGCACCCCACTTTTACCTAGTGCTTCATCGCCATACATGTTAATAATGTTATGGTACCTTTTCTATCTTAGCTTGATTTGAGGCTATGATTAGTCAGAAAGAAAGAAAGTATCTTTTGTAACAGTTACGGAGACTAATCAATCTTTAAAAGGAAAACTTATTATGTAGTTCGGATCGGGACTATACTCCATTCTTCTCAAAGAGTATAAAATAAAATTACATTGCATTCACTTGTTAGTTAGTTATATAGATGATTTAATATACCTATTAGAAGAGATAATTTTTCATGATTAGCAAATTTAAAATATGTGTGGACCCTAAGGGCAATGCAATGTTGGTGTTGTGTCTTAAGAGTCAAGACCAAACAGACACAAAGAAAGGAGTTTAGAGCTAATCCCATGTCCATATTAAATTCACCACACCAGAGGACCCATCTAACATGTTTAATGTTACATCATGCATGCATTATGGTTTTGTATAAATTCTTTGTACATAAATATTTTATCCACAATCCTCATAAGATACCTTTTGTAAGTGCAAGAAGTGACGTTGTCACACACTCACACACCACGTTAGGGATCGCAGAGGGTGGCATGTGATGTGAATGGGAGCGGTGGATTTCGCACGTGACCTGAGCAACGGTCGGTGGTGGTGGCAGTAGCCGTTGGAGCATTTATTGTATGCTTATCTTTATTTGTGTTAGTGGTTTTGGGACTGTTTATTGATTGTCTTTTTTTTTTTTTTTTTAAATAAATGTCCTCTGTCATGTCTAATACTCTAATTATTGATGTTACTAAAGGATTTGAATGGCGAATTGTCAGTATGGGACCCGCGGGGGGGGGGGGGGGGGGGGGGGTGGTTGTGTGTGTTGTGGCGGCATCCAAGCAATTAATGTTGCCTCAAGGCCTTCAATTGCATGTTTTCACTATTGTACTAAAGAATCAACCAAAATTGGCCTTTCTGATAGGGTAGTTGTATGAATATTAATCATACCATCCACCATTTCCAGTGAGTTACATGTTTTTGAGTAATTTATGTCTGGCACCATTTGGTGGATAAAAATAAAAAAGTTAACGAATGCTCTAAAAATATTGAATTATGAAATATTTTTAAAAATTGGAAAAAGAAAAAAAAATTATTTTTTTTACAATATTTTATATTTCCATTAAAGTGGTATTAAATTTTTTTTTAAATGGTTCATTAACAAATGTTTTAGAGTACTTGTTAACAGGACCCGATAAAAATAAAGATACGAAATGTATTCCCTAGATCTAATTTGTTATAGTCATATTATACTACCACCTCCTTATGTTATTTTGTTGACTTTATTTTGTGCCCAACTTACAATTTATCAAGTTTGGATTTAGATACAATTGCACCATGTAATTGCCACATGTATGTGAGACTTTTTACCATATTAACTTTTACATCTCACATGCATGCGATAATTGTAAGGCGCAATAGTCTTAATTCATTAGGTTTCACAACTAGAAAGACTTCAAAAGAAAATTTCTATGACTAAAAGAAAAATATTAACTTATATTACAAATTAATGGTTAAAGATATCAAAGTCTAATCCTAGTCAAGGACTACGTTCAATCCTACTTGGAGTGCAAGCAAATAAAATCCTAATCCTACTTTTTTGTTTGTTTGCTAACTAATCATAATCTTACTTGAATTGCAGGTGTTGTAACCCTGGTTAGTTTATGAATTAGCTAGCCTACCCTATTATTTTCTTGTACAAAATAAGAAAGGCCCAATTGGTAATGTAGACAGCTTTTGTTGTCATGTGTTGGGCTTTTTACATTTTCATTTACTTTTTTTTTTCCTTTTTTTATATAAGATAGAAATTCTACTATAGTCTGATCTATGTGTATATGTATGAAACTCCCTTTTGGAGACTTGAAACTCGGCTCTTGCCCCTCACACCCTACAAGCACTTATATTTGTGGAGTGACCCTCCCACCAAAGGTGCGTAGTGGTAATTTTTATTTACCCTTAACTGTGCAAGACCTTGGCTCATTTGTTCCCTTATAATTGTTATAGATTGTGTGTTATCAGTGCTAGGTTTATGTGGCCTCTATTAACTTATGTCTTTTATACCTCTATCAGGATTCTCTCCTTTATCATCGATACCAACCGCTTTGCTGGTTCATCTTGAATCATTCCATGTCATGGACAAGATCCAACTACATTCAATAGGTACATGCATCTAGTTTTCTGGTTTCCTTATGATCAAGTGTCTTTTACTATCTTGGTTGAGTATCATGTACCACACCAACCGCAATAACCTCCTCTATTAGCTTTTTAACTAGTTATGCATCTTTAACATCTTTTATGGTCCGTTTGGATTGAGGGGGAGGAAGGAAGAGTAGAGTAGAATAGAAATGGCCCAGAATTAGTTTATTTTTAGCCAACTCTACTTACTTCTCTCCACTCCCCCCTCAATTCAAATGAGCCCTTAGGTTACATTAATTAGACCACAAATTGTGATCAGTGACCTTTATTGAATTTTTTTTTTTTCTTTTCAATCTCGTGTCCCTGTCTTCTTCAAGTATAGTGTTTTAGACCACGCATCTAATTAGTAACTTCCATAGGTATGGCATCCACAGTGCCCAGCATTCAAGCCTTAATCATCGTGTGCATCTTGCCATCATTCTAATCTGTCGCCTACTAGGGATGGCAATGGGGCGGGCTGAAGGATGGGGTCTGCGTCCCCGCCCCGTATGTTTTTGTCTTGCTCCACATGACGGGGAAAACTTTCTCATCCCATCCCCACCCCTTGGGGCCCCGCGAAGCCCCGCCCCACCCCGTAAAACTCTACTTTTTATTAATTTTCCCTACAACTAGTACAATTTTTTTAATGAAACTTATTTCATTAATAAAAATATACTTGAAATTACAACTAAATTTATCCCATCAAATCAAATCAATTTTTAGAAAAAATTGAATAATATATCCAAGTGTTTAACAAGACAATTATTAAAAATAAAAATAAAAATCTCATAGTATAACACATAACAAAATAAAGGCAAAGAACCACATTGGGTAGAATAAAATAAGCTAATATTGATATGTTTGTTTAAATAGTAGGGTTTTAAGGTATGAAAGATTTACAATTATAACCCTTAACAACATGACGCAGGGCGGGGACGGGAACGGGCGGGTCTAAAAAGGTTTAAACCCATCCCTGCCCTGCCCCGCCCCGTGGTACAGGGCTAAAATCTTGCCCCATTCCCACCCCACTACCTTTGCGAGGCAAAAAAAATCTGCATAAAAAAAACCGAAGAGGGGCGGGAAAAATTGACATCCCTCTCGCCTATGCTTCATTTGGTGACTTTGGTCTGGTGTGCGTTTGGGTTTCGATTAAAGCTGGCTTTTTACTTAAAATTTTCTATTGTTTGTGAGTCTCACATGGGCCTTGCAGCAAAAAAGCTTATTTCTAGTTTCGGTAACTTAATTTTTCACACAACTAGGTACTGCTTTTGGTCAAAAATCTACGGCCAGGTACCGTTTGCAGGTCCCAGTGTCCCACTATATTTTTTGCTCACATTTTTGCTTATTACCATTCCCACTCAACTTATTATTTTGTTACAATACTTTTAGAAAAACAATTAACTTATTTTATTTAGTTTTTTTATCTATAATACTTTCAAAAAAAAAAATTAGTAAAAAATTACTAGGTAAGTTGTTTTCAAACGGACACCAAATTTAAAAACAGCCTACCATAAATATCTTACTATGCGCTCATTATGAAATATACTAACTTAAAAGTAAAATTGTAGCTGTTAGGAACTTTTTTATTGCAGATTTAAATGGTCATGCCGAACCATCTTAATTCTTTCTCTCTCTTTCTTCCACATTGTCATGATACATTATTTTATTTTATTGTTATTTTAAAAACAATCATTTAAGTATCATAAAGTTCCATGTTTTGTTTATTTGAGAAGGTTGGATTCCATTGCAAATCATTATCATCTTACTGTGCGAAATGGATACGATTACTGTGAAGAAAAACGGTCTTCGAAGTGGTCCATTATCATTCAATTCATTAATAGGTGTATTGTTCACAAACAGTATGATGTAAATTACCTTCAAGAGCATCCACACTAGACGTGGGATATGTGCCAAATGCTAAATATTTGGCACATATTCCACACCAAACTCAATTTTAGCCTATTTAGTAGATGTGGCATATGTTATTTTTTTTGCAACATTGAACAGTACCGTGGCAAATTTGCCACGGTACGGAATGCATGTGGCAAAATTTTTTTTTTTTTAATGTGTAGATTGTGTTGATGAGTTGTAATAAATATTATTTTAATGTGTAGTAAATATTATTTTAATGTATAGAATTGAATTATAAAATATCTGATAAATGGGATGTTGTAAAATGATGTGGTAAAATAATAAAGTAAGCCTTTGATGTGGTAAAATGACATAATTTTTAGAATATCTGCTACGGATGCTCTGAATTTCATATATATTCATCAATCCAAGAAATGTTAGCTCGTTCATAATTTATTGAGTGATAAAAGGATGTGGAGAGGTGATGCATTCAAGTGTATTTGTTGTGAGATCAAATAGAGATGAGAGAGAAGGGGAGGAATGATGGTTAAACTGAGACCACGTAGCTAGTATTTTGAATATATAATAAATTACATGTTAAAAAATTAAACCATACATATATACATAAACTTAGTGTGCGTTTGGATTGGATGTTTTGCCCAATCCTTGCGTTCTGTGTTTTGTCTGTGGGTCTTTGGGTACTGTTCACGGACCCACAAAAGTCATTCAAACACAAATTTCAATATGAATTTGGGCCTCACAGCATGATTCACACATTTAAAAATTATTTTGCAATAGTATTTTCAGCAATAAGTTTTCAGTTTTCAGCAAATAAGTGGTATCCAAAGACACTCTTAAACTAAATATGTTATTGGTTTTCGGTGTAAACGGATGATATTCTTCTGCACCTTAATGTCATAATTTTAGCCAATTTATTTTACTTTGTTTAATAAAAATTTCAACTTTTTTTTCCAAAAATACTTAGAAGAGACAAAATGTTTCACTTTTTTTATTATTATTATTATTTTTTTTTTTACAAGATATAAATTATACTTTAACCTAATCTAAGTATATACGTACGTGAAGCTCTCTCCTAAAGACTTGAATTCCGATATTTTTCACCTAAACTGCACAAATATTTATATTTTATCAAAGAGTATCCAGTGATATTTCCCTCTTTCTTTTCAAAAAAGAAAAAAAAAAAAAAAAAGAAAGTTTCCACTCTTTCAAACTTAAAGCTAGGAAAAATCTGCTCCAAATAAGGAGGGGATTGGACAACAGCATTTTTACCATCTCTGATCATTGTATTCAAGTTCCTGTCAGTATTCAGAAGAGCCAATCTGAATTTGCAAGATGCAAATCAGTGAACTTTGAGGACTGTGTAAAGCCCAGTTCACTGATTTTTACCCTCAATGGAATTAAACTCTCCAATTATTTTTACGCAACAATAAATAATTTCAAAATTTGAAGATCCAAATCCAATGCTCTCTCTCTTTCTCTCTCTCTCCGTACCAACCCACACTCCATCACATGTCGGCCTGCTCTAGATGCTCCCTAAATATCTACAAAATGAGAATGACAAACCAAAATAAAAACAACAAAGTACTACCCTCTCCAAGTCTCAAGTCTCAACTCACTTCAAAAAAAAAAAAAACTATACACAAATCGGGAGAAAAAAAAAAAAAAAAAAAAAAAGGTGTGAAAGCCTCCACTTTTGTAACCTTCCAACTATCCCATCTCAAGTACGGACCCATCTGAAACTCGACTCACGCGGTCCCCAAATTTCCAAACTTTGCCCATCCCACCCCCATTTCTCAAAATTACAAAAACTCCGCCATAGCTTTTTTCAGTTTTCAGTTCACACCCCCAAAATTAGATACGTATCCAACAGACTAACACCACGTAGCACACTCCCTCTTTGTTTTGTCTCTTAAAAGCTAAACTGTGAGAAGGGTTCCGTGTCAGATTCTGCAAGACCCCATATCTTTTCACCAATTCCAAGGAAAAAGAAATCCCAGAGTAAAATATATATCCCTCTCCCCTATCCCTATCCCTGTTTTTAACTATAGTTTCTTAAAAGAATAGAGATTTCCCTCAGACATTTCCCTCACTTCCCATTGCCGTGTAACTGTGCCCACTGTACATAAATTCCTGTCATAGCTCTTACCTAAAACATTAACAAAAAAAAAACCCATTTTCCAAGGCCCAGATCTGTGATTTTGAACTCAGTACCATCTACATAAAACATTTCATGTTGATCATATTGAAATTTATAAATGAATGGAAAATTAGCACAACAATCGAAATTGGTTTTAAGTAGCTCAGAAGCATATAGCACTAAAGCAATGCACGACGCCGTTTGATTAGTTGTTTGCAAATATCATTGAGAGATACACTGTCCCTCCCGCCGTAGCACACCATTGCAAGGTTTTGATTGGAGCCCAACTACCAAGAGTGAACAATAAATTCTCCATTGTATTCAAAAAGATACACACGTGCACTGGCTGAGGATTTAGAAACTAGAGCTAATTTAATTTCCCCAGCTTAAAAACTAAACAATATTCCGACCATTATATGAGCTGTAAAAACGTAATTAACAAGAAATACCCAAACAAAAGTATGCAATAATAATTTTATTAACATTATAATATATGAAAATATTAACTGTAATTTTGAACTCTCTATATATATATATATTTGATTTTTGATCTTTTATCCGCTTTGTTTCATTTCACAGTACAACGCGTTTCCCCGTAATTACTAATTTTTTTCTTTCACCCAAATGAGGAAAAATCAAACCCCGAGGCTTTTTAAAATACAAAAATAAAAATATTAGGAAAAGAAGAAAAAAAATGAATCTCCACGTATCATGACCGGGAAACCGATTCAGCCAGTTTACCAATTCTTTGCACGAGCTCCGGGGATAGCTTTTTAGCCGGTTTCCGCTCCTTCTCCGGTCTATAATCGAATCCCAACGCGTCCGACACCTCTTCGGAGCTCCACCCGGCCTTTCGGAGCGAGTCCGAGAACCGATCCGCTTTCAAGAGCAGAGCATCGAGAACCGCTTGATTATCTAACAAAACCATCTCTCCTTCGAAGAAACCGGAGGCCGAAACGTGAACGATTTCGGATATATCCGATTCGTTCCACCCGCCCGATCTCAAAACGGATCCTATTTGCTCGATGTATTCATCAACCCATTTTGGCATTTCGGACCTAGGCATCTCGAAGAATCTCTCCGGAGATGAAGACGACGACGATGATGAGTTTCTCCGGCGCCGGTCTACGGCTGCGTCGCTCCAGAACTCCACCCATCTCGGTGTCCTTGCTCCGGCCGATCCAACTTGGTCCAGACTTCTCCGTGAGAAATTGGAAGACGAACCGGCCGATTTCTCGCTCACGGATCTTTGCCTTTTGAGAATTTGAGGGTCGGACGACTCGGAGCTCCGGAAGAGAGACTCGCGCTCGAAGAAATCGGATAGATCCAAACCGCAACAGAAGATCCGATTCTCGTCCACGAAGAAAATCGGGTTCCCGGCTAAAGACGGGTTACAAGGAATGTAGCAATGGTTGAAGATAGGAATCAAAAGCGGAGCTCTCTTTAGAGCGTTCCGGGCGACCCGTAGAGCCTTTTCCGGGTGGGACGGTCTAGGTCCCCAAGACTTCGACCAGAGCGTATTCCGAGCGATCTGAAACGAAATCGCGGCGATAGGAAGGTCGAGCGAGGCGCGGAGGTGGAGGCGAGAGCCGGTGGCGCGCCAGTCAGGGAAGCCGGGACCGACTGGCAGCCCGGCGGAGAGGACGGCACGGAGGTCAGGCGGGAATGCGAAGCCAAACTCAGCTTCGGAGCGAGCGAACTCGGCGTCTGAGAGACCCGGTTGGACTTGAATACCCGAATTCCGAAGGTGAGTTAAGACTTTATCTGCAAGAGAAGAGAACGAGAGGAGACCGTTGCGTGCAGGGAGTGACGCGGTGGCTGATGGAGCGGCGGCTCGAGCCGAGAGTCGGCGGAGACCGGCAACGTGGGCCGGGTTCAGACCGGTCATTCTCCGGTCCACGTCGACCATTGTGTTTCAAAAAAAGTCTGGTTATTGTTACGAGTATTACTAACTTTTTTTTCTCTCTCTTTTCTGTTACTGCCAAGGGAAAGAAATCAAAGAGAGAAGTAAATTTTTTTTTTTTTTTTTCGAGAGAGAAGTAACTGTTTGTGTTTAGAATAGAGAGAGAGAGAGAGAGAGAGAGAGAGGAGCGGAGTGAGAGTGCTTTTTGGAGGGGAGAGAGGAGTCTAGGAAGAAGAGGGAGGATAGGTATTTATAGCTGTGGCAGAGTGGGGACCAGTCTGAGATTTTGGTAATGGAAGCATTCGCTCCTCTGGCTCTGGGTTCCTTAATTGCCCTTGGAGTTTGTGATTATGACTGGTGATAAAAGGTTTGTTATACTTATTGATATTTTTTATTATTTTATTTAATACAGCACCCCACTAAATTACAAATTACAGCTTACTTCTTGTTGAGCAACGGCTCTTTTTCTTTTATGGCTAAAATGAAAAAATAGGTGTAGTAGACTAGAGTCTTGTACTAGACTTTTTAGTTGTTGTTGGGTGATTTATGTGATTGATTGGGAGGTGATTTTGTTTTGTTACAGTTTTTACATTCGGTTATGCGTAAAAATGTCCATTTTATTATTTAAAATAGTTATTTTATATTCCTATAAAAAAAAAAGTTATTTTATATATTATATTATTTTACTTTACAATATATTTAATATTTTATTTTTTCATTTTACCATTTAAATATTCTTTTTTTACTATTTACTTGAGAGAGTGTGCGAAGAGAGAGAAAAAGGTAATAAAATAAAGGTTAATAATTGTTTACTGGGGGAGAGAGACAATAAAATATAATATATTAGTTTTATCATGTAACTTCAATAACTTGTATACCTACACGCTTGCTAAAAATTTTTAACAAATGCACACTAAGTAAAACTCAATTTGAGCGGGTGTGTTACTAAAATAATAATTTGAAAGATTTTACACCTCAATACTAAGAACAACCACATTAGCATGTGTATAGTCTTCTAAAATAGAAAAATATAACCATTTTAAACATTTTGAGCAAAAAAAATCCACATCAGTGAGTGTAAAAATAAGTAAATATACACATTAGCTTATACATTAGCTACCGTAACCGTGTGTATATTTACACGGTTACTATAACTCGTCTATCTATTATTTTAGTATTTGTTTATCTCTCCTCTCAACTCTTTCACGCTCACAGCTCTCTCTTTCTCTCATCTCATAAATCTTTCTTCCTCTAGCTTCCGTTGATCGTTGTTTGATCGAGTTTGGTCAGGTTTCTCGTTGTTTGATCGGGTTTCTTCCTCTCTCTCTTCCTATAGATTCCATTTGGGTTGAATAAGGTTGATCAGTGGGTTGAATGGGATTGATCAGTGGGTTTGATCGTCGATCTTGTTGCTTAGGGCATCGATCTCGAAGAAAATGAGAATCATTGGCTTGACTTCGTCAGATGTGGAACCCCACGACACTCATTTATGCTTTGATTTGACGGAGAAGACGGTGAATTCCGACGGAGTTATGAACGCCGGTGATTTGTGCACGAGCTTCTATACGAACCAGTTTCCTGTTTCTTGTTGCTCTAGCAATGAGTCCAGCGATCTTGTATTTGGTTTTTTCTCTTTGTAACTCCATCTGGGGTTTGTTCTATTTGATCGTTGATGGTGGCTGGGTGTGGGTGATTTTGGGTTTGTGAGAGGGTTTCAGAGAGGAGAGAGGGAATGAAATAATAAAAAATGTAAAAAGAATGAATATTTTATTGAGTAAATGTGTAAAATAAATAAACTGATGTGAGTGTTTTGTAAAAGTGGATGTGTAAAATAGAAAAAGTAGGTTTTTTCTTGCAAAATAGACAGAAAATTTAACAAACTAATGCGATTGCTCTAATACTCTTAATATTTATTGTTTTATGACCTCGTATGGGAAGTTTAATAGTCAAGTACCTTGTTTGTTCGAGTGGTGCAGAGCGTATTAGTACCAAGGCTGGTGAGCTTATTTAGAGCGGAGTTTAGTGATCAAGCATCTCGTTCTTCTTGTCTTTGTGATTGAGTTCAAGTCCTGCGGAACGCATTAGTATCAAAGTTGGCGATGCTATCTAGCGCGAGGGTGTGGGAGTTTAACTCATCACGATAAAAAGTGATTTGCTCTTAGCTTTTACCACACACATTAAAAAAAATCCTATATATATATATATATATATATCTCTATATATATATCTCTCTCAACTTTATTGACGACATTTGGGGCAAACGGGATATTTGGGCTGAGAGAGATAAGATTTGTTTGAGGATTTGACAGTAAGGGGAGGAAAAGGAAAAAGCAAAGACGCCCTGATTAACATTTGTATTGAATTCCTTAATCTAATCCATCAAACTTTTGGTTTATTTTTACTGTTAATTGTTAAACAACTTGAGCTTTAAAGCTTGTTATGCCTTTTGTGTCTGGTATGACCGATCTATGGCCCATAAGTAATCATGCATTTGTTAGACAGCGGAGATAAAGCAAAGCACACAATCATCATGGCACCTTGTTGTACTCTAACGTTAACTAATACTACTTCCACCTTCTTCTTTTGTTTTCTTCTCTTTTTTTTTTCTTTTTTTTTTTTTTTCCCTTTATCCCTTTCTAAATAATAATCAAATTAATTATTAGTCGTCAAAAAGAGTCTAGAGCTGCTCCTCAGGGTCAGGGTAAAGTTGGTTTCGTAATTGTTGTCCCAAATAACACCTCAATAAATAATTAACATGTCGATCTTTCATGTTCATTTCCCTTCCAGTGAAAATAGATATTACTTTTCTAACCTATTTAGGTACAAACATATTTTTTACTAAAAAAGAAAGAAGGTAGAAACATGTTCTTATTTGACTATTATGTGGATTACTACTAAAGGATAAAGACTAACTCAGTGGGAATCTGTTGGGATTACCTTGACAGGTGACTGTTGAACATATCTTGGTGAGGGAAATAAGTATATGGATCATCATTAAAATTAAAAGTATATGGATCTTTTGGCTAATTTGGGAGCAACTCAGTGGGAATGACAATGAAAGAAATAAGTGAAAGTTTCATAAATAAATAATGGCTTAGAAACATGATGAAATTGTTGTCTTCGTAGCATAAATTTTCCCTCCCCCAAAGTTGCTAAAGGATTATAGCAATTGTCTATAATATAAAATTATTGTAAATTTCTGTAATAGTAAAAAGTAGTAAAAAAAAAACTAAATATAGAAGTATTATTTATAGACAATGGGGTATAACCCTTTAATAGGTGTTTTTGGAGAGTTAACTTGGTTGGTTCAAACACTCAAAATTTTTCAAGACCTTTACTAGTCGTGTGAGACTAGTTTCCTTTGGAATTCTACATAAAATGTTTCTTTTCATAGCTTTGCTTGAGCGAGCGTCAATTAGCTGCTTGAGCAGCCCATTGGGTGGTCGTTGAATGAATACCTTAATGCTTCTACTTGATGCCAGTGCCACCACTTAGAGCCTGTTTGGAATGTGATGCAAGTTTCGATTTATTTGAGTTTTAGTTTTTTTTTTGTGTACTATTCATAGGTTTTGTAGGGTCAATTTTTGCAGCCCAAACCCAAGAAGGTATGGATCTTGAGCCCACTGAACCCAAAACAATAAATTTGTAGAGAGTGGTGAAAGAGCTAGCTAATAATGAAATAACAGTATTAAACAGCAATGATAGTGGGAGAATTTGTATTGATATGTGCTCGGACAGATGTAAGTGTCTCGTCCAAAGAGGTGTTTTTCATTGATGAACTTAGGTTACAATTGTTGGAGCTACAGTAACACTCTTTCTCCACATTAATGCGGCCAGAGAAGTAGGTGCAGTGCATTTAATGCGGTGGTTGAAGTCTGTCTCTTAGATATTTCTCCCGCTCCAGTTATCTTCATTCGTGTCCGAGGTTCATTTCAGTCATTACATCTGTCAGGAGGATCACTTGGGCTCAAAGGATTGCATGTCAGACCAAGACTCTTCGGATCCAAGGGTATTGGACTCCTACGGCCCATTAAACATCTCCTCGGATCATGCCATGCTCCTCTCCTGACATGCTCCTTTTTCAGGCCTCAACTGAGCTTTTTCATCTC
>CM032329.1:63644362-63881651 GCA_019022515.1 Quercus aquifolioides | reverse complement strand
TCATGCGTGAAGGAATGCTACTGTGGATCTCATCATTAGCTTTCTTCTCCCCTTGAACCTCAAAGTTTATTGAATTTTGAGAATGACTATCAACAGGCCTTTTTGTTGCCCCCAATCTATCAAAGACTGATTTACAAGCAAGAGTGTCACGATTTTGTGTTAAGCAAGTTGTATTTAACCTGTCGAACACTGTAACTCGTGACGATGAGGCCTCGATGCGATCAAACACTGAGACACGCGATGAAGAGTGATCTTTTCTTTGATTCGAACTTTCGCCGACCTCCACTGTTATGTATTGGGAACTTGAAGCATTGGTTCTCCTCTTGATCCATATCTGAGCTAGTTGTTCTGGAGTATAACCTAATCCGGTCTTTGGGATAGGAATCTTATGCCCTTCAAGCCGCATTTTCCTTTGTGTTTTGCTGAGGCCATGCATCTTTTCTCTGGTGGCTTCTGGAATTAGTTTCCCTAAGTCTCCTTGTTTTGAGAAATCGTAGCCTGCTTTGGCTAACAGCCTATATGCCTTTGGGTCGAACCATTCTTTCGTCTGCTCACTTGGTAGAATATCATGCTCTGTCAGACTTTGTGAAGACCTCACGAATCCATTTAGTGGCTTTGAGGGCAAAAGATTTGTGGACGAAGTCAAAGGCATGAAATGATTTTCTTTCAATATGGCTACATCCTCCATTGTAAGCTTTGCAGGAAGCTTTCCCATGTCTTTTGTAGGTTGAAGGCATTCCGCGAATGGTGATTGTCCATTCTTACCACGTGATAATGGTACATAACGGAGGAATGGAGGGTTATTGGAAGATGTTGAAATTTCCGCTCTCATTGAATTACTGGTAGATTCACTAGAATGATCATTCCCACATTCTGGACCTTCCTTTGGGGAAGGAATATCCTTTCCAGTGATAAATCTAACCTGCTCCTTTTCACCCTGCTTGCTTTCCATGGACGGGATCTCAATCGGGAGAACTTCATTAAGAATGTCATCTTCCACATAAAACTTTGCGTCGGCAAAGTGAGCTTCAGTCTCGGCGAAAGGTTTCAAGTCGGCATTGACCTTTTTTATTCCACTTTGAAGGAACTTGAAACATTGATGCAAAGTTGACGGCACTATTCCGTTTCCATGGATCCAGGGGCGTCCTAACAGCATGTTATAGGTCGTCTTGGCATCAATGACATGGAACAAAATGTTGCTTGTCAATTCTCCAATGATCAATTCTAGGTGGATCATGTCGATTGCACGTTGTCCTCCTTGGTTAAAACCTTGAATGACCAAACGACTGTGCGATAATTCCTCCATAGTAAGACTAAGTCGTCTCATTGTCATTTTTGGTAGTATATTAACAGCTGAACCTCCGTCAATGAGAATACGATCGATCTTTTGTTCACGAGCATAACCGGAGACATAAAGTAGACGATTGTGGGGCTTTGAGCCTAACAACAGATCCTCATCAGTGAAAGTTAAGTCTGGAGAGCATGCGTAACATTCTTGGGTTTGTTGAAGCGTGTTGGTAGAAAGAGTATATATCTCTAGCTTTTCAAGAGCTTGAGTGAGTGCTTCTTTTGGTGAGATGGAGGATTGCAAGGGTTCAACTTTATCAACTCGAGATTGGAGTTCCTCCAAAGATGACAAAGTCTCGTTTGGACCACCATGGTCAACATCCTCCTTTTCATCATGAATTTCGCAACGAGAGACTGTGTGAACGGCCTCGATTGAGTCATTTTGAAAGAATTTTCTGGGGAAGAATTCTTCCAATGTGATGAGATTTCGAAGTTTTTGGGTTTGTGCTGAATCGTCAGACACTTTTGTTCCTAGTCTTTCTTGCCTTTTATCACTCCTTCTTCTTGACCAAGGCTGAATCTGGTTTTGTGCTCTTCTAGACTCTTGGGTGATCAAATGAAGAGGGAATGTATGTCTCTTCTTCCATCTCCTGCGAGTAACCACCGGCCAGCCTTCTTCCTTATCCATTGTTGACCTTTTATCATCATTTGAATTATAATCAAATGCCTTTTGTGAGAGCTGAACTTGAACAGGTTCTAGAGAACCAAACTGAACGAGAGTGGTATTTGCCCCCTGCTTAGTAGTTGGAGACATGCAATTAGGTAACCCACAAGCAAAGGTTGTAAGGTTTGACTGAGCAACATCATTAAAATCCAAGTCGATTTTCCTTTCCTTGGCGAGCTTCATGATGAGTTCTTTAAGAACAAAACATTTTTGGATTGGATGGCTTATGATGCGATGATACTTACAATAGTTTGGGTTATCAACTTTTCCCATCTCTTCCGGTCGTTTGCATTCTGGCAATTCAATTAATTTCAACTTGAGTAGTTGTTCTAGCATTTCTGGCATATCGGCATCTAGGAAAGGATACACCTTTTGTTCCCATTCCTTTAGTGATGAGCGTCGCGTCTCACGCTGTTGGCCTACCTCGGGCCTCTTTTTGTTGGCCTTCACATTTCTTGTTGAAATTTTGATTGGGGCAGGGTTGACATTCATTGAGTCTTTGACATTACTTTTCGGATTCTTTTCATTTTTCCTTACTTCCCGTCTTTCTTTCCTTTCCTCAGGTACGGGAGGTTTCGTATTTCCATGGCTAGAGATACTCAATTCCATATCATGTGCACGAGTTGCCAACTCTTCAAATGTTCGGGGCTTTATCCCTTGAAGGATGTAAAGAAGTCCCCAATGCATGCCTTGGATGCACATTTCTATAGCAGATATCTCAGAAAGTCTATCCTTGCAATCTAGACTCAAAGAACGCCATCGATTGATATAATCAACGACGGGCTCGTCTTTCCACTGTTTGGTATTGGTAAGCTCCATCATGCTCACCGTGCGCCTTATGCTGTAGAATCGGTTGAGAAACTCTCTTTCAAGTTGTTCCCAACTATCAATTGACTCGGGTTCTAGGTCTGTACACCAATCAAAGGCATTCCCTTTCAGTGAACGAACAAACTGCTTTACAAAGAGGCCTCCTTGAGTCCCTGCATTCTCACAGGTTTCTACAAAGTGAGCCACGTGTTGCTTAGGGTTTTCTTTGCCATCAAATTGCAAGAACTTGGGGGGTTGATACCCATTTGGCATCCTCATATTATCGATGCGCTTTGTATAGGGCTTCGAATATATGTGAGAACTTGTAGAAGAACCTCCATATTGCGCTCGAATGGTGTTCGTTATCATGTCCTGCAATTGTTGGACAGATATTGAAGCCATTGAGGTGGAATGTCTGTGTTGAGAAGTGCCTTCACCTCCTTTTCCCTTATCACCCTTAGCATTTTCTCCTTTCAAGGTAAAGCCAGGTGGCCGCTCAGGGCCATGACTTGATTCACCCGAATCTTCTACCTCCAGCTTGTTCATTAGGGTTGCAATTTTGACGTCCTTTTCTTCAAATGATTTTGTGAGGAGGATGATCATTTGTTCCATTTCAGCCATCTTTTCTTCCATGGTAGAGGTGTTAGTCATCATTACTGGCATGACCTCCAGATATGATGGAGAAAATGATGAAATAGGATGAGTAAAGGTACTTCATTCCTTAAGTTTCTCATCACAGGTGAAGAGTTGATAGAAAAGGTCTTTGTTGGGGATGATTCATTACTGCTCTCCAAATCTTTCGAGACAGATGAATCCTTATTGGTAGCTTTCCTAATTGCAAGAAAGTCTAGAGAGATGACAGTAGAAAGCTCGCCCTTTTTGGTTGGTTGGGGTGGAAGTTGATCAAGAGCTTTGGATCGACTGCGAGTGATTGGGCCGACATAATCATCAGCACTGGAAGCGTCAACTACTGATTTTCGGACGTTCTTGCTAGAGGCCATTGAAGCTGGTAGCAAAATGACGTCGAATTTCTTTTGAAGGAGAAAGAGATGAGAGGCAGAGATGTCCCACTGGGCGTGCCAGAATATGTAGACGACTAAATTTCTCAGTTTGAAATAAGTCAAACAAGTAAAATAGTTGCACAAATGCGAATTTGTATTGATAATTGTGTGGTACAATTCTCTGTGATTACAAAAGAGTGATCCTCTGATTCGATCTCCTTGCAAGACTTATTGATTGGATTTGTGGTAATGTGATTTTGACTTGAACACAAAATATCCTTCAATTTGGTTGAGGGATGGATCGAAAATTGTTGAAACATAATTACAATGAATCTATGGCTATGAGCTTGTTAGAAATCCTTTGTTCTTCATGTTCTTCGTGTTCTTCATGTGTTCTTCGTGTTCTTCGTGCGTTCTTCGTCTTCAAAGGTTTGTGGTGGAAGTTCTTCGGGGCTTTAGAAGCTTAGATCCGTAGAGCTTCATTGATTTGTGATTTGTTGATGTTTTCGGACACTTTAGGCTTGATTCCCGCAAACTTTTGGATCTAGGCGGATGATTTGGATGATTTCTCTTCGAATGTTCTTCGTATTCGAAGTTGAAGTTCTTGAAGTTCCTGGAGGCTTTAGAGCTTGGTTCCGGCAGAGCTTCTGGACTTCTGAGTGCTTCAGATGGCTTCATGTCCTCTTAAATGTCTCAAGAAGGCTTCTATTTATAGGAGTTTTGGAGTGGATGAGCGACATGTGGCGGAGTCTGATTGGTGACACATGTCACAATCTGATTGGTCCGCTTATGTCATCGCTTACACGTGCGAGGCGTGATTGGTTTTTGCATGACACTTGGCAAATTTCTATTGGTTTCTGAATAGTGATAGTAAAACCTAGCAGTAGTATGTGGTGCTTTGTAATTGGCTGTATTTTGTGAACTTGGTAGTGTGACGTGTCAGCTTGTGATAGGTCGGGAATTTTCCCTCTCTACACCATGAAAGTGGTATAAGAAGGTTATTCTATATATTAGGTTTTAAAAAAAATAAATAATGTTTTCCCCCTCCATGATAATGTTGCAATGTTTTTCCCCTCCATTCTATATATTTGGGGATTTTTTTTTTAATGTTGTTTTCTTGAAAACTGTTGCTGAGCGCAATGCCTTTTTACCTGGAGGTTTTGTTTAATTACAGTAAGCTTGAAAACAGAAAACCAGCTTGATTTGGACAATCAAAGATGCCATCCCTTTGTGTTGTATTTATACTAGCTGTATTATGTAGAGACTATGCTTCCTACTTTTTTTGCTTTAGTATCAGAGTTCCACTCACAATTCTCATAAAGAGCCTTGGTATGTAACTATGTATGTCTTAATGAATTGATAGCTGATTAAGGTCAATGCAGCTTAACTCTCTTCCTAACAACTGTGCTCTTTATTCTTAAAAAGAGTTATAGTCCAAGTAGCAATTTCTTAGCTTTTTTGTTATTCCTATTTTAATTGCAAATGTTATTTTGCTGTGGTTAATAAGGTGAAAAGTGGTATTAGAAGAGTATTCTGAATATTAGGCTTTGTTTAAGGGCCCTTAGAGCAATTGTTAACAAACCATTTTAGAAAAGTTTTGACAATATTTTTATGAGAAATAAAAAAAGCTGTCAAAACATTAAAGTTATGTTTGGTAATAGTTTTTGTTTTCTATTTTCAAAAACTTGTTTTTGGGAACAGAAAGAAAAGGCAACTTTTTTTGTATTTAAAAAAAAAAAATTCTTGGTTAGTTGAAAAAAAAAAAAAAAAAGTTTTTTGAAAAAAAAAATAGAAAATACTAAAATATGTTGTTACTAGGATTCGAACTCTGGCTCCAACTCATTAAATGGGATGGATTCATTAAATCAGACTCATGTTTTCATTGGCTTTGAAAACTAGAAACTGAAAATAGCATTTTGTCTGTTTTCAATTTCCTTCACAAATTGAGTTTTGAGAACAGTTTTTGTTTTCTATCTATTTTGGGTTTCCAAACAAGTTTTTTAGTCTAAAAAATGTAAACTTGTTTTTGGAAACAGAAAATAAAGGAAAAAAACAGTTACCAAACATAGCTTAATTTTTTTTTTTCTCATAAAAACTTTCTTAAAATGGTTCATTAACAAATGCCCGTAGGGCATCTGTTAACATTTTCCTTTGTTTAATAATCAGTAATGTTTTTTCCCTCCCTAATAATGTTGAAATGTCTTTTTAAGTTTCACTTTTGGGGATTTTTGAATGTTTTTTTTTTCTTGAAATCTTTTGTCATTTACAAAGTGTGCAATAATCAATAATGATTTCTCCCCTCCCTGATAACGTTGAAATGTATTTTTATGCTTCACTTTTGGGAATTTTTAATTTTGTTTTCTTGAAAACTTTGTCATCTATAAAAATTTAAATGCCTTTTACCTCAAATTTTTTTTGTTTCAATAAGCTTAAAAACAGAAACCAGCTTGATTTTGACAATCAACAATGCCGTTACGTTCTAAAGTCTTTGTTTACTTAGAGATTTAACATTTTTTTTATTGACACCCCCAATAATAGAACTATTGTGGGTGCCTTTTTTGTTGTATTGGGCTAGACTGCCTCTTGCGGTAGTAGGCCTAAGTTTTCTGAGTAAGGGAGTTGAGATCGGTCCAACTGCAACTCAATTTGGGTCGACTTGTGCACAAACTATGCCTCGTCTGTCAGGAGTATGCTTACGGCAGGCAGCGTTGTTTCAGCGTTGTTTCAAAGGGAAAGAAACCTATCGGTGCATGCCGGCCTAACTCTCTGTTTTCTTTTTCTTCCTTTAACTTCTCTCTTTATCTTTTCTTTCTTCCTCTCCCTTGTTCTTTTTTGTTTTTAGTCTTTCTTTAGTGGTTTTTTATCACCATGATTTTGTGTGTTGTATTTCCTCTTCTTTCCTCTGTGTATGTATCTCCCTCCCCTGTACACGGCAAAGGCTTCTTTTTTATAGTGCCTGCCGTGACCGAATTTTACTATTCTACCCTTTAACCACCTTTGTCTGGTCTGGGTGTACTTGCCGACCATCACTGTTCCGTCTGCGTGCCACTCCCCATTACCAGACAAAGACAACTATTTTGTTTGTTAGTCTGCCGTGGCACCTCTTCCTGCCACGGTACTGATGCTCTCTCTCTCTCTCTCTATCCCTCATGGCATGCACCTAGTGGTTCCAACTCAGCCTTGCCTCTTTTGGGAGGTATGTCATCCCAGCAGGACATATCCCCCCAAAAGAGCTTGAGCAGGAACCCTAAAACAGGTTTTCCCCTCTCCCCACCGCCAAACCATGCCCTTTTATCTCTGACCCATGACCTCACCATGTCCCATATTGGCTGGGTACAGGCTGGTGATGTCTGGGCCTTGCACGTGTCTTCTGTCCGTATGTGTCTGAAGTCTACCTGCTGCTCATGCGTCCGCCGCGGTCTGGAGGCTTTGTCTGCATAGTCTGCCATTCGTTCCTGGCCTTTTATGAGCTACTTTTTTGATTTCCCGCTCCCTTAGGGACTGGGCTTTATTTGGTACTGGGCTTTGCATTTCTTTCAACCAATTTCTTAATTGCCCTGACTTCCTGCCATATCACTTGTCATTCCTACCGTAATGACTTACTCCTGCTGGGCCTCTTTTAGGCCCGCTGTTTTATTCTTTCCCCCAGTGGCTTAGCGTGGCCAATTGTGTTCCTACTTATGGGCTCCAACATCCCTTTTGTTTTCCCTTAGGCATCCCTGGCCTATTTGCTTTCTCTTGACTTCCTTGACCCATTTACTAACTCTGCATTCTCATGGGCTTTTACCAACTTCATTGGGCTTCTCCAGCCCAATTTCTTTATTCTCATCCTTGGGGTTTACGGGCTTGCCATGAACCCCTTACTTTCTTTTTTTACAATGCTTTGAGCCTGCCGTGGCCCATTCTCACTTTTCTATATCATATACTGCCCATGGGTGCTATTTCTCTTTTTTCGGGCCTTTTCAAACCCGTTTGTCTCTTCAAGACCCATTTGTTTATATTATGGGCCTGTATTCCATTATTTCTGCCGCTTGGGCTTAATAGTTTTACTCTATGCTTGCCATTTCTTTGCTGCCCGTGTTGCTGGGTTAGACTTCCTTCCTTCTATTCGGGTTCCACAAAAAATGACCCTCAACAACTATCATATGCTATCCTTATCAGCGTTTCTCTCCTATCATTTTCTTGTAGGTTGCTTGCTAAATATGCTTTTTTGTCATATCAAAAGTTTACATGTCAAGGCAATCCAAATCCTGTTACGAACTTATGAACGATGTCAAAAGTCAGAGCACAATTTTGTTTATGATCCCAATTCCCAAGCATATTAGAATCAAATTCTTAGTGAATTAAGTTTTTGTTGGATAGAAATGTACTATTATTAAATGACTTGAAATAAAATGCTTCTTTGTTGGTTTTAAAGCCTTCATATCAATGAAAATTTTGTACTACCTGAACCTTGCTTATTTTGCTCTTTAATTTGACCTACAACCCTACTAGTAACAAATTATTACTCCTGTTGTTATTGTTGTAATAACCTGGGGGGAGGGGGGTGGGGGGGGATTTAAAAGAAGGGGTATTTGAGTAAATTTCTTGTGGGGCCAATTTTATAATTTATAATTATAAGGGAGTTTTTAGAAAATAAAGTTGAAATTCTAACTATATATAAGCTTATTAAGTTTTGAGAGAGGAGACTACCCAAATTACTCAAGTAGAGAAGGTTTAACTGTACAATTAAAGTAAGAGCCTAAAAATTGCTTTCTTGTCTAATCTAAGTTTTATTTAAAATTAAAGTATTTTTTTTATATGAGTATTTTGGACCTGAGACAATCTAAAAAATCCAATGAATATGATGATGTAAACGAAGAAGGAATTAGATCTATTTTTCTTTGTGCTAGTGTTGCGTTAACTGTAAGTGCTGCACAGGTTTACCAAATTGAGTTTTGGTGAATAGCAAAAAGTTATGGTGTAGGCTGGTAGTGTGATAAATTACAGAGGTAAAATATATATATGTTAAATAGTATTTTTCCGTAAAAGCATGTCAGGAGCTTGATTTTGGTTTGATATGGTGCTTTTCTTAGTTTTGTCCTCATGCCTCATGCCAAAAGAGAACTAGGGTCGGCAGCAGTGGCATGAAAAAAATATATACATTTATATATGTATATATGATAAATGGAATTATCACCTTGACAAAGCAACGCCAACACCTTTCCTTCTTTATTATTATTATTATTATTATATTTGTTTAATTGGTTTGGTAATTGAGGCGTTTGGGGAAGTCAGCAAGTGATCATGGAACATGGTCTAGGCTTTTGACCCTATATGACAATATGTATCCTAGGTTTTATTAGAGGCAGTAGAGGATATATACAAGGATTTTTACTTTGAGATAGAAAAAAGAAATTATTGGATATTATTAGTAGTCGCTTGGCCGGATACCATTATAAGTCATTTTTAAATTATTTGATTATTGAGTAAATGATACTTGCAAAATTGTTTTTGGTGATATCTAAAGATTTTAGAAGAAGTGTTAGAGAGAAGTTTCTTTTGGTATGACTTTTGGAGGTAAGTATCTTAGTTGGGTTTTATTTTGCTTATATTAATGTATTTTTAACTACTAAAAATTATTTATAATTGTTAGAATTTTTATTTCTATTGTATTACTGATCTCAAGTAAAGAATTATTACAAATATATTTTAATACTGAGTGTATGATTTTTATATACATGCTTGGATAAGATATATTTTTGTTAGAAACTATGATTTCATATATATGATTATGGACAATCTGACTATGAATTGATTCTGATACCCAGCCAATGGGGGTTATTCATTGGTATTTGATATCTAGCTAATGGGGGTTATTCATTAGTATTCTGATACCCAAACCAATGGGGGTTATTTATTGGTACTCTGATACCCAGCCAATGAGGGTTCTTCATTAGTACTCTGATACCTAGCCAATTGGGGTTATTCATTAGTACTCTGATGCCTAGTCACGGAGATATAGCGTGACCATAGTCATAAGATTGTTAAAAATATGAATTATGTTTGAATATTTGAACTATTTTGATATCTTAAAACTACATATTTGATTTTGAAAATGTTTGAATATTTGAACTATTTTGAGTCCTTAAATTACATATTTGATTTTGGAAATGTTTGAGTATTTGAACTATTTTGGGTCATTAAAACTGCTTATGTATTTTTGGAACTTATTGTAAGTTATAGGTTTGATATATGAAAAACTAACTATTTTCTAAACCATCTATGATATATTTGTAAGATTAAAGTATGTGATCTATTTGCAACTTATTATTTTAAGACTATGGAACTTCTTTAATTATTTTTGAAAACCCATAGTATATTATAACTTTTGAAGACTCATATTACATTTATACTTTACACATCTATTCCTTGATAGAACTTATTAGGATTTTGGTTACTTATTGAGTTGTCGACTCACCCTTTTTTCCCCTCCAGTTTCAGATTGTGAAGAATAGCAAGTTTTGAAATTTTTGATGTTGTGTTGTGAGCAGGAAAAGAAGCTTAGTGAATTTTGGGATTGGATGACTTTCTGATATTCTTATATCTTTTGGCCGATTGGCATTATGTACATAAGATTTGAATTTTGTTTCTTCTAAATTATTGGAGATCTATTCATAAAGAATAAAGAAATTGTTGAGGTATTTTGAATTTAATTGTTATAAATTTTGAGGATAAATTTTAGTTGCTAAGAAGGCCTTGCACACTTGTAGGGTGCTTACTTTATAAGCATGTGGCGGTTGTCACATGCCTATCTTTATAGTTGGGTTCGGGGCGTGACAGTTGTTGTTGTCACTCATTTGGGGTGAATAAGCATAACTAGAAAAGAAACAGAAAGTGTTGTATGCATTAGTGGGAAAGTAGAGGTATTGCTTACAACCAAGGGCAAGATGAGAGCAGCAATTCAAGACGGTTTAAAATGTGAAGAAATGGGATGAGGTGATGATGTTCTGCAAAATAGATTGCCTAACTAGAGAGGAATGGTGGATAAAGTTTTGTTTAGATGATGTATTTTGAAGAACGCTTGGTTAGTTTAGTAGTAAAAAGGATAAACACTGGGCATAAGTTTAGGTTTATTGGTGCTAGTTAGTGATTTGTTGAACACTACCCCCCCCCCCCCTCTCTCTCTCTCTCTCTCTCCTCCCTTTCTCCTTGGTTGTGCTCACTTTTTATATTTATTTATTTATATTTTTATGAGAAGCCTATAATTTAATATCAAATGCTACTAGGACAGTGAGTATATTATATTGTAGAATCCCTAAAGTAATTTGGCAATGCTCTCAATTTCTTGTTCGACTATAGACTGTTGCAAGCATCAACAATATTGTGCTTAAGTGCCTAGTTCTTCCATGGAAGAGAACTTGGGTTTAAATTCTCCTCTCCTTTTTTTTTCTAGGTAAATAGGAGGAGGGGGTTGGTGGGTTCGAACCCTAATGCCTAAACATCTTATCATAAGAGGTGCTGGAACTATTGGGGAATATCTCGAACCCTAATCCCCTTCCCCACTTGTTTTAAGGGAAAATAATGGGGTCATTGCATGCCAGTCATAATTCCACTACTCAAATATCTTTGAAAGACATGTTCAATTTTGTAAATCTAGGATTTGCCAAGAGTTTTGTAGGTTGTAGCTCAACTTAGATGTTTCCAATGGAGACTTCCAAGTTCAAATCTCCCCTTCTCAAACTATTAAATTATATTGAGAGTTCAAACTTCATATTTCTGTCCATAATGCATGGAAAATGCTTGTGAAAGAGTTCGCCTAATTTAAAGACAGTGAACTCGGAGTTAGATCATGCATAAGTACATGACATAGAATTGAAACTTGAATGTGATCATGATATCATCTTAAAGCAAATTTCAATATAGAAAATATTCTTGTCAGTGTGGCGCACATGCTGATACTGCATACAAATGATAGCAATAACACTTGATAAAATTAGAGAAACAGTGGTGTGCTTGTATCAAATGGAATGGATGAAAGAAGTAATGTGTACGTTTTTCTGTTGTGCGTTTATAAAGACCCCTAATGGACCGTCAAACTAGTATTTTGCACGATGCACTACTCTTAAATAACATAAGCCTCCATTTTTTTTTTTTGGGGGGAGAATCATAAGCCTCCATTATTGAGATTACAGAATGGTATTGAGATTATGTAATGGTCAAGAATTTTATAATTTAACCGGTATTTTTTTAGTGCTTTTAAAGAAAAAATTTGAGATTCAAATCTCTCATTCTCTAACTATCAAAGTATCAGCTCAAAAAATAAAAATTATATATATATGTATAAATAAAATTATGTAATCAGAAAATCCTTGCTGCCCTTCATTATTACTACCCGCAAAATCACGTCCTCTTCAACTGAGCATTCTAGGGAATGTACGAACACTATAATGTCCTTGACATCAAAGTCTTGCTTGCCCATTTTAGTGCCGTACTTGTGTTGTGTGTTCTAATAAATCTGGTCCAAGCTCCCAGCTTTCCAATCCAGGGTGTGTGCACGCGCCGGCGCTGCAAACTTGCGTAAACTAGCAAAGGAAAAAGGTAAAAAGCGCAAATTTATATCTCCCTAATACGAGGTTGAAAATTAAGACCCAAAATTAAAAATTTTTGAATATTTAATTTTATTTATATGAATAAAGTGCATGAAATCCTGCTTAATTATCGTATTGGGTGACTTTTCAGGCGGCTAAATTTAGCCACCATTGACACCGTAATTTTGGATATGAGCCGTGGCCGTTGGTTATTTGTTCTTCATGTTTGGCTTGTAGTATGGAACACCCGCAATTGAAGGAAGCTGTGTCTCATTTAGACCATATAATTCCAAAATCATGGAAAAAAAGCTGACCCATTATGTCCGTGAATTTCATAACTCCCCAGTCTTTTTGGATTCGTAATATTACCAAGTGTCACAAAATGGGACTCACTTTTTTTTTTTCTTGGAAGAAAATGAGACTAACTTTTGTGTTGGTAGGTGTTGATCGATTTATGGATTTGATTTGAGCACTGTCTCTAACTACTTTTGAGAAATACTTCTTGAAAAGTCAATTTAAGAGTGAAAAATATCCCTATTTAGCTTTTATTCATAATTTCTTTTCTTTTTTTGTATACATGAAAATGTTTATACATTGGGTTAGTGGACCTTTTGAGTTTTGACTCAGCCACCAAAACCAATTAATGGAAACCCAAAAATCTCCTATTTCCTTGTATATCCTTTTTTTAGCTAGAAGCGATTAAAGCAGGACTCACAGAGATACCATTATCAGCTTGTTGTAAACTATGCAATTTAGCAAAAACCCCAATTAGTGTGGCGGTATTATAGGTGCATGCCTCGGTTTGTATGAAATTGGACCTTTGATCCCTAAACTGGTCCTTGCTATCTGGCCCACCAACAAGGGCCCCAATGAGAACATTAGGGTTGGGCCCACTTCGTCCATACCAATTATCATAACCCTGCGTGCACCCAATAAAACCTTTATTCCCTTTGTATGATTCAGTGGATGCTCCTCTGTGGTGAACTCTTTGTGGGTATTTGGGGCCATATCCAACCAAGTAGCTCATGGCCATTGGATTAGAGCCCAAGATGTAATCAACCTGTGATTTCGCAAAGGAGAAGATTTCATCTGGGCCCACCTCACCTTTGTGACAATTGAGCTTCTGATTTGAGACTTGGAGATAATCAGAGTAGATTGTGAGAAGAAATGATGCTGATGAAACGTATTGCATGTTGTTCCATTGGCGGATGTACAGTAAGCCCCCTGGGGTGCGTTCCACGTTAGACACGTTGTTTTTGTTAAGACAAGCACAAACATAGTGCTCGGCTTTTAAACGATACTGTTCTAGTATGTGCTTATGTTTCTTGTGCTTTTCTTCCATCAGCAACTGAAAAGAAAAAACAACAAAAAAGTAAAAAGGTCGTGCTAATGTGCTATTGAGAAGTTGAAAATTGAAAAAAGTGATAGAAACCTTTGAAATTAAATTAATAAAAAAGGTGATGGATACTCTTTCAAAAATGTTTAATTAGACTATAATGATAATGATTGAAAGTCAAGTCATCACTAACGCTTCAATAAGAAAAAAGAGCTGTGTATCAATGTTAATTAACGTTTGCATTAATTTTTTTGGTTAGTTTATACTAACTTATTTGTTTATGTACATAACAAGTATACTTTTATCAAAATTTAGCAACTAAATAAACAATCTTTTGTGCAAAAAAGAAAAAGAATCAAACTCATTCTTAATACAATAATTATCTCATGTACTTGGTATATGCATTACCTTCCTCATATTATGTAATTATGATTCTGATACCATGAACAAAAATGATGAATATATATCGAGTAATTCTTAGGTACTCTCGGAGCACAAATAATGGTGTTCTCTCCTCTCACATTCATGGTAGGATCCACTCATTAAATTCATGGTTGGTTCTATCATGAATGTGAGAAGAGAGAGTACAATTTTTCCATACTTTGGAAGTATTATTTCTCCATACTCCGAAAGTACCTAAAAATTATCTTATATATACTAGATGTATATACATTATCTTCTCTCTACCTGTGGAGTGGACACAAAAATGTAATCAGCATTTTGCAATAAATATTGCAATAACGCTTGTAGGCCACAAAAATGCAATCAGCATTTTGCAATAAATATTGTAACGCTTGTAGGCTTGTAGCTACATATGTGGTTAAACACTACAAAGGTCAAAGTTGAGGCTTAAACAAATTTAGTCTTGCAGTTACAAAGGATTTTCTTTTTAAAAAAATGTTTTCCGCTGGCCTTAACAGTGATTGTTAAGCTTTCCATTTCAATTAGACTCTTCCAACAGTTACATATTGGTGCCAAAATTAAAAAGGTAATAAAAAGTCCATTAATTGAGAAAGAGAGAGAGTGCCTTACCATTGAAGCGATGATTTGAACGCCAACATATTTGACATCCCAGCTAAACTCAGTCATGGTCCAAGTGATACCACCAAAAGAATGTGCCTTCTCTAACACATACCCCAAATATTCCTCATTGTCAGTGGCCTTGTATAGCCACAAAGCTGCCCACAATAACTCATCCATGTACCCACTAAAAGACGCATAATACCCTTTCACAACCCCAATACTTTCATCATACTTTCCTCTGTACTTGTCACCAAACTCAAACAACTGCAATATCAAACCCATTTTATTATTAACCACAATTAATTATACAACAAAAAATTATAATTGGTATAACGCTTCCTCTAGCTTTTTTGTTTTGTTTTGTTTTGGTAACACAAACCAAACACTTAAAATTTTGGTGAATAGTATACCAACCACATATTCTCTTATATAGCAAACTCATTAACTAGCTTACCTGTTGTGCATGGTGTAATAGTAGGTGAGAGTAATGTGGATTAGTTTCCCTAAACACAATTGAAGCTGCTGCCATTGCTGCCGCTGTCTCACCCGCAACATCCGACCCGGGGTTGTTGGCATCAACCTTGTAAGCATGCCGTGACGTTGTCATGTCCTCCGGCCGCTGCCAACAATAGTGGTCGGTGTCACCGTCACCCACCTAAAAAGCAATTGTATGTTAATTAGTTACATTATTAATATTTGACTAAAATTAAACAAAACAAGTTGGTTTGACAAAACAAGTATGTTAATTATGTTTTTTCAAGCTCATTTAGGCAATCGAAAATAAGCTATACCAAATCAATACATAAATCTATACATTAGATAGATAAACAGGTCGATTAGTTGAACAATGCCCCCATAAAATTAAAATAAAAAAGAAAAAGGAAAAAGAAAGGAAAGACTTGAACAAGGTCGTCGATCCCCACATACTGCCGCGAGTGAGACACGCGCCAATCACGTTAGTAAAGTGGGTCACTCCTCACAGAATTTCATAGTGAAACATTATTTGACCGACTGTTCGGAAATTCAAATCAGTTCCATTTCCGGTGAGCCCGGTGGGATAATCCCACTCTCAGCGCGTGGAAATGACATGTTCTCAATTTGCAAAGCAAGTGTTCTGAGTTTACCTCTGCCCATAACACATTTGGTTGAGTATGTGCTTTGATGAAATAGTCAGTTCCCCACTTGATCGCCTCCAGCGCGTGACCAAACTCGCCGGCACCGACAATCTCTTCCTCATATTCAATGACACCCCACGACAACATTGTTATAGTAAAAGCCATAGGCAAACCAAATTTCACATTATCACCAGCATCATAGTACCCTCCCACCAAGTCCACCTGATAATAAGAAAAAAGAAACAATCACTCAGAACATATACATCTAGGTGCATGTATGAACTATATACAAAATTTGACGTAAATTTGACAAATGGGTTTTGATAAAATGGATGTATATAAACATTTGGTGTGATTTTGGGAATTGGGTATGAAAAATGGACTTGTTTGGCAATTGGGGTATGGAAATTGAAATGAATAAGATCAATATATAGATACATGTTTGATAAATGTGATTTTGAGAAATGGGGTTATAGAAAATGGACTCACTCCTTGTTCAAGACCATCAGTGAGGCCAGAATGGTGTCGCCAAGTGACTCTTTGGTTGTGTGGTAAGTGGCCAGAACGTTGAGATTCAAAGTAGAGGAGGCCCTTGGAGAGAGCTTCGCCATAGTCAAAGGACTGGCACAAGGGAAAGAAGGCAAAGGTGGAGAGTAGTAACAGAGCAAAACAAAGTTGAACAAACTTGTTGGAGTGTCTTTGAACTATACCTTGCTTCTTGTTCTCCATTATGCTCTCTCTCTCTCTCTCTCTCTCTCTCTCTCTGACTCTCCTTGTCTCAAGTCTCAACCTTTATATATACGTGCTTTCCATGTGATTGGGTGTTACTAATCAGATGAGGTCGAGTTCATGTAAGCTTGAAGTGTTGTATTCAATTGATTGGTGGAATCAAGGTTTATTCCTTGGGGTTTAAAGTTTAAAGCAGTTTAATTGGAATATACTTCAAGCTTAGTGCAGTAGAGGATATCTAATTAGTAATTTACACTACGTTTTATTATGGAAGTCAAAATAGGTCAAGCGCTAATGGATTTTGGGAATGGGAGCGTAAAAGACATGAAGAATGATTAGTTTTGAAAATAGTAAAAAGAAAATTCCATTTCGGTAACTTCAATGTGTGACTCAATTTTTATGTACAGATTTTTTTTTTAAAAAAAAAAAAATTAGTTTCAATGAAAAATTTGATGTAAAAATAGTGTTTTTGCATTTTCATAGTATCAGAAAAAATTTGAATAAAAGGAAAATTATTTTTTGATTTTTTATTTATTTAGCTTGATGTGAAATAAAATTATTTTCTAGAAAAGTTTTTTGAAAAAAAATGCCATCTCACGTTAAGCTAAATAAAATAAGATAATTTTTTAACTCATTTTAAGGTTGTTATCAAATATAGGAAAATGAGACAATATTTTTTTTAATTTTTTTTAAATGATTCATTTTCTAGAAAATGTTAATATTAAAACAAACAAATATTTGTTCTTGCTTAATAAGCCAATTTATAATTATTATTATCATTTTTTTTATTTAGAATCACTTGTTTATAATTATATATTGTTCTTCAAAATTTTATTTCTCTAGATATGGTTGTATTATCTTTATTTAATTTATTATTTAAGTCAAATAAATCATTAAATTTAAGTATTTTAATAATTTTTTTTTTTGGGATAAATTTTTTTTTTTTAATAATTGAGAGATGAGAGATTTGAACCATGAATATATTTTTTAGAAGTACTAGGAGGTGTTCAACTAGTTGAATTAAAAAGCTTTTGGCAATAATTTGATAATTATAACAAACAAATGGAATTAATGGACTGATGAAGAGTACCTCCACACACACACACATATATATAGGGGTAATTACACATAACCCACTTGTGTTTTGGGAAAAAATCACTTTACCTACTCGTGGTTTGAAAAGTATCACTTAACCCACCTATGGTATGTTTCTGTCAATCTCCGTAACCCACCTCGAGCCTAGCCGTTACAAAAACATCTCTTAACCCCAAAACACAACATAACGTGAATCAAAACATCCAAAACTCAAAAACTTTTCGAGAGAGAGACCTGTGGTGAGATCAACGTGTTCTTCTTGGTTTGGAGTGTCTGGAGGGGGAGAAAACACAAGTTTCGCAACATCGAAGCTAGGGGGAGAAAACACGCATTTTTATAATGGGTTGTGGCTCTCCATTTGGTGGTTTTGTGTCACCATTTGTGGGTTTTGTTGGTTTCTGCATTTGGGTTTGCTTTATTTTTTTTTGCAGAAATCACGGTGGCCAGTGGTTATTGGTGGATTTGGTTATGGGTTCATAATAGAGAGAAAAGAAAGATAGAGGTTTTGGGTTTTAGAGAATTTGGTTATGGGTTCACAATCTCAATCTCACCACAGCCATATCAAACACCTGGCTTCTCTAAATTCTTCTCCAAATTGTCCTTGTATGTTGGTAAGCTTTTTTTTTTTTTTTTTTTTTTTTTTTGAGGTTTAACACATACCAATTATTCAATTTTCTCTCTTTGTTTTGTTTCCAAGAAAATAAAAGGGAAAAAAATATTGGGTATTGTGGTTTGTGCTGTTTGAGCTTTATATTGCTGTGTAAAGGTTGAAACTTTTGATTTGTTTTCGATTGGGAAGGAGAAAGAAATTTTGGGTTTTGTGATTTATGTTGTTAAGGTTCTTGTAAAGATGAGAGACTAACTGAAAGTTGAGCCAAATGGGTGTTTAAGACTAAGATTGAAGAGTTTGATTTCTTTTATAGTTATATGGTTGCTGAGAAAATTTGAGAGAACTTGGGAATTTGAGAAAAAAAAAATCTGGGTTTAATGATTTATGTTCTTCATGTTCAAGATTTATGTGAATTGAGAGAGAGACCAATACCACTTTTTGATCTTGTTTCTCTTGCATTTTTGTGCTATTTTTTGTTTTGTTTTGGGAGGAGAGAGACATAAAATTTAAGCAAAAATACCTATTTACCGCTGATTTTAACAGAGGTGGGTTATGGAAAACAAACAGAACATACCATAGGTGGGTTAAGTGATACTTTTCAAACCACGAATAGGCAAAGTGATTTTTGCCCAAACCACAGGTGTGTTTAGTATAATTACCCCTATATATATGTATATTTATTTATTTATTTATTCATTTATTTGACTTAAAAGAATAACTTAAATAATAAATCAAATAATAAGTCTAATAAATCTATTCTTTTAAGAAAAATAAATGAAGAATACAAAAAAAAAAAACTTAGATTTATTGCTTCTGAATACATTCCATATACATATATATACATGAATATCTCCACGTATATGGAATGCATTCACAATCAATTGTTTGTTGCACATTTGAAGCTTAAAAAGCAGCACATTTTCAGACTGGACCTTTTGCTAATTATGCAATCGCAATTTGAACATTTTCAAATTTCAACGAAGATGAGAAGAAAAATAGTATTCATGAGTTGCTCATAAATTTTGAAGGAAATTTGTGGAAGAGAGCACATCTTAATTGGGAAAATTAAAGAGGAATACCATATATAACTTTAGTAGGGCGTTAAAAATCTGCAATCACACAAATTAAGACAAAGTATACTCAATTTTCTACTCGGCCAATTTTCGACAAAGTATAGCCGCATTTGCAAAAATGCGGCTATAGGCGGCCTAGGGCTGCATTTTAAGTAAACGTGGCTTAAAGTATTCACCTATAGCTGCGTTTTTAAAATGCAACTATAGGACACATCTACAGTCGCGTTTATATGTGTTTATAGCCGTGTTTTTAGGTTAGGCCCTATTGCCGCGTTTGGAAAACATGGCTATAGGACCAATCAAATAAATTTTTTTTTTTTTTTTTTTTTTTTAAGCTGACCTATGGCCACGTTTATAAAATGCGGCTTTAGCTTACCTATGGCTGCATTTTTAAACACGTCTATAAATTATGTCTATAGCCGCGTTTAGAACCCACGGCTTTAGCTTTGACTATAGCCGCGGCTTACAAATGCGGCTATAGGGTTGGTATAAATAAAACCCATAAGACTACTCAGTTTTTTGTTCACCAAAATGGCCTTTGGTTCTCACTCTCACCCTCGACCCTCGCCCTCCGAGCTCCGTTCTCTCACCCTCGCCCTTTGCTGTCCGATCTCTCACCCTCACCATATTGCCTCAGGTTGTTATCCACTTAAGAACTTTAGTTTACTTCTAAAATAAGACCATAAGGATTCTGTTCTTAAGCATCCTTATGGTCTCCTCAGTATAGGAGAGAAATACAATTTTATCTCTAGGATCTGAACAACCCGACAACCTCGGCCTCCTTGTCCTTATGCATAAGGATGCTGTTCACAGCGGTTAACCCCAACAAGGTTGGGATCAAGTATGGCGAGTCCAAGTTCACTGTGATGTACCGTGGAATTCCATTGGGTGAAGCCTCGGTTCCTAGGTTTTACCAAGAGGCCCATAGTGTAAGACAGGTGGAGGCCACCATTGCCGTTGATCGAATCAACTTGCAGCAATCTGACGCCGCCGATTTGGTTTGTGACGCTTCCTTAAATGACCACAATGAGATCAGTGTCCTCAGTGATGTCAGTGCTAAGATCCGTGTCTTGAAATTCAACTCTCCCGGTTCAGGTCATTTCTAAATTCAGCTTTTTTTTTTGGGTTCTCAATTTGCTGCATTATTAATTAATTGCATTTTAGGGCTTTCTTTTATTTATTTTTATTTTTGGTTCTGTCTCTAATAAATTCTTAGTGTTTGTGGAATCTTGGTCACAACTTTGTCGTGGTGTATCATGATGAAGATAAAATTAAATTATGGGTCTATCTCCCACTTAAATTATAGTAATGTGGTACGAGTAGTAAGTAGTGAGTAGTCTATGGGCTGAGGGGGCAACCAGTGGTGACCAGGTAATCAGTCTGGTGATGCAAGGTGCTTTTATTATCTCTAGTTTGGCTAGATAGTAAAATTCCAATGCTGGTTGTATAGTTTGATTTATTAATTGGTTGATCAAGTTGGTTGCTTGTTTAAATATCAGTACATTTTGAGATAATCACAGTTGCCAAATTCCAAAATCAAAGATGAAATTCCAAGCTAGCTGTTGATAACATAAAATTATGGACTCAAAAGAAAATTTATCTATAGCTTCTTGCTCTTACCACGTGTGCGTCTTTGCTTTAACCTTTACCAATCAAATCTTTATCCACAAAATCTACTAGTATGTTTGGGATCCCAAGAGGCCTAAACTTGTTTTAAGGCCTAATTACCCATGTAATTGTAGAACAAGCAAAGTAACTCTAATCCTACATGTAGTGCAAGTACAATTTTATGGTTTGTAGAGGTTATCCTTTACATACACCCCACATTGGATTCATTTTTAACATGCAAACTTCAATAGTAAAGATGTATCAGTCAAGGGCTTTCCTATGTAAACATAAGCGGTTAGGCAAAACTCCGTTAATTCTTGCTTATGCTTTCTCTCCATTTTCTCAATTAGTCACAAGCCCAAGGGTTTTTTCTTCCCCCCCCCCCCCCTCCTTTTTATTTTATTTTATTGTTATTATTATTATTGTGGGGGGTGAAAGCCCAACCTAATGTAATGGGCCTGGGCCCCTACTTGAAGACTACTGTATGTCCGAAGAGAGGAAAATGTGCGAGAAGGAGTCCGCGTGGAAGAAATATACCTGGAAACGAACGAGGAGTGTAGTCCGAGGAGATCACCATTGGTCCGAAGAGATCATCTTCCTCGGACACAGAGAGCCTTGATCAAGCAAACAACTGGGAGGTTCAAATAATCTTCCTAACAGTTCTAATGATAAGTGTGAACCTCAGGCGCGCATGAGGATAGCAGGAACGGAGAAATATCTAGAAGACAAACTTCAACCACCACATTAAATGCACTGCAGCTACTTTTCTGGCCGCATTAATGTGGAGAAGACCCCTGAACAGTACAAACTCAGCTACCGCCACTCACACAAGGCTAAAGAGGATACCTGATGGGACATGTACTCAAGTGGATGTTTAGATGATGAACAAGTGAACGATGAAGATGAGAGAAGAGGGTGCTATATAAGGGGGAGAAGCCTCTGATAAAGGAGAGGAAAAAACAAAAAAGAGAAAAAAGAAGAAAAGAACTTGACTGTAGCTCTATGAACTGTAATCAATTTTCATTCAATATATTTCCTCTTTGGACGTTCATGTTTGTATTGGTTCAAGTTTGATTGCACGTTAATTCATCCGTAAATATCATAATTCATCACTGTTTCATTCACAACCAGCCCAGCTCTTTCACCCACTCTCTACAAATTCATTGTTCAGGGTTCATTGGGCTCATAATCCGAACCTATTGGGCTTGGGCTACAAAAATTGACCCCACAATTATTATTTTTATAACAAGGCCTATAACATTCTAATATGACACAAAAGGGATTAGTGCCATTTTTGGTACTGTCTGCCGTCAGTGGGTTATGAAAGTGATTAAACTTAGAATTTTGATGGTTTTGCTGGGAATGAGTGATTGCTTGATTCAAATTTTTTCTTTTCTTTACCCCAACAACCCCAGGAAAAATAGAATTTTTTATTCCTGTAGATAGGCTAGCTTTTCTGGCCTAGTGTAGCTCACTATGCAGGAAGGGACCAAAGTGGAAATTCAAAAATAATGAAATTCATATCATTAAATGCATTGATGCTTGATGTATCACCAAATCATACAAACATTGCAGAAATCATTGCTTTATTGGTCTTTATTGATGATAAAACTATCTACAAATGAGTCTAGTCATGATGAATGAGTGAAAATTTGAATGAGATATTGGAAGTTACTTCTATGAAATTTCCCTTTGTGGATCTTTGTGTCACTTCTAGAATTCTGGGAGTCTTTGGAAGAGAATGTGTGTGAGATAATTTACTAATAAAGGATACAAAATCAATCCTTCATCATAAAGTAAACAAGGAGAGTGTGGAGTTGGGAATCGTGCCTGCATTTCCCAAATGATGATTTGTTTGTTTTTATTCCCCAAATAGGCAAGGTGTCTGAAACCCTTGAGATCCATTTTAGTCAAAGGCATCAGCTTACGGACTAAACCAAAATTTGAAATTGCCCAGATACCATTCAACTTTGACATTATCTGGAACTTATATAAGATTTTATGTGAATTAGCTTGCTTCACTATGATTTTATCCCTTGGGAAATATGTGATAAACATTGTCTGGAGTAATCAACATTTGGGCATATGGATTATGCGCTTTGAGTTGACTAGAGCATGTTTTCCCAGTTTCAATCATCATTTCTTTATGTAAGTGGAAAAGCATGAGGGATCTTAAGGTAGAATTTAATAAATAATTAGAAATGGGAGATGCAAGCATTGTACAAGCCTATTTTGGTCCTCTTGCAGAACAAAATTTCTATGTAATAATTGAAATTCATATGCAGTCTTAGGCAAATTAGGAATTTTCATGTCTTGACCTAGTTTTGACTTGATAAATGTGGCTTGGAAGAAGCAGCATGATTATTTTTTTCAATAATTAAAATACAAGAACCCAAGAAAAAAGTAGAAATTGACTTAAAATGGGGAAAGCATAAAATGGTTGATTGATTAATTCATTATGTAACAAAGGATTGTGTCCACCTCTGTAAAGGAATCTGATCCCCAAAACTCAATATGTTTCTGAGTTCTTATTTTACCATCTTAACATATTCAAAGTTTAGAGCTATGTTTACTTATCAATATATATATAAAGTTCAGAGGGATAAAGCCTGAGTATTTCCTTCCTTTTTTATTTATAAATTATTCTCAGTATATTAAACTTTCATTTTTTTTTTTTAAATCTCAGGTGGGGATGGAGAAGAGACAAAGACACAAGCATGTTCATCAACACAACCAGAGGCCAAGCATTTCGAATCTTGGCCAACCCTAATGTACACATCACTTCAAGGCTTCCACATGTTTAATGCCAATATTTTTTGTTTGAATATGATCAAAGGTTTGTAGGAATGTTGTTGGTGATTTAATTAGTGCCTTGTGGTAGCAAAATGTTTAGACTCTAGATGTGTGTTAGATGATTCAGTGGTAATTTCTTGGTTGATGGTGCACGCCTAAAAATGGAATCATCCATGAATAGTTATAGACATGATTTTTGGTAAGCATTGTGTCCTTTGTTATGTGTCTACATTTTGCAGTTGTATTAGCAAATTGACTCCTTTCTTTTTTTTCCTTATAACATTTTGGCTCTTTCCCTTGCCCAAACTTGTGCTCAAATTTTCATGGGACCTAAGTGTGGTAATCAGAAAGTTGACTACCACTTTCCTGATAATGTTTAACCATTTGAGAACAAAATGGTGTACTTTTGCTCAAAATTTTCTATATCTAATCTACTGGATGAATTTTTTTGTTACATTCTTAATCACTTACTGTACATTTGGTAAGGAATTTGTAAACTGAATTTAGGCACATTGTAGAATTTTAAATTCTCTCATAAAAAGTTCTTTGTTTGGGTGTTCACAAGAAGAAATTTTAGTTTCAAGCAAGAATGCTAACTGAGATTTGAGGGCTCAAAATACTATTTGTGGCTTCCCTTGAAATATCTGGCTTCAACCTCTTTGGTACACTTCTCCCTATCTTACCCACCTCCTCTTCTTAACCCCTCCATTGCTTTGCCTAATATCTTTGGTTGCTGAATTTGAAAGAGGGTTAGAGCAAGCTAGTCAAATCCACTCCTATTAACTCTAAATGATGTAAAATACATGTAAAAGTTCTAAGAGTGGCAGAGAAGAATTGCCCTCCCATTTAGACTAGCTTGAGGTCTGCTTGGGGTTGCATGGCCATATTTACCAAAATCTTAAGTGTACCATAGTTGAACTGTCTAATCATGAAAAATTTGAGGGCATAGGATCTATTCAATGAAATGAAAATAGTTTATTTCCCGGTTTAAATTTTTTGTTTTTTTTATACCTAAAGTATATAAATCCTCATGGCATTTAAATAATTTTTAAATAGCATAACATTAGATATATCTTTACACTTGTAATATTTAATTTGAATAATAAAAAGAGTAGGTTTTTCAATTGGAGATGTACCTTTTCTTGTATTGTTTTAATTTAATTAAGTATACTTGCATATTTGTTATATATGTATACTTACAATTTTTTTTATAATAATTTTAATAGCAGTTAAATCAATGGCTCAACGGTTGAATTATGAATCATTGTCCTAGTGTCCTAGCAGTTCAATATCCAATATAGTTTTGATAATTATATGCATATTTTAGAAGAATACAAAGGGAGTGTCTACACTTCACATATTAACTAAAAAAAGTTGGGAGGGTTAGCTACTTTAGTTGGCTTTGCTAATGTTGAAAGAGAAATGTTGGTTTTGCTAGCCATGCAATTAAATGGAACAAGGACAATTGATGTCTTCATTGTAGTTGTTAAGGAACGTTGTTGTAGGTATTAGGTAGAGAAAGGACATGTCAACAATTTATTGTAAGGCCCATTTTTGGGATCATACCTACCATTGCCATTCAAACAAAATTAGAGATGCTTTAGCTTAAGCATCCGGAATGTAAAAGAGTATCTAATATACATTTTTAAAACCTAATTTATCTATTTTACCATCTTATTTTATAATTCACATAACATCCTAGTTTCTATTTTTAAATGCAACTCACTAAAATAATATAAATTATACCAACAAATAATATAAATAAATCAATTTTCTCTCTTCTCTCCCATCTCTCTCTTCTCTTTTCCTGTCTCCATTAAAATATGTATTTTTATTTTTACAACTCATGAAAAGTAGGGTTGTATATATACAACCTTACTGTTCATAGTTGGCAAAAAAAATTAGGTACCCATATCCAAGTAAAGCCTCTTTTAGTGTCTTGGTTGGTAAAATAGCAACTGGGAGGCTAATAACACAAAAAACCTGACTTTTTACTATATACATCCTAGAATATGATGAAGCATAAAATTTATAGACATAAAAAATGATAATTTTTCACAATTACGTTGTGGTAAATTGTTAGTGTTAAGTGATAAAGTAATTTTAGTGGTGGATTCATATGAGGTAGCTATAGATGAGGAACACACTATAAAAATTTGAGAAAATTACCCCTTGTGGTTTGGCTTTATCACACCATAAACTTCCAGTTGTTACATTTAACTAATATAAAATTGTTAGGGTTTCATTTAAATAAACAGAGTTTTCAATTTGTGGAAATGTTATTCACCTCTCTGTGATTTGGCTATGTCACAATTTAGTCCCATAAACTTTTCAATTGCTATAATAGTATATTGTCACCCCTCAAAGTTTGGGTTTTTGAAATTCTAAACCCTATTTTGGATGGAAACGTAATGATTTCATTTAATTCCTAAGTCCAAACCTTAGTTGGTTAAATATATCAATTGAAAATATGCAGTCTTAATTGTAACAGGGCCAAATCACATGAGGGAAATTGTTTTTACCCTAAAATTTTTATACATCTCAATATGAGTTGCAACTTTGCTCTTTGGAATGGTGGTGTTAATTTTTTAGTTGACAACCATATACTACACTGCAGTACGGAATCATGAGAATTCTCCCAAGTGATTGTAATAGCTGCAATTATATTGCAACTTCTTGGAGTGTCCTTAGTTTGAGTAATATGAATTCCTCCATAAGGGGTGGCAAAGTGGGGTTGAGGGCAGAGTCAAAATAGCAACCAGTCCAACATAGGAGGTGGTGTATGATCTGCCCTTATAGTGCTTAAGCTCTTCAAATTTCTTAACCCGCAAAGTGCAAAAGAACCTATAGAATGTTTTTTTAAACTTCTTTTTCACAATTCCATTTATTTTCGTTTGTGGTTTTCTGAGGCAAAAATTATGATCTAAAATTGTCATCATCCGTGTGTGTGTGTGTTTTTTTTTTTTTTTTTAATAATGAATTTCACCACTCAATGCTCAAGCTAAACTATTACTTGGTGACAAAAGACAAGTCAGTTATTACTTTGGCCTTTCTTATATTTGCCTCAGGGAGAAATATATCAATGTTTTGGCCAAAGCTTTATCTATAGTTTGTTGGGAAATTTAGACCCCGGTTGATAGAATTAACAAATTTTAAATCCAAGTTGTTAATTAGATTTATTATGAATAAACCTTGTTAAAACAAACAGACATCAATATCATGTCAAAATCATGCAGCGAAAAAAATAAATCAAACAAGATATGATGACCCAAGAAAACCAATGAAACAAACTAGTTTCACAGTAAAAAACCTAGGGGGGGAAACTTTCCCTAAAAGCAATCCACTATAGTAAAGAGAAGTTTCAGATCTAGTATAAAATTTTTGTCCCTAGACTCTACAATTCCCGTAAATGAACTGACAGTAGAAACCTTCTACTACTTCAAAACTTTTGAACTCTTCAATATATGAATGCCACCCTTTTTTATGCACGAATCCCAGTACGTGACTAACCAATTGCGCGGATCCCAGTACGCGACTTAATCACCAACTAGAAGAAGATTGTTGGCTGCAAAGTTCTTCACTCCATCAATAATGGAGATCAAGAAACACTTAGTTACAAAACCCTAAGGCGCAAAGACGCAGTAGCTTCTTTCAGAGAGAATAAGGCATCGGTCACATTTTGCATATGTTCTCCTTGTATTCTCTTATGTGACGGCCTCTAAAATAAGTCTTATATAGGTCTAGGGTTGTGAGAAAAGAAACCCTACACATACATGTCATCATGGGCCGAAAATCAGATCTGAAAATCTAAATTCCCGTAACCTCGATCGATCGAGAGGTGTCGAGGAGGTGTCGAGCTTTAAACTTCGACAGATACAGCTATCGAGAAGCTATCGAGGAGACAAGAGCTTTCTCGATTGATCCACCAGCTGTCGAGAAGCTATCGAGATTGCGATAAGAAGAAGTTGAAAATCTTGATAGATAGCCTAGCTGTCGAGAGGTGTCAAGCAGCTATCGAGCTATCTATCCGCAGGTGTCGAGCTATCTGTCTAGCTTTATTGAACAGCTTTTCTTCACTTGTTTCTTGGTCCAATCTTCATGGCTTTAATACTAGACTTGAACAACATGTTTCTTGAAGTATTAAACACATCCTAGATCTACCCAATTACAAGTAAAGTGCGTTTTGTCAAAGGATTAGCCAACTACATAAAATAGTGACATATGTTCCTAACAAGTGAATCACATATGTCCTAACATAGTTAAAGTTTTTTAAAACTTAACTGTTGAATTTTCATCTTACAAATTTTTTGTTTCCGTTAGTGGATGAATGTTACCATCAGATTGGTTAATAGTTAGGGAGATCAACTAGGCAAAGAAAGTCCTTTTATGCGGGAACCACTCTGTGTGTGACTAAAATTTTTAAATAGCATAGTTTTTGGAGAATTTCACTATGAATCTAATGATTGAAGGATTTTTTTTGTAAGTAATGAGATGTATCAACAATTCATATAATGAATTAATGAATTATTATTTAATATAGGTAATCTCTAGGACATATCCCATAACCATTCGTGCCAAGCTGAGGACTGCACTTCCACATGCGCGAGAAAAGCAACTTGTAAGAATAATATGAATCTCTTAAATATCTTTTGAATCCTTAGAAATATATATATAATCTCAATGGCTTGAGGTATGAAATATGAATGTCTCATGCAGGGATTGTTCAGCACTTATTATATGGCCCCTCCCTGGCAATGTAACCAACCAGCCATTATCTTCCAAGTATTTCAAGGCTCTCCTATGGCCATGTGAGGGTTTTGCCTGTGCACGTTTTAGGATTTGCACCATTTTTGATTTGTTGAGAAATTTCATTCATTTGAAACATGTTTCTAGATTCTGCATGATGATTACTCTACCGTGATTAGAATAGCTTCACTGTCAGTTTTGGCATATTACATAATCAAGTTTTTGTGCTGAGATAGTTTAATTGTTGAAGTTCTACAATTACTTATCAAAAAAAAATGTTTGTTCAAGTTTTACAATTGACTCAGTGTTCCCATCATAATTGTCAAATGCATTTTGATATTTTATTGCAAAACAAACAAGTGAACAACACATGCATAGATACACGTTGCTATTAACCAATGTCACTTATCTTATGTTGGCATAAGTCTCAATGTTCAAGAAGAACTATGATCATCTTCCAAAAGAGGTATATTTTGGCAATTACAAAGATTCAACTCGTGGTAACCCAATTTACTTTTTGACCTATGAAAATGGGAAATCAGCTGTTTGGATTCAAGATCATCTTCATCCCAATGGTGCACACAGATGGCACAACTACATGAAGTCCCCAAAGTATGTTAATTCTGGCTTTTTTTTCATAATTTTTTTTTGGTTGCTCTTTTGGGGAGAGGAGAGGGGAGATGGGTCAAACTTGTGACATGGGGACTAGGGATGGAGGTAGGTGTCAATTGAGTTACAAGCCCATAGGTATTGATTCTGTCATGTTTCAGAAATTTAATGTGCATGCATTTCACCATCGATGTTCAAAGGTTTGTGCATGTGTGCACTAAGACTTACTATTGATATGCTAGTTCATGTGAAGGTTCAATAATATAGCATGTAATATATTATCATACATGAGCTCCTTGGAATCTTGGTAATTATGTTTACCTAGTACCTACGTGATACTGGTTTTTTTCTTACCCTCAAATTCTTTCTTTATAAGTGTTGAAATTCCAGCTTGTTATTTTGTTGCATTCAATTCGTTGCATTCAATTTCGGAATTGAATGCAACAAATAACAAGCTGGAATTTAGTGTGTGACAGGTTTCCTATAGCCACGTTTGTAAAACTTATAGCAGTGTTTGTAGACAAGCATTTGCCATTTGCCCTGGTAAAAAAAAAACTATAGCCGCGTTTTTAAAACGCAGCTTTAGCCAAATTCCAAAAAAAAAAAAAAAAAAAAAAAAAGGGGTTATAGCTGTGTTTTTAAAATGTTGCTGTAGTTGTTCCCTATAGCTGCATTTTACAAACACACCTAAAGTACGTCCTATAGCCGTGTTTCTAAAAACGAGGCCATTGGTCCTGGCCTATAGCCGCATTTGTGAAAATGTGGCTATAGACCAATCAGACCTATAGTTACGGGTTTTAGGCCATGGCTAAAAACGCCGCCATAGGCCGAATCGACCTATGGCCATGTTTTCAGGAGTTTTTTTTGTAGTGTATGGCTAGCGTTTTTTATTTTTTTATTTCCTCAACCAATGTTGATGCCTAACGCTGGTTTATTTTTTTTACAATTTAGTATTTAGTACAAATAGTTTAATGTCAAAATGGGTTAAACTATTTTGACATGATTAATAAATGAGTTGATTCTATGTTGATTTGCTTAACTCGCAATCAACACCTAGTTCATTATTTTATTTGTGTCAATACGGTTTTGACTTGTTTTGACACCCTATTTTGACGTGAAGTCATCTATATGGGGGGACCACAATTCAATTCAGTACAATTGCTCTAAAACAAGTTTGCGGGGCACAATGTCAAATGTTATTTCTTAATCAAATCACAATTCACAATAGTATATGGCTAGCAATTTTTTTTTTTTTTTTAATTTCCTCAACTAATGTTGATGCCTAACGCTAGTTTATTTTTTTACAATTTAGTATTTAGTACAAATAGTTTAATGTCAAAATGGGTTAAACTATTTTGACATGATTAATAAATGAGTTGATTCTATGTTGATTTGCTTAACTCGCAATCAACACCTAGTTCATTATTTTATTTGTGTCAATACGGTTTTGACTTGTTTTGACACGAAGTCATCTATATGGGGGGACCACAATTCAATTCAATACAATTGCTCTAAAACAAGTTTGTGGGGCTCAATGTCGAATGTTATTTCTTAATCAAATCACAATTCACAATAGAGTTACAATCACCTTAAAAAAAGAAAACCACCAAATTAAGTAATTGATTATTTAAAGGCTAATAGTAGTTTGTACTTTGTACACTTACTTTGTCTCCAAACAAGCCTGGCTAGACAATCCTATTCAGATTATGAAACCTGTCATATGAATGATGAATCCTTTAGAACCTTATCCAACTTAATATAATACAACAAGTTTTTCAATTTGAGTGTTTGACAATCGAGCTGGCCTAAGATGAGACCCGAACCTGGCCTAGGACTCATAAGTTGGAGTGCGACAAAAAATGATGGAACGATAATATAGGATTTGGGATAATAGCGTTGTTTAAGGTAGAGTTAGAATAAATAGCATATTGTGTAGGAGAATAGAGGGCTTAATCAAGGTGGCCCAAGATAGTTTGAGGCCTAAGGCGAAAATTTTAAAGGGGCCTTTTTATATTTAATTATAACTTAAATGATATTTATTTTATTTTTTATATTATAATTTATTTTATTTCAAATCTATTATTAATTCTTACTAATTAATAAGACTAATTCATCCAAAGTGAGCTAGTAATAATTCCTATGTAAGTTTTACAAACTGACGAGTCATCAATAAATAAAAGTTATTCAAAACATTCATTTATTATATTGTTTGATTATTTTGTAAGTTTTTTTCTCATAAAATTTGAATTAGTTTTAGAATTTTTCAATCACTTAATGGTGAATTGGTGATTGTATTGTATTTCTATTAATTCATAATTTTTTTTTTTTGGTGAAGAAGATGCTAAAGTATTACAAATTTTACTATAAAAAACTTATAAACTGATGTGACATTTCAAGAAAAGAATAAATGAATATCAAATTATTTATTATAATCGGACATATTAATTTATAAGACCTATGTGATAAAAAAAAATGTGCAAGTTAACACGCTCTTTTTTTAATTTAAAAAAAAAAAAAAAAAAAAAAAAAAAAAAAAAAAAACCCTAACTTACTGGCCCCATTTTAATTTGGGGGGCTTTCTATGTTAGGGGGCCTTAGGCCATGGCCTAAATGGCCTAGGCCTAGGGCCGTCCTTGGGCTTAAGATATGGGTGTCCATTGGTTAGGTTGAAGAAGAGTTTTTTCAACTCAATCTGAGCTTGTTGGTTGATTTATTCCTAATCCAATTCAATGTAATCCATCACATGTGCAGAAAACAATCTAAATTGGTTAGATCGGTGGGTCGTGCTTACATATTTTATGTTTTATAAAGAAATGAATTTTTATTAACTATTTAATTATTTTTTAATAAATTATAATTCACATAATAATATAATATGCATAAATTATACTGTAAAATTCCAAATTTATCAAATTTAATTCATAAAATATTAAAATTAAATTTATAGGTACTATGAGAATAAAAAGGGGAAAAAAACTATTAATTATTTTTGAAATAAAAGTTTAATTAGACATTATAAGTTGACAAAAGAATTATAAATTCATTAATATACTAAATGATAAATTTCTTAATCTTAAAAATAAAATACTCTTGTAAAGATGCATCTAATTATTTCGTAATTTTATTAAAATAAAAAGCAAATTAAATTTTGCAAAAAGAAAGGTAATAATTTGTGTGTGTGTGTGTGTTTTGGGGGGGTGGGGGTTGGAGAGAACCTTACATGGACCCTAGGTAAATTGATGCACCATTGAATCTTGCTCTATACCTGCACCTCATACATATGGACGCATATGAGGAATCACACTCTTCTTCTTCTCCTTTTAATGAGAGGGGGAGGTGGCATTGGAAAAACATACGAGGAATCACAAAAATGCCATTATCACTAACTATCACTTGATGATGTTGGAAACGTCAATTTCTAACAACATTTTAGCAATCTAGGGTGGGAGTTTTAATTTATTTTATTTTATATTTAGAAAACCAGCAGCCTAGTTAAAGAACTTTAACTTCAACTTATTCTCTTGTTCACATGAAGTTGGTTCTCAAAACTCAGTGCATTTTATATTTGCATCTTTTGTATATGTCATTGAGGGCAGGAATTCCAATTCCTACTTCTTAAAGATAACAGGACCAAACCAGGGGGGAAAAAAAAGAAAAGACCTGGCAGAGTACGCAGCTTGTCTTTATTTGAAATTTTGATTCAAATGTGCCACATCAAATATATTATGTTAAAATCAAAGCATAAATAGAATCTAAATTACTCCAGTAGTTTTTTTTAATTATTATCTAATTTTGTGCCATATATTTGATTCAATTATCTTAATTTCGGTGCCAAATAACCCATTGATAAACCTCAACGTGAAAACCAGGATGACCATCTCTCTCATCTAGATTTAGATAAAATTATCTTATCATCACAATTGTTGAATGGTTTCATGTGTAGGCACTAATTATAACCAAATGTGAAATGGAGATTCATATCTTTTTATTGTATCAAAATTTATGGTTTCTATTGGTGTATATTAGTAAATCCAATTCTCTGAAATTTCAATTTAAGATGAGAAAGAAGTTTTTATTGGTAGTAAATGTTTTATCCATTACGTGGAGAGAAATAATATTTAAAAAGGCAGAAAGATTATATATTTAATAATTTATTATTATTACTTTTAAGAGTAATACCCTAACATTGCAACTTTCGTGGACAAAATTAATATTTACAGACTGGAGGCAATGAGCCAAGATGGTTGCTATACATTATTCTGCTCATTGTACGTTCATGATTCACATATGGGAAAACCTCAATGTAGACCTCTAAAATGTGATTCTGATAAGGATTTTGTTTTTTTTGTTTTTGAAGATGATAAGTTATATTTGAACCAGAGACAATTTGTAGAGGTAAATATTACTATACATTTAGTTAAAAAAGAGCTAAAGGTGGCAAAAATCTGACATGACTTGTGACTTGAAACGATTAAGTCGTTTATAAACAGGTCATGAGTTGAAGCTAAAACAAGTTTGGGTCATATTCGGGTTGATATGGTTAACCCGTTTAATAAACAGGTTGTGTTCGTGTTCAACATGCGAACCTGTTTGACCCGTTCAACTTACAAAGTTATTAGTTATCTTGATATTATTACTAAATTTATGGTTGTTTTTATATGTTTATTACTACATTTATGGTTGTAATTGTATTTTAATTTTAGATACATGGGAATTGATAAAAATAATATAGGTTAGGTATAACCTATTAATCAAATAGATTATTAAACAAGTCATTTGTATTAACATTTACATGACTTGTTAATTAAACGAGTTAAACGTGTTGGTTCGGGTCGACCTGTTTATTAAATAAGTTGTGTTCGGGTTGAGGATTCCTGACACGTTTACTAAACAGGTCAGGTTCGAGTCAACCTATATAGCCGAATACTCATGACTTGACATGACACAAATCCGACCTGTGAACACAAATTGCCATCCCTGCTAACTATATTTTGAAATATAGAACATGTAAATTCCCCTAAAATATAGAACATGTTTTAATGTAATTTCGAAACAAAATGTTGGGAAGAATTAAGTTGTGAGTTTTGTGATGGTGTCTTGATTGGTGCATGGAAAGGTTATATTGTTCCAAAATAAATTTAGAGATAAAATTGAAAAAAAAAAAACTGAAATCAAATTATAACATTCTCAACATTCCAGTATAATTTACCTTGCGATACAGTATTTAGGTTTCCAATTACTCTAGCTAAATCATGGCTATCCAGCATTATTGGAACATAGCTTTTCTCAATTACTCTAAAAGAATTTCAGGATACTCATAATTTTAGTCTAAACATTTTACAAAGTAATTATTGTTTCCTCCTAAATATCTAATGCCAAATCACCTACTTAATAATTTGATTGTCATGTAATCTTTAATTAAAATTTTTAAAAATTATTATGTTAAGATGGGAAAAAATAAATAAATAAAATACGGCAGCTCCCACAGATATGTATCCCTTCAAGGTTTCTTATTGATATTCCTCTTATCAAATTTTTGTCCTACAATGGTTTTATACTTTTATGTCTTATTTTCAATAATTTAGAGAGTTAGTGTTTGTGACTTTGTGTCCCTCCAAGACCTCTTAATGATATTTCTCTTAAGCTTTTGTTTTATAATGATTTGTCTTAATTTTTCTTCAATAATTTAAAGAGTGGGTGTTATTTCCTGCACTATGAGGTCAACTCAGGACTGGAAAAGTGATAGCCTTTGCCCAAGCCCTACTAAAGATGATGGACAGTGAGTGAAGTTCCTAGAGCTATTCATATTAGGGGTGTCAATTCGTATTCGCAAGTCGAGTCTGTGTCATGTCAAGTCATGAGTATTCAGCTATATGAGTTGACTCAAACCCGCCCTATTTAGTAAGTGTGTTAGAAATCATCAACCTAAACACAACCTTTTTATTAAACAGGTTGACTCGACTCGACACGTTTAACTCGTTTAATTAACAAGTCATATAAATGTTAATACAAATGACCCGTTTAATAATCTGTTGATTAATAGGTCATATCTAACCTATATAATTTTTATCAATTCCCATATATCTAAAATTGAAATACAATTACAACCATAAATATAGTAATAAACATATAAAAACAACCATAAATTAAGCAATAATATCAAAATAACTAATAACTTAATAAGCTAAACGGGTTTAAAAAGTTCGCATATTAAACACGAATATGACCTGTTTATTAAACGGGTTAGCTCGTGTCAATCTGAATATGACCTAAACCCGTTTAGTCTTAACCCATGACTTGTTTATAAACAGGTTAGTAGTGTCAGGTTCGCAAGTCGTGTTAGATTTTGCCACTCCTAATTCATATTATAAATTACAACACTCTATCAAGAAGGAATAGATACTCTCATGTTAGCCGTAGTTTTATTTTTTTATTTTTATTTTTATTTTTTGACAAGTTTAGTAGCCATGCAAGTTTTTTTCTATCCTGAAAAGGTGATGGGGGTAGAGATGGGTTTTGCTTGCCTCACCATGTCCTACCCCAAATGTCTATAATTTATGCATATTCTATTTATAATTTTGTGTGTGTGTGTAGATATTCTATTACAAACTCATAAAACAATTTTTTTAAAATTATTTCTCTTTAACACAATCTGACTAATTCTCCCATTTCTCTTTCATTTCAACCTCATTAACCTTAATGTGACATCATTAAAGATGACAATATACTTTCATCCCATTCCCACCCCACTCCTATCCTGCACAGATTTTCCCTATCCCGAGGAGGGGACAAGATAGGGATGAAGCACCCCAAATATGATTTCACCATATTATTGCGATATCAATTTTGGTTTGAATATGAAAATGCAAAACAAAACAATTTAGAAAATAAAAAATTTTGTTATGTTGCTTTTGTTATTTCTCATTAGGCCTGTCCACGGGTCGGTTCGGGTCGGGTTTGTGCCCAACCTGGAACCGACCCAATAACTTGGGTTCTCTCTTTTCTGGACCTGCCGCCAACCGGTGAACAGAATCGGTTCAGGTGGTCGGACCTCCTCAGATACCGGTCGATCCTCGGTCAGAGTTGAAAACTTCGAAACTATGCCAGATTTTGCCGGAAACCACCAAATTTGGATGAGATTGGGCCGATCTGTCGAGATCTTGTAGGATCTCGAAGAGATCTCGGTGGATCTTGAAGAGATTAGGCCGAATCTAGACGAGATCTCACCAGATCTCGAAGAGAATAGGCCGAATCTCGATGAGATCTCGTCGGATCTCGAAGAGATATGGCCAGATCTTGACTAATCAGAGAAAACGATCGACGAGACACATCCATCGGTGGAGAATAACTAATTTTCCGGTGTACATTCGGTCGGATTGGTTGAGATCTCGGTTTTTATGCTCAAACCCGTCATCCAACCCACTGGAATCGGGTTTTGGGGACGAAGATCCGCCATCGACCATCACTGGCGTCGAGTCGGCCGGTTTTCGGGCCGGGTCGGCTGGGTTGGGCGGTTTGGTCGGGTACCGGGTCTGGTTGGACACCCCTATTTCTCATGTCAAAAACTCTGCTGTTAAAGTTGTCCTTCCTTCAATAATACTGAACAATTCTATGTATATCACTTGGTTTTGTAGCTCACTATAGGATTGAGATATGCAATTGCTAGGCATTGCAACTGGTGCAATTGCTCAATTCTCTCTCACATTGAAGTAATAACAAACATAAATTAAGTTTAAAAGAAATTAGGCTTATAAATTAAAACAAATAAAATAAAAATCCCTTCTGGAGGATCACCTAACCTTCAATTCCTACCCCATAAAGTTCAATTCCTGTTAATTTTCAAAGGTAGTCTTCTCTAGGTTTGCTAGTCCATTTCCTTGCTACCAATTAGTAGTCTTTTTCTACCCCCCACCAAAAAAATTAAAAAAAGAAGGAAGAAGAAGAAGAAGTTTACCTTTTCTTTTTGGGCTGATGAGAAGCATGGCTTATTGATAGAGTAGCCTTTTTTCTTCTTGATTTTGCTTTGAGATATGTCATCTTATCTTTCTGACACTGAACATGTTCTTATTGTCTTGCCTATACTTAGATATCCCAATGTCTGTTTTCGTCTTCCATGGCTTCTAAGAGTTGTGATTGCTATTGGAAGAGTAAATGGGCATACTTAAAAAACAGATTGTTTATTAGAAGTAATAAAAAAGACATCTTCATTAAAAAGTAAAGAGCATGACTTTGAACAGAACAAAATATTTAAAAAGCATACCAGTCTGGTTGTAGTAGCTGTTGTTTTACCTTGTGTGCTTATTTGAGACCTACCAATGGAATTCTTAAGCTTGTAAAGGTGTTTATGTATTAGCACATAGAGCCAAAACCATTAAGCAATCATTTCATAAATATTGAGAGGTAAAGTTAGGAGAATATTAGGAAAAAAAATTGGTACCTTTGCTTTGATGAAATTAGAGACTCCAGATTGAAGAAAGATTCCACTTCATCTCTGCAGAGAAAGAAATTGAATGTTTTACATCCCAAAGAGACAAATTTAAACAAACCCATTACTAAAAATATCTAATAAAATAGTCACATATCAGAATTTGAATGATTTAATTCCAAAATAGACGGATTGAAAAAAATCTATTACCGAAAAAATTAAAAAAAAAGAACAGTCACATATTAAAACCTGATTTCCTTAGCCCTAATTTTTGAATCCAAATCTAGAACCAAATTGAAAAAAATGAAAGCATATAATCAGTTACAGTGACTTTGAAGTTTTCATTGGGAAGTGATGTGGCTTATTTCACCATTAGCGAGTAACACAATCATTCCGATTCCAAAATCTAGAATGTGAACAATTGAGGGAGAAATACATTGAAATCGGAACATTCAAAGTAGAGTACTAACACCACGAATAAACAGAAGTAATATATTCATCCAAAAAGCAGATGATAAACTCTAGATCCGACAAAAACAAAAACAAAAGAATCAAAATAGATCTAAGCGATCTGGAATCTGATCGATTCGAAATTGGTACCTGGCTGAACTCAGGGTTAGACGGTGGTGTTTCATCGGAGAGGCCTCTGGGCTTGAGGTCCCATGGGGTTTTGGGGTTGAGGTCAGGCCAAGAAGTCATCGTGGGTGTTGTTGGGGTCGAAGTGTGAGTTCTGGAGGTGTTGAATCTGAGAGTTTTGGATCTGTGGGGAGCTGTATTTCTAATTTGCATTTGATTACCGTAGAAGGGGAGGTGAAACAGGCGTGTCTGATATCAAAAGGTTTTAATGTAAAAAAAAAAAATAGCAAAAGAGAAAAAGACAGCGTTTTATAAGAGATAGGGTAAAATTCGACTCCAATTTCAGATTTGAATATTGAAATTGGTGTGTACATGCACACAATTAAAGTTCTAATTTAGAATTGTAATTTGACACACTCTCTGCTTCACCTATTATTATATATATAGATATATAGACTAGTCGCATACCCACGCGTTGTGCGTGATAATTTTTTTAGGATGATCTTATTAAATATTTTATTAATACTATAATTTTAGTTATTAACCATTGGTTTTTCATTAGTTTTTAAGTTGATAAAAACCTTAAATATATCTTTTTTTTTTTACCTTTATACACACACATATATATATATAGCGAATCTTTATACATTCCTTTAAGAAAACTCTATATATTTCACTTTTTTGGATGCGTAAAATTACAGACTACTATTCCATAATGACAGTGGCTAATTAATTATATATATATATATATATATATATATATTTTAGTGATCTCATTTGTAACGTTTCTTACCATTATCATATATTTACTAATTGATAATTTGCATAACAAAAACGATAAATGAGAGGTAGCATAGTTCATTAGATTTTCGAAAATAATAGTGTATGAAAATTATATATATATTATAAATAAGGTTAAATGAAATGTCAAAATATCGATTTTTAAATTTTCTAACTTTATTTCTTATGTAATTTCTACTACTATTAGAGAACATCTCTTTTTTAGTTATGATTAATATGGTTTCCATAGTTAAAGTTTGATTAGTTTTATATTTAAATTTAGTACTATGATTGTATTTAATCGTTAATTTTTTATTTAAATTTTTAAGTGAATTTAACGGTTTATGTTACTGCACTGTAAAGTTTTTAATGTTCTCCACATGATAATCTCTATTTTATTTTTTATTTTTTACTTCTCCTTACAACCTCTTTGTTTTCCAATCAACGATTACTAATTGACGTTTGGTTTTTTTTTTTTTCTTTATTTACTCTTTATTACTTTGTATTAGTTTTTTTTCTATACCATCTCTCTCTCTCCATTGACAACCTATCGTTTTCCAAAATTTGATGATGATTCTATGACATTAAATATGCATTATTGGTTTTTTTTTTTTTTTAATTTAGTGTTTCTAACTTGATTTGTTTTGTATTTCATTCTTCCTTTGATGCATTGGGTGTGAGAATGAGTGTTTCCCTAGCATTACTCCACTTAATGTGTGTTAGGAAATATGTGGTTCACTTGTTAGGAACATATGTCAATATTTTATGTAATTGGCTAATCCTTTGACAAAACGCACTTTACTTGTAATTGAGTAGATCTAGAATGTGTTTAATACTTCAAGAAACATATTGTTCAAGTCTAGTATTAAAGCCATGAAAATTGGACCAAGAAACAAGTGAAGAAAAGCTGTTCATTAAAACTAGATAGATAGCTCGACACCTGCAGACAGATAGCCCGACAGCTGCTCGACACCTCTCGACAGCTGGCTATCTATCGAGCTCTTCAGTTGATTGTTATCGCAATCTCGATACATTCTCGACAGCTAGTGGATCGATCGAGAAAGCTCCTGTCCCCTCGACAGCTTCTCGATACCTCCTCGACACCTAGCTATCTATCAAGGTTTAAAGCTTGACACCTCCTCGACAGCTCCCGATCGATCGAGGTTACGGAAATCAGAATTTTTAGATCTGATTTTTGGGCTAGGCTTTTGTATTTGTGTAGGGTTTCTTTTCTCACAACCCTAGACCTATATAAGGCTTATTTTAGAGGCCGTCACATAAGAGAATACAATGAGAACATATGCAAAAGATGACCGATACCTTATTCTCTCTGAAAGAAGTTACTGCGTCTTTGCGCCTTAGGGTTTTGTAACCAAGTGCTTCTTGATCTTCATTGTTGATGAAGTGAAGAACTTTGCAGCCAACATTCTTCTTCCTCAAGTTGGTGAGTGAGACACGTACTAGGATTCGTGCAAAGGAGTTAGTCACGTATTGGGATCCGTGTAACATAAAAGGGCGGCGTTCATATATTGAAGAGTTCAGAGGTTCTGAACCGGTAGAAGGTTTCTGCTGTGAGTTCATCTATGGGGATTGTAGAGTCTAGGGACAAAGGTTTTGTACTAGATCTGAAACTTCTCTTTATTATAGTAGATTGCTTTTTGGGAAGGTTTCCCCCCAGGTTTTTTACTGTGAAACTGGTTGGTTTCATTGGTTTTCCTGGATCATCATATCTTGTCTTATTTATTTTTTCCGCTGCATGATATTGATGTTTGTTTGTTTTAACAAGTTTTATTCATAATAAATCTAATTAACAACTTGGGTTTAAAACTTGTTAATTCTATCAACCGAGGTCTAAATTTCCCAACAATGTGGACAATTTTATTTATTTAATTTAGGCAAAATATTATCTTTTAAAATTTTTAAAATAAAAAAGGAGTGGAAATATAAATAATTTAATGATATATATGGGGGATGTGGCTAAATTGAAATGTTAAATAAAATTATATGAGAAAAAAAAATACATAACAATAAACACTAACTTATCCAAATAATTCTATGTAATATAATAATAGTACATTCTTATATACTATTTTTAATTATTCATAATGCAATATGATAATATTTAACAATCAAAGTCATAAAAAAATAAAAATAAAATTTTAAAACACAAAACTAAATCCCATCAACCAAAATAGAGTTCTAAAGAATACAAAACTTTATCAAGCTAAAATAGAGATGCAAGAAAAAAAAAATCCACCAAAAAAATTGAGGGAGAAGGAGTGGGAAATAACGACTTTTTTGTGAGAGAAAATTATGTAAAGAATGGAAGAGTGAATGGCAAATTTATACTAAGAGGATGATAATAAAAAGAAACAAAATAAAGGAAGATAAAAGGAAAGAGGAAGAATGATATAAAGGTAGAATGTTTGGGGAGATGAAAAGATAAAGAGAATGAGAAAAATTGGAGAAAGTATAAATGTTAAAAAAATGAGTACAATTTGATGAGCACAATTTTCTTTTATTTGAATTTAAGTAAAATATTACATTTTTTATTTTTTAAAACAAAAAGAGAGAGAGAAAATATAAATAATTTAATGATAAGGAGGATGTGGTTGAATTTCAATATTGAGTAAAATAGAAGAGAATAAAAAAATAAGAAAAATTAAAAGATATAACAATAAACACTAAATTATCCAAATTATGCTATGTAATGGAATACTATTTTATTTTTATCTACTATCTTTAATTTTTTATAATGTAATCGGATAAAATTTAACAATTAAAGAGCAAAATAATAATAATAATAACAACTTAAAACACAAAACTAAATCGTACCAACCTAAATTAGAGTAGTTAAAAACACAAAAATTTATCAACCTAAAGCGGAGATGCAATAAAAAATAAAAATCCACCAAAACATTGAGAGAGAGAGAGAGAGAGAGAGAACCTTGCTGTGAGAGAAAACTATGCAAAGAATGGAAAAGAGTGACAAATTTATAATAAGAGGGAAGTGATAAGAAGAGACAAATAAAGGAAGATGAAGGGAAAGATGAATAGCAATATTAAAGTAGAGTGTAATAGGGAGATGAAAAGGTAAGGGAAGAAAAAAGGTTGAAGAGAGTGCAAATATTTAAAAAATAAGTGAATGTAAAAAAAATTATAGGAAAATTGGAAATAAAAAAGAAATATATATAGATGTTAAAACCAACAAATATGAATATGTAAAGTCAATAATATATTTATATATATATTTATATATATATATATATTTGTAAAAAAAAAAGGAATAAATATTAAATAATAATTATGTGGCGAATGATGTGGCGATGAGGTGGCGCAACAGAAACTCAGCAGCAATAAATGTCATGCTTCAGCTTTCAGTAATATATAGATATAGATAAGTGAATGTAAAAAAAATTATAGGAAAATTGGAAATAAAAAAGAAATATATATATATAGATGTTAAAACCAACAAAGATGAATATGTAAAGTCAATAATCTATTTATATATATATATATATTTGTAAAAAAAAAAGGGAATAAATAATAAATAATAATTATGTGGCGAATGATGTGGCGATGAGGTGGCACAACAGGAACTCAGCAGCAATAAATGCCACGCTTCAACTTTTAGTAATATATAAACTAGTGTGTAGCCCCGTGCACATGCACGGGTATAATTAAAAATAATCACAATTATACAGTTTAAATTATAGTTTTTTTTTTCAGAAGAGATTCAAATTATACATAATATTAGTTTACAATTTTTTTAAATCATACATCTCTAAAATATGTAATAGTTTCTCATTATATATATACAAGGTAGTACAAGCCAAACATAACTTCTTTTTTATAGGTAAATCTTCATTCCAAAAAAGATGAAAAGGTATAGTAAAAAACCAAAGATCACAGGCAGTGTCCTAAGCCAAACAGAATTTCTATACATGATGTGTTCAAAAAACTCTACCAAGCACCAAAAGAATGAGCCTATTACCATTTAATTGATGTTCATTAAAGTTGGCCACTATATTGTATAAGGGTAAAATATATAGGCCATTTCAAAAGAAACTCAAAATGTGCCTCCATCAAGATAGCCCAAGCATGGTAAAGCCTAAGGCTTAGAGACTCATTCATTTGGAAAAAATCCAACTAGGCTTGCCCACCATAGTTTAATCTTTGCCAAACTGCAGTTTTGTTTGAGAAATAGCGATTATTTTGTGGTGGAACATTGATTAGTCAGCTAACTTAATAGATTCAATTATTCAAATCCTCAAGAATCTCATATTATAAAGATACAGTATAGTTCACAAATTGAGAAAATAAGGCAAAACACATTCTAAACGGAGACTTGGCAATAACAATGTTACTAAAAGAAATGAAAAGGCTAGTAATGTGCTTGAATCATTTAGCTTTTAAAATGAAAAGGCTACCATGTAAACAGTTATACTGTTAAAATTAGAATCGAAGTTTAAAATGACACAAAAGCTACCATGTAAGCTTGTCATGAATGTTATAACATTCAGATTCAACCACTCTATACACTTCTCCATCTAACATAAAATGGTACATGGAAAGATAAGGAATAGAACAAAGTAGTTAAATATTCTGCTTTACATAACACACAAGATTATCCCTCCAATATGAGTTGCAATGGCAACAACAACCAAACCAATAATTCAAACAATATTTAAGCTCAAGTAAACCCTTAAAATGCTTCTCTCGATGCATTTCCTTAAACCAGGGGTGATTAATGATTACCCAGCCTTAAACTCAATAAACAGGAGATAGTGTAGTTACCAAAAAAAAAAAAAAAAAAAAAAAAACAAAAACAAACAAACAAAAAACTCATAAAAAAAAGCTACACCACAGGACGTTTCTAAAAATATACGTATGCACTCCAGAAATGAATTTGCATAACAAAGAAGACTGATAAAAATGAGAAATGCTAAATTACCAGAATCTAAATTTAGGGACATAGCGAATGAAAGGCTTAAATTCATCAAAACCTTTCACTGGCAAAGAAGCCCCATCCAAGACTTCAAGCTCTGGATCTTCCTTTGGCAACAAGAACCCTATTAAGAGATTCAAGACATAGATCCCCAAACCATAGGAAGCAACATAAAATCCTTGTACATAGTAAACACGCAAAAAGGCTATCCTGACGGTGGTGCAATTCAAATTTCTTTCTTTCTCTCTGCCTTATGGACTTTCTCTGATTCTCTCTCCCTCTATCTCTCGTTCTATTTTTTTTTTTAATTGAATAGTAAACTCAATGCATTTCATTCCTATAAATATAGTCACATGTTGCCATTCCAATGGCTGAATGCATTGTACTCCAACCAAGTTCTTATTGTAGGATTTCACGTTTAGTAGCAAAATTAAGAAAACTTAATTGATACAATAACTCACTTAGCATAAAAATTCAAAAACTTATATAAGACACGTGGCATAAAATTGGAACTTTAATTTGGAATTCTAATTTGACTTTCTCTCAGCTTCACCTATTATTATTATATATATATATATTAGTATTATGCCCGTGCGATGCACGGCTTAATAAAAGAATTATATATGAATTTTAATATATATATATATATATTCATAATATAATTAAATTTAATAACAAATAAAATAGTAAAAATATTTTAAAGATTATGGCAAGTTTTAAATTTCTAAAAGCTTTTAGTAGTAAATGGGCCCGGCTTTGCATAGTGTTGGCCATAAACTTATAGCATGAATAATTTTATTGAGAAACACTAATTAATGATTGAAGAGAAATGCTATACCCAGTCGGACTAAGACATAACTTTTACTTGTTCAAATAATAATTAAGGTGAAGTAGGGTGATGAACAACAAATAATAATAACATACCGGCATAATAACATTTATATTTAATTATAATGAAGCACTTGCATCTCAAATTGTCAAATTAATATTAACACTAAACATGCTAAGATGTTTATGTTAATTACCACTGCACGCCCTTGGTGCGATGGTCATTTCACAAGTATAAGTGCTTGTGAGGTATGGGGGGTAAGGGCCGGGGTTCAAGTCTTTAGGAGGGAGTTTCACACACATATACACTTAGATTATGCTCGAGTGAAATTTCTATCTTGTACTAAAAAAGAAAAAAGATGTTTATGTTAATTAATGTAAATAAGCATAAAATTAATATCAACATCTAACACACTACACTTACATGAATTATGATTAAAATTGACCTAATATTTTTACTTTAACCTCAAGAAATCATCCTGAATTTACAAATTAAAACTACCCAAATTTATAAAATTAAAAAAAAAATTGAAAGAAAAATTCACAATAACACACACATAAATATATAGATCACAAAGAAACTCTGAATTCAATAATTACAAATAATATTAATTTCTAAACATTAAAAAAATCTGGAATTAGAGTGAGTAAAGATACTCACATGAAAATTGAATTAAATTTGACAGTCAGGGGGGAGGCCGTGAAGTCATGGAGATTTGATATCACCTTAAATATCCATTGTTTTTACATCACCCTTTTTATATTTAATCAATTTTTTGTATCCATTCTTTGTGGAGTGATGTTCATTATCATGGTTTTCAATGCTCAAATCTTGGCCTCATGGCTACCTATGGGATCTACACATATTGGAAAACAGATCTTTCAAAAAGTGACTAAGATTTTTGTTAAAATTAATCTGTTAGTTTTCATGGAAGATAGACAATTGATTCTAAAGACCATAATAAGCATATAAATTAGATCAAAGTTAACAAAAATAACTTAAAGAAAAGGCAACACGCACACAAAACATATTCAGTTTGATGAAGAAAAAAAATAAAGAAGGGAATTTTATGAAAAAACAAAGAGAAGAAGGCAAATACATACATGCAAGTTTCATGGGTAAGGTAAGTATGAGAAGGAAAGAATACATCAAGAAATCGTACTTTAGGAAAAGGGAAAAATATACCAAACTACATATATACCCCCACTTTTATATTAGATAATTTTAAGTTGTAAAGAAGTTGATAACTTGATATGAACAAAAAAAAAAAAGGAGTTTACGTAATTAAGAAGTTTATGTTAATTACATATTAGTTTTTATTTTTACTTTATCCCAAAAAAATAGTTAATGTTATTAGATTGTTATTAGATTTTTTTTTAGTTTACTTTAAAGTTAATAAATATTGGCTATTTTTTTTTGTTATTTATTCCAAAAGAAAAAAAAAATTAAGAAGAAAAAAATAATACTTTTAAATTTTTTACTTTATTATTAGGAAATAGATGATGTAGGATAAATGTTTATCCCAAAAAAAAAAAAAAACTAACATAAGCTAGTAAAATTGTTACTTTATAAAATTTATTTAAAAAAGAAAAGAAAAGAAGAAATTCATTAGAACACTTAATGTTACTTTATTCAAAGAAGTTTATAAAGATCAAAAACTTTTTGTTTTTATCTAAAAACTTAAGTGAATGAATTTATTGAAAAATCTAAAAATTAAAAAAAAAATTCTGCAATTTTTTTTTTTTTTTTTTGAGAAATAAAAATTTTACAATTTGGTGAAATCATTTGATACAACTACCATTTTTAAGTCCAACTTTTATTATATAGTATATAATATGATATTGATTTGTATTCTTCCTGTAAACTTTCTCTTGTATTGACTTTTTTTTTTTTGATATGATCTCTTGTATTGACTTTGTGTAACTTTCATTGACTGGTACAACCCACCTACTCCAGTATAAATATCTATATCCGATCCGATCCGATCCAATCCAATCCAATCCAATCATCCTCGGTATTGTCATGGACTCATGGGAATATAAAATATGCCTTGACGACTTGACTTAATGAGTAGATTAAAGCTTTGCATTTTCCTTCATAGAGAAGTTATCCAACTGCTACTAGTCTGATTTTGTGAAACACTTATGTCTTAGTTCATAAATTCCCATGCCGTAAAAACCAACAAATCATATTGATAACCAAACCTGCCCCGCAAATTTTAAGCGTGACCAGTTTCTTTTTTATTTCGATGGCTCAACGTTCATGGTCTGACCTGCCACGAGATCTCCTCGATCGTATATTTAGACGCCACATGAAAATAGGGGGGAAGGGGATAGAGCCAAAGGACCTTGCAAGATGTAGCCTTGTCTGTACTGCTTGGAGAAGCGTTATTGGTAATTCCATCTTAGAGTTCTCTCTATTATTAAGGTTTTCTTGAATTATAAGATGATTATATTTACTGGCTTTGTAGTTAAACTCTTTAATCGATTAATGTTTTCATACTGATCAAATTCATTACACTTTTCAAAGAGTTTTTCCTATATATGAGTTTGGAGGTTGGGTTGAACTTGAACAAACCACAGAGGAAAATGACCATGTTATCCATTTTCATTATGATGTTTTAGCTCGGATCTTACCTCTAAATGAGATGCAATCTTTTAGCAAAAATAATTGTAAAAATAAAAGTAGTCTAATTCATCATCTTTGTGTAGACTCTCACTAGTTTTTATTTCCTTTTCTTCTTTTCATTATTAAATCAACTGCTAATTTGGTGGTCTAACAGCTGATATTTGGGGCAAGAATTTATCTTTGTTGAGTTCACCACATAGGCCGATTCATATGAGAATTCTAGCTGAGTACCAGAATTTCCAGAGAGATCCTCCAGAAGGTTGCAAAGTTATGTTTGTTGATAGTCTCTTCCATTGGGAAGCAATCATGATTGGTCCCCAAAGTAGCCCTTATGCTGGTGGAGTCTTTCTCTTAGACATCCATTTCTCTGATCAACACCCATTCAAAGCTCCCAAAGTCACGTTCCAAACCAAGGTATATTGACATTCGACAGCCTTCCCTTTGTTAAAATTTGATTTTTTGCTTCAATTGTCTTCATAACTAGCAATGAACCTTGTCATATAAAATTTATTGTTAATATTGTGATCAAATGTGGGTTAAACTTGTTGCGCACAAACAGTTTTACGCAATTTTACACTCCCCAAAAAGCAATTGATAATTTCTAATTTAAAAACTTTAAATCACAATTGCAGTTGCTTTTGTGCGTGTAATAAATACCCCTCACAAACAATTGGAGCAATAATTAACATAAAGTAAGTTCAAAAGAAATTAGGCTATAAATAATAATAAAATAAGTAAGGCCTTCTGGAGGATCACCTTACCTTCATAAAAGGCAGTTATCTTTCAATACAGTATAACAATTGTGATCCGTATCAGGTATAGCAAAAAATTCTTCAGGCCTTCCCTATTAATTTGCAAAGGAAGCCTACTTTTTAACCCCCTTTTTTTCTTCTTGTTTTTGCTTTGAGATATGTCATTTCATCATTCTTACTCTGAACATGTTCTTATTGTCTTGCCTATACCAAGATATTCCAATTTCTGTTTTTGTCTTCCGTGGCTTCTAACAATTGTAATTGCTATGGGAGAGTAAATGGGGGCATACTAATATTTTTCCTTATTTTCTAATTTTTGCTTCTTATCATTGGCAGAAGTAATAAAAAAAAAATGACATATTAGTTAAGAAGTTAGAGAGTATGACTTAAGAATTTGGATATAATAAAATGATAGAAAATAATACTTATAACAAATGTTGATTAATTTGTTGAGGATCTCTAGCGAACCACAGGTTTTGGGGATTAAAACTTGGTAATTGTTGTTTTATTTATCTCAAGTGCTTATTTGAGACCTTCCTATGGGATTCTTAAGCTTGTAATTTAAGAGGTCTTTATGCATTAGCACCAAGAGCCAAAACCACCACACAATCATTTCATTAAGACTAAATTACAAATTACATCCCTAAAATTTGGAATAAGTTTGACTTTTCCTTTGAAGTTTCAAAAAATTGATCTAATCCCCTGATATTAGGTATTGTTTAGATTTACACCATTTTGTTAGTGCATCATGCCTAGCTGTCGATTGGGTTCAAAATTAATAAATAAATAAATAAAAACCCCAAACATAGAGAATGCAAAATCAAAACAAGCACACACATAGAGGGTGTAAAATCAAAACAAATTCAAATATAGAAGGTGTCGATGGGGTGTTTATTTGGTAGTCCATGGAAAGTTAGACACAACGCATTGATGGAAGGGAGCAAATCCAAATGATACCTAACATTAGGGGAACAAATTAAAATTTTGAAAGTTTAGGGTGTAAAATTAAAACTACTACAAACTGAAGGAATATAATTTGTCAGTCTTTCATAATTTCATTCAATATAATAATTGATAAGCTGATTGATCATGATTTGATTTTGTTTTAATGATAATATCATTGTGCAACTTTGTAGGTTTTTCACCCGAACATTAACCAGCAAGGCGGGTTATGTCTTGAGACATCATGGTGCCCAATAATAACCATTTTACACGTTCTCCTAGTAATATATGCTCGCTTCAATGGCCCTGATCCTGATGACCCTATTGATTTTGAGATTGCTCACATATATAAGACTCAAAGAACTCAATATGAAGAAAGAGCAAGAGTTTGGACCAAGAAATTTGCTACTGCAAGCCAGATAAGCGCAATAGATTGGTCAGAGTTTCTCAAGAAGCATAAAATTGGGGAGACACCAATGTAGGTGTACAAACAAAAATTAGAAGAATGAAACTTTGTGCCCAAAGATAAGTTGCAAATTGACTCGGTTATATGGTTGTGGTGATTTTTAATTGATTAATCTTCTTGGCAAATATTACCTAATTAGTTTGGTGTTTTATACAATTAGGCAGTTGGACATCAAATATGTTTTTTGCGTGTATCTTCTTCGAGAATTCTATCATAGGGATTAACAAAGCCAATGTTGGTTTTCATATTCTAAAATCATTTGTGAATATGTTACTCTTTCTTTGATCTCTCTTTGAAGATTTATAACTTCTACTATATTTAGTTTGATTATTAAGTTATTTGGAGAGAATGGATATGAGATGCCTTAATTTGGTGAATTTTGATAAATCTAAATTCACAAAACTTTTTTTTAAAACTTAAAATAAGTTGGAGAAGAATATTTTGAAGTTCAGTTCCTTTACAAGGGAACTAGATAGTGTAATTGAGCCATAAGGCTCTTGATTGAATTCCCAACACTTAATGTTAAATTGTTAGGGGGTGTTTGTTTGGAGGTGAAATAGAATGGATGGAAAACTTTGGAGAGAAAATAGGAAGGAACACTTTTTTGAGTGTGTTTGATTGGGTGGGGAGGAAAGAAAATAAATAGTGGGTCCGGGTGTTTTCTCCCCAGGCCCACCAAAAAGTTTTATCCCCAAAATGGAGAGAAGAAGCTGCTTAATGGACAAAAATGTCCATGTCTAGTTCCTTTCTTTTTTTTTTTTTCTTTTTTTGTGACGTTGCCTCTTTCTTTTTTCTTTTTTTTCTTTTCTTTCTCGAACGTTGCTTACTTGCTTTTTTTTTTTCTTTTCTTGATTTCTTGGGCTGTCGGTGGGCACAGTGCCTCTTTTTTTTTCCTTTCTTTTTTTTTTTTTTTCTTTCCTTGACGTTGCCTTTTTTTTGGGGGGGGGGGATAGTTGTTTTGTTTCTCTTCTTCCTTTTTTTGTTTTTTTTTTTTGTTTGTTGTTTGTCACTTTTTTGTTTTAATTGGCCATCATTTTTTAATAAGGGTATATGAGTAAATTTATACAAACTCACATTTTCCATCTCTCATATTTTCCACTCCCAACCAAACAAAAAGTAGAGAAATTAAATTTTTTTCTATCCTCCAACTTTTTCATCTTCTCACCATTTTCTATCCTCTCACTTTTCCATTCCTCTAACCAAACATACCCTTAATATTAAGACATATAAATTAAAGAACAAAGTTTGGCTACAAACTTAGTTGTAGTCAAAGGCCACAACTTCATTTAAAAAATTAACATCGTACATATTTGAAAAATCTAACCGTTGTTTCTTTACGCTTTTAACACACATGTCAAATTTTGTGTTATTTGAATATTATTTAGTATATGATCTATAAACTTATTTTTTATACATAATTTTAGATTACAAAAATTTGTAATTTAAATAATTGATTTATGATATAGCTATTAATCTTTGAATTTCTAGAAATTTTGTAAACATGGAGGATATAAGAAAAAAATGTAATCCAATGATGGATTTATCAAAATTCAAATCTAATAAAAAGATATTGAATGAAGTTGTAGCCTTAAGCAACAATCAAATTTGTAGTCAAACTTTGTCCTAAATTAAAATGTAAAATGGCGGACATAATGGATAGATGGTAAGCTCACAAGTTGGTGTGCATATCATGTGTTATGGATCAATCTTGAATGTTCTCCAGTGAAATAAAGTTTCAATGAAATGGAAGACTAGGCTCATATATATACATATGATTTTTTCTTTGTTTTATAAGCTAATCTTCACATTCAAATCATAGTTTTGATCCAAAAAGAAGTTCTAAATAAATCATCCTCAGGAATAGTAACTCCATGCTGCCTTAAAGTGGTATTTCCAAAAAAAAACTATGAAATTGCCACGGGTGTGCCCAATTGGTTTTATAGCCCAAGATTTTGGTTAATTAATATTAAGAAAACTACGAATTGTCTATATTCTTACACAATTTTTTTGAACATTGTGCATTTGCTCAGATCCCTATAGTCAGGGCCCTAGAGAAAATTTTTCTAGACGTTGCTGCATCTTATGAATCCACAAGAATTGAAGTAACACTGTCATTCACCCATGGTGTTATTTTCTCCAATGCACAATGATTTTGCACGTGCTCCTCACAATGTCTCACCTCCGTAGCCCCTGCACAAGTTCTACATGCTTAAAAGAAAATTGGGCCTTAGATGGATTTAAGTCTAGAATGGCACTAGAGTTTATTGGAGTTGGGTCCATTAGTGATGGGAGCCGAGTTGGACTACGTGGTTCACAATACTTGTGCATTCAGCCCAAGCTAGATTAATTAATGCCAAAGTCTACTGTGTACTCAATAATTTGTTATCTTCCATGAAAGTGGTGTTTAAACTTTCTTAATATGGTTTATTAACAATAACCCTAAGGGCACCCATTAATATGACCCATATTCATATACTGCTTCTTTGTATCTTGAAGTATTCTCAAGGTCTATCCCGCGGAGAGAACCAAACCTAACTCTCCTCCCCTACTTGAAGAGCTTTGTGCCCAAGTCAAAGGCACCTGTAGGCTACAATCATCTTTTGTTATTTCTCACATCAAAAGCTTTACAATTAAAACTCAACTATTAAAGTTGTACTTTCTGCAATAATACCAAATGATTCTATATACATCACTTGGTTTTGTAGCTCAATATAAGACTGAGATTTGAAATTGCTAGGTATTGCACCTGGTGCATTGGATCAATTCTCTCTCACAAAAAGTTTTACTCTATACTTTTTAAATTTTACTTTTAACTTGTGTATAACTTTTGGTTTTTTTGGTTTTTTTGGTCATAGTGTCATTTTTGTCAGTGGATTAAAAAGAATTTATTCTTCTCATCCAATCATCCTCAAGAATGGTGTAATGTCACGGAAAAAGGTTTCCCGACTTGACTTCTTCCTATATATATATATATTTTTTAGATAGGACTAGGAGTTTTGCATTTTCCTCCATAGAAAAGCTTTCCTAGTAAGGCTAGAATTATTTCTGTGAAACTCTATTGTTTGTCTTAGCTCATAAATTCCATTAATGCCATAGAAACAAACAAACCATATTTAGAATTTAGAATCTAGATTAAAGCTTTGCATTTTCCTTCGTAGAGAAGTTATCCAACTGCTACTCGTCATATTTTGTGAAACTCTGTCTTAGTTCATAAATTCCCATTCCCTAAAATCCAACAAATTATACTGGTAACCAAACCTGCCCCTCAAATTTTAAGCTTGAGCTTCTTTTGTATTTCAATGGCTCAACGTTCATGGTCTGACCTACCAAGAGATCTCATCAGTCGTATATTTAGACGCCACTTGAATATAAGGAGGATGGACCCAAAGGATCTTGCAAGATGTAGCCTTGTCTGTACTACTTGGAGATGCGTTATTGGTAATACCATCTTAGAGTTCTTTCTATTATTAAGGTTTTCTTGAATTATAAGATCGTTATGTTTATAGGCTATTATTTGGATTCATGATTAAGGTAAGTCTTTTAAAACCAGAAAAACAAGTTTGTAGTTCGATTAATGTTTTCTTATTGATCTAACTGATTGTACTTTTCCAAGAGCCTTTCCTATATATGGGTTTGGAAATTGGGTTGAAGTTGTTCACTTGTTCAAGCCAGAGAAAATTGATCATTTTATCCATTTTCATTAGGATGTTTTTATAAGAGCTCAGATAAATGAGATGCAATCTTAAAGTAGTCTAATTCATCATTTTTGTGTAGACTCTCACTAGTTTTTATTTCATTTTCTTCTTTTCATTATTAAATCAGTCACTAAAACTGCTGATTTGGTGGTCTAACAGCTAATATTTGGGGCAAGAATTTATCTTTGTGGAGTTCAGCAAGTGGGTTCATTAATAAGAGAGTTCTAAATGAGTACCAGAAGTTCCAGAGAGATCCTCCAGAAGGTTGCAGAGTTAGGTTTATTGATAGCCCGTTCCATTGGGAAGGAATCATGGTTGGTCCCCAAAGTAGCCCTTATGCTGGTGGAGTCTTTCTCTTAGACATCCATTTCTATTATGAATACCCATTCAGAGCTCCCAAAGTCACGTTCCAAACCAAGGTATATTGACATTTGACAGCCTTCCCTTTGTTAAAATTTGATTATTTGCTTCAATTGTCTTCGTAACTAGAAATGAACCTTGTAATATAAAATTTTACTGACAATATTGAGATCAAATGTGGATAGGGTTAAACTTGTTACATACAAACTGTTTTACGTAATTTTACATACCCCAAAATGTAATTGACAATTTCTAACTTGAAAATCGTGACTTCAAATCACAATTACAGTTGCTTTTGGGTGTATAATAAACACCACTCATGTGGATAATAGATCATAGAACAAACAATTGGAGCAATAATAAACATAAAGTAAGTTCAAAAGAAATTAGGCTATAAATAATAAAATAAATAAATAAAGCCTTCTGGAGGATCACCTTAACTTCATAGAAGGCAGTTATCTTTCAATACAAGTATAAAAATTGTGATCAGTATCAAGTATAGCAAAAAATTCTTCATGCCTTTCCTTTTAATTTGCAAAGGTAGCCTTCTTTTTAACCCCCAATTTGCAAAGGTAGCCTTCTTGTTAACAATTGTAATTGTTATGGGAGAGTAAATGGGAGCATACTAATATTTTTCCTTATTGTCCAATTCTTGCTTCTTAACATTGGCAGAAGTTATAAAAAAAAATTAAAAAAAAAATTAAAAATGACATACTAATTAAGAAGTTAAAGAGTGTGACTTTGGATAAAATGATGGAAAAGAATACTTGTAATAAATGTTGATTAATTTGTTGAGGATCTTTAGCCGACTCCAAATTTTGGGGATTAAAACTTTTTTTTGAGGAAGAAGGGAATTAAAACTTGGTTTTTGTTGTTTTATTTATCTCGTGTGCTTATTTGAGACCTTCCTATGGGATTCTTAAGCTTGTAGTTTAAAAGATCTTTATGCATGAGTAGTTTAGTGCTAAGAGCCAAAACCACCACACAATCATTTTATTAAGACTAAATTACAAATTACACCCCTAAAATTTGGGATAAGTTTGATTTTACCTCCAAGTTTCAAAAAATTGATCTAATCCCCTAGCATTAGGTATTGTTTAGATTTATTCCCTCTCGTTAATTCCCCATGCCTAGCTGTCCATTAAGTTTAAAATTAATATATATAAAATAAAAATAAATTAAATTAAATTAAAAAAAAAAAACCAAACATAGAGAGTGCAAAGTCAAAACAATCTCAAACATAAAGAATGCAAAATCAAAACAAACACACACATAGAGGGTGTAAAATCAAAACAAATTCAAATATAGAAGGTGTCGTAGGGGTGTCCATTTGGCAGTTCATGGAAAGCTGGACACAACGAATTGACAGAAGGGAGCATATCCAAATAATACCTAACATTGGGGGAGTAAATTAAAAATTTGAAAGTTTAGGGTGTAATATTAAAATTATTGTAAACTGTAGGAATATAATTTGTTAGTCTTTCATTAAATATAATAGTTGATAAGTTGATTGATCATGATTTGATTTTGTTTTAATGATATCATTGTGCAACTTTGTAGGTTTATCACCCAAACATTGACCAGCAAGGCAGGTTATGTCTGGAGACATTATGGAGCCCAGCATCAACCATTTCACATGTTCTCCTAGTAATCTATGCTCGCTTCAGTGACCCTGATCCTGATGACCCTATTGATTTCGAGATTGCTCACATCTATAAGACTCAAAGAATTCAGTTTGAAGAAAAAGCAAGAGCCTGGACCAAGAAATTTGCTGCTGCAAGCCAAATAAGTGCAATAGATTGGACCGATTGGTCATAGTTTCTCAAAGGAACATAAAATTGGGGAGACACCAATGTAGGTGTACAAACAAATATTAGAAGAATGGAACTCTGTGCCCAAAGATAAGTTGCAAATTAACTTAGTTATATGGTTGTGATTCCTTTTAATTGACTAATTGCTTTCCGAATATTACCTATGTTTTATACAATTAGGCAGTTTGACATTAAATAGGTTTTTTGTGTGTATTTCCATCAAGAATTTTATCATAGGGCTCAACATAATCACTGCGGGTTTTTCTTATTCTAAACTCATTTGTGATTATGTTGCTCTTTCTTTGATCTCTCTTTGAAGATTTATTACTTCTACTATTTTTAATTTGTTTATTAAGTTATTTGAAGAGTGCCATCCAACTAGTGCAAAAGAAACTTCATTCAGAAGATGGGGAAATATGGAAATTGATGTATTGTAGCCATATGATTTTTTTTTCCCCCCTTTTTTTTAAAAGCAAATCTTCACATTCAAATTATACTTTTGATTCCAAAAAAAAAAATCATCCTCATGAATAGTAACTCCATGCCTTAACATGGTATTTCCAAAACCTATCAAATTGCCCCTGGTGTGCCCAATTCATTTCATAGCCCAAGATTTGGTTAATTTGTATTAAGAAAACTACAGATTATCAATATTCTTACACAATTTTTTTGAACATTGTGCATCTCTCAGATCCCTATAGTTAGTGAATCTAATGAATCCACAATATTTGAAGTAACACCATCACTCATCCTGGTGTCATTTTCTCCATTGCAGAATGATTTTGAACTTGCTCCTCACTCACAAGTTCTACATGCATAAAAGAAATTGGGCCTTAGATGGATTTGAGTCTAGGATGACACTAGAGTTGATAGGAGTTGGGTCCATTAGTGATGGGAGCTGAGTTGGACTACATGGTTCACCATATACCTTCTTGGTTTAAGCACAATACTTGTGCGTTCAGCCCAAACTGGATTAATTAAGGCCGAAGTCCACTGTGCACTCAACAATCTGTTCTATTCACCATGCTCATGCCCACTCAACATATAATTTAGGTCAGGGCCTTCAGGCCCAACAATTTCAACGATTTTTTTTTGGGTACTGACATGAAATTTGAGGTAAAAAAGTAATCTATAGAATTCTTAGGCTTAATTTTATATCAATCAGATTTCAACTACAAGAACATAAAATTTCTAAAATAAGAAAATTTACTGAAAATCTTATAGATAAAAAAATATTTAATTTTTTTTAGGAATTCTTAATTATGGAAGAAATTATATAAAACCCCTCTCTAAAATAGAAATCTCTCTTTTTGAAAAGTTTAAGAAAGAGAAAGAATTTGCCTAGATTAAAAAGGACTCAGAATTAATACAATATAAATCAAAAGAGATTTGGATGATGTACGTAAAATAAATAAGCATTTTTATTTTGTTTTTTCTTCTTTGATTAATAATACTGAAGTTTATTCAGTAGAAAAAAAAAAAAAACTAATAGTCGGATAGTTATAATAAGAATTATTTTTAAAAAAAAATTATTTATGGCTACTAATAAGAATTCTTGAAATGGTTCCAACAATTCTGGATGAAAAACATTTTGTAAGGATAGTTTTTCCAGTGTTTTGTAGCATTAGAATAAATTAGTTAGAAGAAACTATTTTTAGTCAACATAAAAAGTTTGGCTTATTTTAAGAAATTGTTTTCCATTAATTTTTTTTGAAAAACAACTCTATCTCACAGCAAACTAAATAAGAGAAGTTATGAGATTGTTTTTCAATTCATTTAAAGTAACTATCAAACATAGAAAAATGAGATAGTTTTTTCGAAAATGTTTTTTGAAAAATGACTTATTTTCTAGCAAACATCATTGCTGAAACAAACAGAGCATAAAAGAAATGTTATGTCCACAATATTTTCACAACAAATTCTAAGTAGCAAGTTATTATTAATTGTTATAGGTGGGTAAAAAAATAATTTAAACTGCAAATTCAAATTAAAACTAATAACTACTTATCACTTATAATTTATTATAAAAATATTATAAATGTAGCATCCTTCTTAAATTAATTACTCACCTCACTCCTCTTACTTCACAATAATTTGGATTCCGCGTTTTCTTTTTTTTTTTCTTCCCTCTGTGTGAACAGTAAAATCACTGTGCAGAGAACAAAATTACTGTTCATGCACTGTTTATTTTCACGCAATAAAAAATATTAAAAATGGATCTCACGATACTATTCACACATTTAAAAATTATTTTGTTACAGTGTTTTCAGTTTTAGCAACAATAAGTTCAATCCAAACATACCCATAATGAGTAATATTCCTTAAAAAAAAAATCCTTCATAAGCCCTAAATTTGTCTCTACCGTACCCTTGAGCCAATGAAGCCCCGAGCCTACTGGCACACTCAACACTCCTACGTTAATTATCACCCTCTATAGAGTCTAAGACGTCTATTCCTATCAATTATGTTTTTTGTCAGTTTTTGGAGAGTACATACACTAACGTGTTAAACAAAGACAATTTTTAAAAAAAATAACATAATATGATCTAAATCAATTAAGTAGTGTCCCACATGTATATTAATTTTCTTAGAACTTTTAAAAAAAATTCAATTGTATTTTTACCAAATAGGTTAATGTAAAATAGACTTTTGTTTTATAAAAAAAAATTCTTGTAAAATAAAATTGGCCCCCTTTGCCCTTTCCAAACAAGATTGCAAGGACGGTTCAAAATTAACTACAACTCTTAACTACGAATATTCGAATAAAAAAAGTGAATTTAAAAAAAAAAACATTTTTCAAATTTTTTATTTTATAATTATTTAAAAAATTTTAGACTACAAAAATAATACGACATAATAAAAATGATATAACATTATTTTATTGGACCAAATAAACACACGATGTTTCACCAGTTTTCTAATAAAAGTTCAGTCTTTTTTCTTAAAATAAAAAATTTAAACAAAATAAATTTTTAATTCTAAAATTTTTATCCCTAGACTTTAGGGAGCAGTTAGCCTTAAAAATAATACATTTAATTATTTAATCTTTATTATGAAATTAAAATTTTAAATATATATATATATATATATATAAAGATCTGATATGATCTGAAACTGTCTTTTTGACTCAAAAGTCAGTCAGTTCGTAAATGCCCACGCCATAAAAACCACCCAATGGTGCCAAACGTGTGTGTTCACGAACAAACTTGAGTCCTGAGCTTCTTCTTTCTTCCAATGGTGCCATGTTCATCATGGTCCAATCTACCAAGAGAACTCATCGACCGAATATTCAGAAGGCCAATGGACTCGAAGGATCTTGCAAGATGCACTCTTGTCTGTACTAATTGGCGAAACATTATTGGTATATATATGTTTGTTTCTCTCTCTCTACCCTTTGTAATTTGTGCATGCATGTTTGATTACATTTGATTATTTAGAGAATTACTTGAAGAAAAAATTTCTTTGAATTTTTTTGTGACAGAATTATTATTGATCAACTTAATATCATCTGAGAGTTCTATTTCATTAGTAGTGAAGAGAAATATGTCTGTGTTTTTTTTTTTTTTTTTCTAGGTAGTGAAACTCTAATCAATTGGGGTGCTTAAACTCTTTAATCTGTTAATGTTTTCATTTTGATATAATATAATAGCTTTTCATAAAGGTTTTTCTACATGGGTTTGGCAAGGCACAGTGAAACTTGGTCAAATTTTGCCATTTTCTTAATGATCAATTGGTAGGATCAATTATCTGAGAGTTCTATTGGTACTGCAGATTGAATTGCACTTTTTCAAAGTAACAAATTTTTTTAATTTCACCTTTCTTTTCTGTATAATTTTTTCATGCAACCTATTTTAAAATAAGAGAATTTAAGAATCTCATCCGTTGTTATTTCCTTTTTTTCATTGTTAAATTACTCACCTAGACTGCAAATTTGGTGATATAACAGTTGATATTTGGGGGAAGAAACTATCTTTGTTGAGACCTGCTTTTAAAAATCCTAGTAGGAGAATTCTGAGGGAGTATGAGAAGTTCCAGATGGACCCTCCAAAAGGGTGCAAAGCTAGGCTTGTTGAGAGCCTCTTCCATTGGGGGGCAATCATGATTGGACCCCAAAATAGCCTTTATGCTGGTGGAGTTTTCCTCTTAAACATCCATTTCTCTAAGAAATACCCGTTTGAGCCTCCTGAAATCACATTCCAAACCAAGGTAATATTGACAGCCTTTCCTTTGTTAAATTATGATTGTTTAGCTTTGAACCTTGTGATCCATGGAACAATTTTGAAGTTTTATTGATAAAACTGAAAGCCAATATGGATGAAAAAAAATAGAAGACAATTGGACTGATAATAAGCATAGAATTAAATTTAGAAGAATTTAAGCTAAATAAAATAAAAGCCACTTTTGGAGGATCAATTATGGTTTCCTGATACAGATTATATTTTTTATATTGCAATGAAAGGTGATCCTCCACAAATGGCTTTCATTTTAGTTCCTATGCCTTAATAGAAGGCAGTTGAATTTCAGTTCAATATAACAAATATAATCTGTATCATGAAAAACATTGAACTGCTCTGTGCCTTTCTCTTTTTCATTTCCAAAGGGAAATCAGGGGAGTTTTCATGTCTTTAATCAAATTCTACTAGAATCTTAGCCCTTAGGTATACAAGTCCATTTATCTTTTTTTTTTTTATGTTCATGTTTCACCATTTATCTGATGGTGAAACATGAACATAATAGGCTCTCTCCTTTCTAGCAGTTAAGTGTTCTTTTCCTTTTTTCTTTCTTGACTGATAAGTAGCATGGGTATTTGATCACGTAACCATTTTTCTGCTTGTTTTTTCTTTGATTTGTGACATGTTCTTGTTTTTCCTGTACCTAGATATCCCCATTTTCTATTTTTTTTTCGTCTTCCCACGCTTCTAGAATTGTGATTTCTATTGGAGTGTAAATTGGCATATATACTTAAGAAACTGACATCTTTTTTCTGTTTTCCTTATTTTCTTATTTTTCATTTCTTATGTATCACCGTTGCATATTTAAGATCCTCCTATGGAGTAAGGAATCCTTCAGCTGCTAGTTTAAGATCCTCCTATGGAGTGTGTTTCAAATCGCGACTCATGATGCCTTTTCAAATACACAATTTTTAATGCAAAATTGCATTTTTGCAACATAGTTTTTTGCACCGGTAACACTTTTCACAAATTTTTGTGTTATTAGAAATCTCATTTTCAACATGTGTTTTGAAATAGCTATTTTTCCAAAATGCATATTTTCAAATAGCTCACCCAAACAGACACTAGACGAATTTAGCTTCGCGCCATCTACACAATCTTTTCATCAATATTGATAGTCATGCCACTTCCTAGCAATTTTTGCTTCTTTAAATAATCATTGATAAGTTGATTGACTAGGCTTGTTTTGATTCAATGATATATCAATGGGCATGTATGTATGAAATGTAGGTGTATCACCCGAACATTGGCCAAGATGGCTGTTTATGTCTTGAGAGATCATGGTGCGCAGCAATGTCCATTTCAAACATTATCCGAGTAATCTACGCTCTCTTCTCCAACCCTGATCATGAGGACCCCCTTGATTTTGAGATTGCTCACATCTATAGGACTCAGAGAATCCGATATGAACAAAAGGCAAGAGCCTGGACCAAGAAATACGCTACTGCAAGACAGAATAGTGCCATAGACTGGTCACAGTTTCTCATGGACCATAAGATTTTGGAACCACAAGAATAGGGGGAAGAGAAGAATGAATCAAATTGGTGCCTCCACGGTATGCTTTTTTGGTTTTTTATTGCAGAACATTAAAAGCTAAACAATGTCAAGTAGCAGTAGTTCATGTATATATAGAGAAGCCAACAGATGCGTAGGCAAACTAGCAGGACTGTGGGGAACTCATTTGATTCGCGGTTGTTTATTTTGACAATGTCCTAGCTTTTGATCTTGTATTTTGATTTCCTTTGGTACTTCTTGTTTTGTTATGATTCCAATTTTAATATAAAGTGTGTACTTACATATATTTATATATAATATATATTTGTTTCTCAAAAAAATATATATATATAATATATATTCCCTGAAAAAAAGTCCAAAAATAACTTGCAAATTAACTCTTTGAAGATTGCAGGGTGCTTTTTAATTGATTAGTCTGCTTAGCAATTATTACCCAATCAATTTGGTGCATTATACTTTTTTTTTTTTTTTTGGTTAAGAGAGTTTCAACCTAGGGTGGCAATTCGTGTTCGCATGTTGGGTTTGTGTTGTATCAACTTATAAGTATTCGACTATGCCTGCGTTTGGATAGCAATTTTTCTTACTCAAAGTTAAGTTGCGTTTTCTGTTTTTTTTTTTTTGCCGCACTTGTTGACTTTGGGGGACAAAATTTACTGTGCATGAACAGTGCGTGCACTATTTATGTATTAAAAAATATTAAACATGGGTCTCACGATACTATTTACACATTTAAAAATTATTTTGCTACAGTGTTTTCAGCAACAATCAGTTTTCAGCAACGTTCAGTAACAATAGGTTGTATCCAAACGGACACATAATATAGGTCAACACTAATTCAACATGTTTATTAAATTGATCAAAATTTCTCAACTCTAACACGATCCATTTATTAATTGGGTCAGTCGTGTCGACCTGTTTATCAAATTTTATCAAAATGAAAAAACAAACAAATAAATATTTTTAATATAAAATTTAAAAATAACGAGTAACTGCATCACAAATAATCATTCAAAACTAAAGAATATCTTAATATCACAAATAATCAGTCACAATATGTCAAAGAAAATAAACCACAATAACTAATAAATTTATATACTAGAGTTTAAAGGATATATTGGTAAAATGTCATTTAATTAAACGAGTTAGACAGATCAAACGGGTTTTATGTGTTCAACACTAATTCAACCAATTTATTAAACGGGTCAGCCGTGTCAACCCGAATATGACATGAATCCGTTAAGCCTCTACCTATAACCTGCTAATTTCGTGTCATGTTATGTCGAATTCGCAGGTCATGTCTAATTTTGCCAGCCCTATTTCAACCTATGACGTTTGTTCCTGATAATAGCTCTTTATTATCATATCAAAACATCAATCAATTATTAGTGTATGTGAGAATTGAACTCCAAATTTTCTATTCAACCATTAGAAACTTTATCAGTTAGTGCAGTTAAGTTAACTGAAACTCACTCGTACTTTATATTTGTGTAAGATAATAATATGCTTTCGCTGTATATTTCTTTTCAATTTTATCATAGGGTTAAAAAGAGCTAACTGATTTTAACTTTTTGTTCTTTCTAAAAATAAAATAAAAATTAACTTTTTGTTTTACTTGACTTTTTTATTAATTTATAGTGAAGTTGGGCCCCGGGTGGCTTGTATTTCCAACCCAAGTCAACACAAGTTGACCGAATACAAAAGGGAATAGAATTCCCTATATGTATATATATCAAGCCTTTTGGCTTTGTAGTAATTTTAGGTGAGTGTTGCGGCAGATCAAGGTTGATTGGTGAGTTCTCCAATAACCTAGCCGCAAGCCATATAGAAAAGAGAAGGATTCCAAAAATAAAACCCTAGCAGTGTAGCCGATTGCTGCCGCCGTGGAGGTAAGCAGTTTGCTAAATCATGTAAATTCTTGTATTCTTTGTATTTGTTTATTATTTAATTTCTGCTTAATTATTGTTATTAATTTGAGTCTTAGGATACTATTTGCAGAACAATTTATTTGGAGAGAATAGCTGCATGCCAAGTGCCTCAATTTTGCAAAATATTGATGTGTCAAAACTCAAAAGCCTACTTAACATTAATCTATATGAAAAGTACAAATTAGAACACCTTCTAATGCAAGACCAAATTATTTTTTAAGATGAGAATAATAGGGTAAGAATTGTGTCTGGTGTCCAATATGATATTGATGTAAAATGGGCTTCCAGCTCATGTCATTTTGGACCTTTTTGCAATATTATGTTAGTGCTCTTAGCAATATTCTTCACTATCTATTTAATCAAAATCTTGGTCCAAAAATATTTATAAATAAAGCAACATAAAAAGTAATCTCATGGGAATATGTCTCATTGTTATTCGCATCACTACTTGACTTTTTGGTAGGAGCTCTGCACTTTCCTAACTTCTCAAAAGTCAGTTTGTAAACAACAACATTGATTATTGATAACTTGCCCCCACCAGATTTTGAGTTTGAGAGTTGAGCTTTCTCTTTCTTGCTCTAATGGATTCCTGTTCATGGTCCAACCTACCCCGAGAACTCACCGATCGTATATTTAGACGCAACAATATTAATTCAAAGGATCTTGCGAGATGTAGTCTTGTTTGTACCACTTGGAGATTAGTTATTGGTAAATCTTCTCTAGCCATTTGTCTACGTTTAGTTGAAGAGGTTTTTCTTTTTTTGTCACAGATTATTAAAAAAAAAATTGTTACAGAATTAATGATCAATTATGTTGTTATGTAAGAGTTTTGTTTTTTTAGTAGTATATAAAAATAATAATAAAAAGTTATTTCATGCCCATTCGTAGGTAAACTCTAATAATTTCATTGAAATATGCCTTGACTGACTTCACGACTTAGACTTTAGATTATAAAGTAATGGGAATGCCTTGACTGACTTCACTGTACTTTACTAATTTCCTTCATACAGAAGTTACTAGCCATATCCCTATCCGCCTATCCCATTTCTTAAATTCTCTAAAGTCAGTTTGAATGCCACAGAAACTAGCCAATCATATTGTAACCAAATTTTGAGTTGAGATTTGAGCTTCTTCTTTCTTTCCATGGATTCAAGTTCATGGTCCAAGCTACCACGAGAACTCATGGAACTTATATTTAGACGCTCCATGAACACAAAGGATCTTGGGAGATGTAGTCTTGTTTGTACCACTTGGCGATTACTTATTGGTAAATCTTCTCTAGCCATTATATATATCTCTGGTACAGAATTAATGGTCAATTATAATGTTATGTAAGAGTTCTATTTTTTAGTTTCTTAATGGGCAGGATGTTAGATTAAGCTTGAACACGGCACAGCGAAACTTGGGTCACATTTTTTCATTTTGTTTTATTCTGTTCATTTGTGAGTACAGTATCATATCAATAATATCATGTGTAAACTCTTGAGAAAGACACGATCTTTACAGTTAAAATAATTGTGAAAATGAATCTAGTTCTCTCACACCAGTTGTTATTTCCTTGATCTAACAGCTGACATTTGGGGGAAGAATTTCTCTTTGTTGAGAACTGCAAATACAGGAGCTACTAGGAGAATTGTGTGGGACTACAAGAATTTTCAGATAGAGACTTTTAAAGGTTGCAAAGCTGAGCTTGTTCACAGCCTCTTCCACTGGGAGGCCATCATGATTGGTCCTAAAGATACCCCTTATGCTGATGGGGTCTTCCTCTTAAAAATCTATTTGTCTCATGGTCATTCAATTCAGCCCCCCAAGGTCAAATTCCTAACCAAGGTAATATTGACAGCCTTTACTTTGTTAATTTTTTATTATTTAGGGTTGAAGCTTGTGAATTAAGCCTTAATCCTAAAATTTTTGGGATCGGCTATGGAAATAACAGATTAGTCAAGGTGAATCGCATGTATTCTGTTTTGCCATTAAAACTCGTGCTGCATAGAAAAAAATAAAATAAAATTTAATGGTAAAACTGAAAACCAATGTGGATAACAAAACATAGAAGACTTGTCTTTGATCAAATTCTACCATAGCCTTTGGTGTGCAACTATGCATGTCCATTTATCTGATGGTAAATCATAGAAGACATGTTTTTGCTTGTTTTGCCTGTACCTAGATATCCGATGTTATGTTCTTGTCTTCCCTCACTTCTAAAATTTGAGACTGCTATTCAAGAGTAATAAATTGGCATATTATTGAAAAATATTACACGTTTTTTGTTACTTTTTATAATTTTGTATCTTATCTGTAACCTGTGCTTATTTCAGATCATCCTATGGAATTCTTAAGCTGGTAGTTTTAGAGATCTTTATGCATGTAGCATAGATCCAAAACCAATACACAATCTTTTCATTAATTGTGAGTAATGTCAGTTCCTAACAATTTTGTGCCTCTTATAGTAATCATAGATAAGATATATATACAATCATTGATAAGTTGATTAACCATGCTTTGGTTTTTTTGTTAAGGATCAAACTTTATTACAGTTTTTTCTTAGGTGTGAAATATTTAAGTTTTCTAATTAAATTCACCCATGTAAGTGTATTGGCCAACACACTAAAATTTGTGTGTGTGTGTGTGTGTGTTTTTTTTTTCCGACAATTAAATTTAACTATATACTCTATTGGCTTGCAAAATGCAGGTTTACCACCCAAACATTGGCCGAGATGGCAGGGTATGTGTTAAGAAATCATGGTGCTCATCACTTACCATCTTCCAACTTCTCCTAGTTATCTATGCTCGCTTCTACAACCCTGAACCTGATGACCCAATTGATTGTGAGATCGCTCAAATCTATAAGACTCAGAGAATTCAATATGATGAAAATGCAAGAGACTGGACCAAGAAATATGCTACTGCAAGCCAGAAAAGCGCAATAGATTGGTCACGATTTCTCAAGAACAATAAAATTTTGGAACCAACAAAATTGGTGGACTAACAATCTTGGATGTCTTTATTGGAAACACTAGGAGGTAAACCCTTGGCAAATTGCCAATGAACTCAATTAAGTGGTTGTGGTGCATTTTAATTGGTTTTGCAATTATTACCTAATATGTTTGGTGTTTTAAACTATAGGATGGTTTGACATTAAATGATTAAATATTTATTAGACAAAAAAGGGTCAAGAGGAGTGCCTATGCTTATGAGGCCCTAAACAGTCAAGGAACCATTGTCTGCAGTGGATGTCATAGCAGTGCAGCTGACTCAGCCTATGGTGCTTTGCTGGAGGCCATGGTGGATGCTGCAATGCAAGCTAGGAGGTGTGGGTTTAGCCAACTTTTGTTCATGAGCAGCAGCAAGAGGCTAGTCTATCAGTTCAGCAGGACTAGTATTCCAAAATCCAAACTGGATGGAGAAGACTACTTTTGCAGATCTGTCTACTTTAAAACAGCTTGGTATAGGCTTTAAGTACCTTTTTGTGCCTTCTGTTGTTCTTAATAGTGTCTATTCTATAGCTGTTTTGGCTACTAAATCTCCTATGCAGTATAACTGGGCTATGCCACCAAGTGTATAACTCTCTTTCTGCTTTATTATCAAAAAAAAAATTGTATACTTTCAATTTTGTTATGGGACTCAGAAGAGACAGCATTGCATCTTCATACCCGAAAATCATTTGTAATCATAAATCTTATATGGATGTATGTACTATAATTTACTGCTAAGATGGATCTTATGACGGAAGAATGTATCTTGCGCCTCTAATATATACTCTCACAACATATAGAATTCACACAATTGTGAGGTTTATATATTGTTTGTCTATGATGATTCACTCCAATTTTAGGTGCCAATGGACGGTAATTTTTATTGGGTTAGTACGTAGTATCAAAATAAACTACATCTCCATAAAAATCATAATTTAAAAATTATTTTAGGATCTGTCCAAAATATACTACTTATTTGAACATCAACATGCAACTGTATTTCATAAAAAATGATGTATTTTCAAATCTTCTCATCTCAAAATAATAAAAAAGGGTGTATGTCTCTCCCTCTTTCATTTTTCTCATTAGTTTAGATTGTAAATAACTATTGATGCATTTGTGAGTAAAATCAAGATTTTCCCTACCTTGAGCTTGTTTATTCATGAACTGAAAAACTAATTTTGAAATTGCTCACATCTACAAGACTCAAAGAATTCAATATGAACTTATGAAGAAAAAGAAGTCTGGACCAAGAAATATGCTACCGTAAGCTACATAAGCGCAACTGATTGGTCACAATTTCTCAAGAAGCATAAAATGATAAAATAAGTAGAAGCAAAAAATTAGAAGAACGAAAATTTGTGCCCAAATTGTAAGTTGCAAATTAACTATATGGTTGCGGTGCTTTTTAATTGATTAATCTGCTTGGCAATTATTTACCTAATTAGTTTGGGGTCTTATACAATCAGGCAGTTTCACATTAAATATTTTTTTTATAGAAGAATTAAATATGTTTTCTATGTGTATGTCATTTGAGAATTTTATCATATGCTCAACAGAGCCAATGTGGGGTTTTCATACTAACTCATTTGTAATCACGTTACTCTTTCTTTGATGTCTCTTTGAATTTTTATAACTTTTACTTTATTTTATTTGTTTATTAAGTTATTTGGAGAGAGTGGATGCTAAATGCCCCAGTTTGGTAAATTTTGATAAACTTGAATTAACAATTTTGTTTCTCCTTGTAAATTGTAATAAGTGGGAGAAGAGAAATTGAACTCAAGTTCTCCTTTATAAGATAACTGAATAGTCTCATTAAGCCACAAGGCTCTTGATTGAATTACCAACACTTGATTTTTTTTTTTCTTTTCTTTTTTTGATAGAGAGATACCAACACTTAATCTTGATGATAGTTAATGTTAACTTGTTAATATTTAAAACATATAAATAAAAATGTAAAAGGGAGTACATAATGGGTAGAGGGAAAGCCACAAGTTGTTGTGCATTGCATGTGTTAATGTGCAATGGATGTAGCTCAATCTTGAATGTTCTCCATACCTTTAATTTTGAGCCATTGTCTAATTGAGTTCACTCGACTCAAGGGATATCAATGTTTCAATGAAATGGAAGACTCGGCTCATATATGTATATGGTTTGTTAAAAACTTTCTTACTATTGTGATCTTTGTGAATAGTACCATCTAACTATTACAAAACTAACTTCATTCCGAAAATTGAAAATAGGAAAATTGATGAGAATGGGCTCAAACCCATGCCCTTTTCTTTTCTAAGGGGGCCTAGTGTTGCCATATGATCTTTTCTATGTTTTATAAGCTAATCTTCATATTCTAATCATACTTTTTATCCAAAATTTTTCTAAATAAATTATACCCAAAGAAAAGTAACTTCAAGCCTTAAAGTGGTATTTCCAAAAACTATCAAATTGCCACCGGTGTGGCCAATTCGTTTCATGGCCCAAGATTTAGTTAGTTTTCTAGTGGAAACTTGATTTCTAATGGAAACTATGGATTATCTACATTCTTATACAAATTTTGTGAACGTTATGCATTTCTCATAAGTCATACCCCTATAGTTAGTGCCCTAGAGAAGGTTCCTCACAATGCTCCACCTCCATAGCCCCTGCACAAGTTCTACATGCACAAAAGAAATGTGGGCCTAAGATGGATTTGAGTCCAGTAATATTTTGTAAGCAATACAAGCATTTGAAAAAATAAATAGTCCTTTTTATATAATTTTGTACATTAGATAAAATGTTTTCATCTATTTGAAAAACTTCTTTTAGAACTTCTAGTTTCAAAAATAAATCTAAGTCATCAATATCATAATAAATACTCTATTTGAAAAAAGAAATCAAAATTAAAACAATATTTATATCAAAATTATGATTGAAATTTAAAAAAAAAAAAAAAAAAACTATATATGTGATATAATCAAAATTTATTTAATAGAGCTGTATATTTATTTGATTTTGTTTATCACAAAAAATAATTAAAGATAGTTAGAAATTAAAAGCAGTACGTTGTACTTGTACCCCATGATAACTTCTTCTTGTCATTCTTTTTTATTGTAATTCTCTTTTTTTCTTTTTTCTTTTAACTGAAATCGTAATTTTAATTGGAACCCACTATACAACTATAACTTATATACAAGAAACAGAATAACAAAATACTAAACTTTAACAGAAGAGAAATGCTATGTCCTACAAAAAGTTGACAAGTGTCCCTAATTACATCAGATAAATATAAGTACTGCACTAAGCTACGTGTAGTTTAATAATTGTAATACAAAACAGCAAGTCGTAAAGCAGACGAGCACAGTAGAAAAACCACAAATTCTAGCTGCAAAGTTGCTCCACTTGATCAAATCTTCAACATGTCTCAGTTTATCATTATTAATATATTTTTACCCAGATTTGGTACCGTTGGAGTAATGTGGGTAAATAAACGAAGGAATGTGAACCCTTCAAGGCATATTTAGTTTATCATATGTAATTCTAAATCTTATATAAATGTGACATACTGCTGTGAGAGTGCCTTTTTCTTCTTGGCACAATGGCCCAAAGATCCTGGGCCAAATAAATATTCTTGGTGGACTGAGCTCGATTCACCGCAGCTAAAAGGGCTGTTTAAGAACCGAGTAGTGCACAAAACAAGCTTCTTACAATACAAATAATTAACAAGCAGAAATATCTGTATTGAATGACATTTTGACAGCAAAGGAATGCACAACAAGTGAAATACAATGCAAGAAAAAGTTAGGGATCCTTGAATTAGTGAGGTGCATTTTATTAATTTTCCTTAGTTATGATTACAGTGCTCACTAAGACGTGATACAAGGTTCAACTAAGTTCAAAAGTTACAGACTTTGATAGCTATTCAAGCTTCAAAGACTTGCAAAGTTTGAATTTGTTGAATCCGAGCATGTACTATAGTGGCTGTCTCTGGGATACCGGGAACGGTTCCTCTATTTTCTCTTAATTTTACAGAGCTCTTTCTATAATTTTATGAGACTTTAGAAAAACGACTATGAATGCCTTAATGATCTAATCGAAAATGAATCTCTATGTCTGAATCTGAATGCCCCCCTTCGTAGCATGGACCCCCTCCTCCTTTTATAGCACAGCTCGGGCTCCGGGGTACTAGCGATTTCTCTCTTTTGCCCCTTAGAGTTCGTGCCGTGTCAGGTTGCTCAGGGTTATGTCGTTTCCTTTTTCTCTCATAGTTTCTTGCTTTTGTTGCGACCAAATGAAAGTCCCTTAGCTAGTTTTCTATTCCCAGACTTCTCCGTTGGCTGGTCTGAAGCTATTTGGCTTTTTCTTCTCAGCACTCCAGCCTTTTCAGTTGTACTCTTCCTTGTCACTTTCTCCAAATCGTCGGAACCACGGCTCCTGCGTTTTGCTCCGTACCTTCTGGCTCCACTGCATGTCTGGAGCATGAGACCCACATGCTCTTTGTCTTTTATCTCTCTTTAAATTTGCCTCAATCTTACTTCGCGTGCCCAGGGATCCCCGGACTCTAGTGACTTCTGGGATCCCGACCCAGTTCTTCTTATTGGACTCCCTTTGGCTTATTGATCCTGGCCGGTTTGGCCCTTTTTCCTTGCTTTATGTCTTTTAAACTTTGTTCTTTCATGGGTCTTTGCATCCCAATCCTTTGGGCCTCTTGCTCTTTTCTTCTTTCTTTTCTCTTTCCTTCATTGTGTAAGCCCAACCCTCCTTTTCTCTCTTAGTTTTTTTTTTTTTTTTTGTGAAGTGAGCCCAACGTTTTATTTCTTTGGGCCTTAGTCTGTGACCAATTTGAACCTCAACAACTGCTAAGAAATATCTTAACATGAGAGAAGGTATATTATGCATTTAATATATCATCTCTTACAGCATATGAATCCTACACAATTGTAAAATTAACATATTGCAAGAGAGATGATACAGATGTTAGATGCATAACATTAACAAAAAGCCCAGATCAACCTAGAATAATTAATGGAGTCAAAGTTCATCACACCTTCAAGCGTTTAGAAAATTATTTGAAATCTTAGATGAAATCTGAACTTTAGGCTGACGCTTTTATAGAGTCATATTTAGTACTAATGTACTATAAGTTTTGAATGCAAAGAACAAGTTCATGCTAGGTGTTAAAGAAAAGTAGCTCCTAAGTCCTATCACATATCAATTCATTCTTTAATTTTGAAGAGGTCATCACAATCCATATTTTCTATCAAAATGACCCTTCAGACTTGTCACTTTATTTTGGCACCTTAACATCAAAGTGTGATTCATGAAGGGCTAATCAACCAAGTTCGGTTACTTTATTCTAGTTTTGTGTCAAACGTTCTAAATTGACTTCAAATCCATTTTAATTTTTCCAAATATTCCTCTAATTTAAAACAAGTAGAGTCTGTTTGAGACAAAGGGCATAACCAAAAAAGCAAAGTGCTGACCTTCATAAGGTTCATACCTTCATGGACTGAAGGGCTTATCAAGTAATCTAAGTTAAAGTTACTAATTAATTCTAATATTAAGTCCAGCATTTCAAAATAAGATTTCAAATCCACTTGAATTTTGTGCCAAATATCCTTCGAATTTAAAACTAATCCAAATCATCTTATCAAAATTTATCATTAATTTAAATAAAAACGTAAAATGAAAATTTTCTTGTTCTCGGAGACTAGATATGTGTGGGTACTTGACTCCACACAAAGGATTTTGTTCGCTTTGGGGAGCCATGCCCTCACGAATTTGTCCTCTTCGACCGAGTGTGGGAAACTCTAGTACTCCCACATCGGAAGGAGAACCCTCCCACTAGCGCTTTATATGCTTCTGGAGCTTGCACTAGTGTACCACTACTACACATGTCCTGGCCGCATTAATGGGGATAGGACTCCTGAACAGTGCTGTCTTGGTTGCTGCAACCCACTGGAAGCATGGGAATGCGGCTGATGGGACAGGCTCTCAAGTAGTGGCCTGGCTGATCAACAAATGTAGGGCTAGAATCGATTGAGAGAGGAGTATATAATGTAAGGAGTCCCTCTTGAAGAAGGGACCGGAGATTGGGACTGAGAAGTACTGTAGCAACTGGCATTCTCCCAGAAACTATTGTAACCATTTTCCAAAGAAGTAATTAGAACAGAAGCTCCCTAAAGAAAGGCCGAGGAGCACCATTGTCCATTTTAATTCACGTACTAGCTATTAGATCCTCATGCAACCATGCAAGGTCGCTGCACCCCTTACTAGGGCCTAGTTCTTCAACTCACGCTCTATAAATTTATTGCAGGGTTAACTGGGCTTGGGTCCATTCTCTAAACGCACAGAAGTGCTCAAACCCAGTCCCTACAATTGGCGCCGTCTGTGGAGAAACTAACTACTTCAAAAAGATTCTAAGTGTTAGACAGAACCAAGGCATTGCATGGCTCTCGGACTCAAGCCTATGGGGGACACTAGCCACCTGGAAGGGGACCTATGTGGGGAAGAACCAGAGCCCTACCTAGTCCTTGGGACATAAAAGGTCTGCCTATGCATACACGCCTTCACATTATTGCAATCATTGCCGTGATTGGCCGAGGTACAATTGATTTTAAAATTATACAAGTAAAAAAAGAAGAAGAAGGATAATAGATAGCGCGCAAATGAGCAAACAGCCAGAACAAATAGAAGGTGAAATAAAAGTCGCATTGCATTAAGTCCATGAAATTTACATGGCAGGAGCCACCTTACAATGATAAAAAAATAAAAATAAAAAAAAAAAAGATACAAAGGCAGAACAAACGACAAAATAAGGCAGATGGGGGCGCCAAGGGGCCTACACCTTCCACTTAATTCCCCCCCCCCCCCCCCAGTGGGTGGCTGGTCCTTGGCAGCCTCAGGGTCCTCCGAGCTCTGATCAAGAGGGATGGCCTGTACAGGCACAGCAAGGATAGCTGTCACCTCAGCGGAAGAAACCTGGGCTTCAGAGGAGGGCTTCGCAACCTCTTGGGGCGCTTCCTCGTCGGGGCCTTCACCTGATTCAACCACCCCGGGAGGATCACCCCCTTGAATAGGCTCACCAGCTGTTCCAGCGACCGAGGCTCCCTCACCCAGAGTAGCAGCAGTTTCCTCAGCAGCCACCTCGGCCTCAGAGCCATCTGGAACAGCCTCGCGGATGGCAGGGGGGTAGTACACACTCTCCTCCTTCCACAGATTGGACGAGGCCTCGACCCTAGCTTGTTTGAGGGCCTCGCTCCAAACCTGGGAGCAGAAGCGCCTGCATACCTCAGGGACTTGGGCTTTGTAGAGAGCTTCCGTCTCGGTTACCCCCGCGGCGTAAGCTGCCTCCTCGGCTTCCTCCTTAGAAGCCAGAGCCTCCTCCCTACCAAAGTCTGCCTCAGCCTTGGCCCTCACAGCTTCATCTTTGGCCCATTCAGCCGCAGTCTTGGCCCCCTCAGCAGCAGCCATCTTCTTCGTCAGGTCAGCTACCAGCTCTTTGGCGATCTTCAACTGCTCCTCTGCCTCACCCAGACGCCTCGTCTGGTCCTCGGCCTGCTTCTGGGCACCATCTAGGCCGGACATTGCGCTGTCCCGAGCCTTGGTCATCGCCTTTAACTCCTCCCGGGCCGTGGCAAGGTCAGCCTCGGAGTTCTTGAGGATCCGAGTGGCCTCTATGCGCTTGCCACGCTCTGCCTCCAGGGCCTTATCTTGTTCGTTGACCGCCCCCTCCAACCTAAAGGTGGCTTGGACGGCCTGCCAATTAGAACGAATTCATAATAAGCCAAGCTCAGGAAAAAGAACAAAAACCGAGGTCAGAAAAATCACAAGTGTTGAGGGTCTTACCATTCCCAAGTACCGCTTAAGGCTGAGGAAGACCTGCCTGCTCCTCATAGTCTCCAGCTCCGCCATGTCCGCAGGAAGCAACAGGCACCTCTCCAGCACGTCGGCCACATACGCACCTTCGCCCTCTCTAAAATCCCTGAGGGAGGAGTCATCCCTCAGGGGTTCCCCATGGAGCATTGGGGCGGGAAGCCAGGCCTGAACCTCGGGCTGGGCATCAACCTGCTTATCTTGGCCTTGAGAGTCTATCTTCAGCTGTTTCGAGGGCCGCCGAGTGTCATCCCCCACCTGCGTGGACCCAGACCTGTCCTCAATAGGCCTTTTGCCTTTATCCTTTTTCTGCTTAGGATCAGCGGGCTCGTGTCTGGACGGCAGACTCGTCTGAGGTGGAGGAAGAGGAAGCCTAGATTGAGAAGAGGCCGACCTGGTCTGGGCAGGATGAGTCTTGGGAGGAGGAGGAGGAAGCTTTGTCTTGGACTTCCCCGGTTGGCCTTCAATCAGGTCAAACAGACTAGCTTGGGATTTCTTCTTGTAACCCATCTCAGGCCGAGGAGAGGTCTGTGACGCTAGGAGATCCGCTTCGGTCAGGCGAGGATCACCCAAGTCTCCAAGAGGGTCCTCGGACTGGTGGACTTGATCAAACACGTCAAAGTCGTCCTCGGCAGGACTAAAATCAGCAACTTCCTCTTCCCTCTCAAAGTTTTCTTCTGCGGCCTCTGCGAGTCTGTGGGAGGAAGAGGGGCCTGCTAATGTAACGTCTTCTAGAGTGGAGGGCTCCTCGGGAAACAGGAACCCGTGCTCGGCTACCGTGATTTTGCGCAGCTGAGGGTCTTTTGCTCTGATCACGTGCTTTGGGGCCGCGAACGATTTTTGAAGCGGAGTGAATCCCAAGATTTTGTGAGCGGCCCTAACTTGATGGTCGGCCTCGTTCTCGAAAACCGCCGCCTGGAGCACTTTCTGTAAATCCTCCCTGTTGATCAGGCCGAAGCGACGCACAAGGGAGTGTGGATCTGCAAAAAGAGAACACATTCATGTTAGCAACCAAACGGAGCAAATCGCACCAACAAAAAAAAAAATTAATAAATAATATAAAGAAAAGAGAGTTTGAACCCCCTCCTACTCCCACTGCCTCACCTGGTATCCCCTCCGTCGTTGGGCAGTGAAGGCCATCGTGCCACTCTCTGGACACGATGAAGAAATCCTTGTTCAGCCCCTTGCTGGACTTAGGGAGGCACTGGATAAGCCGGACCCTATCGTCCCTAGTCTTCATGTAATACGACTTGTTCTTGAGGTGCTGAAGGTTGTAACACTAGTTTACGTTGTGATGGGTAAACCTTAGCCCCATCTTCTCGTTTAGAGCGTCCACACAACCCAGAATTCTGAAGATGTTGGTGGCGCACTGGGTGGGGGCTAACCGGAAGTATGTAAGGTAGCCCCTCGTCACCGGCCCCATGGGGATCCTCATGACACCTTCGAGGAAGGCGATGATGGGAATCACCACCTCGCCCTCCTGCCTCCAAAGGAGCCACTCCCCTTCCTCACAATACCTCAAGCCCACGTTGTGAGGAATCTTATAGTCGGCGATGAATTTCTCCATCGCCTCCTCAGTATAGACATACTTCTTAAGTCTACCCATCCCAAGTGACGCCTAAGAGAACTAAGAAGGGACAAATGAAAGAGAAGAAGGAATAGAGAGGAAGAAAACTCAGAGAGGGATAGAGTGACTTACAGAAATGAGGAGAAGCTCCTCGGACAGACTTTTTATGCTGGAGATGTAGGTGGAAAGTTGGCTGGACTCAGGATGTATGCGCAAGAGCTCTTGATTGCAAGTAAAAAAAAAGGGAAAAGCAGTTCGAGTGGGTATTTATACCCCAAATCGAGGAACCGTGCGGGTTTTCCCGCCCATAAATGCTTGGCGCATCCCCACCGTTAGATTGTCATCCTTCCGTTGAACGTGGGGAGCACAGAGTCGTCTGAATTTAATGAAGGACACGTTACGCGCACCGAAGCGCCAGTAGCGCGCCTTGGGCAGATGAAAAAACCCCAGCACTGACGGGGGACAGGAATTGATTGGACACGAAATAGGCCCGAGTATGCGGATATCAAGATTTTGAGGGGCTATTGTGGGGCCAAGAAAGTCAGACAGCCCCGGCCCACTTCGAACCAGGCCCAAAGGCCCACGCCGAGGAGGTAACCAAGGTCCGAGGATGAAAGTAAGATGCCCAGCTGTCCAAGAAACAATGCCGAGGATGATACCCTCCTCGGATTACCGAGACCAAAAAGTGGACGAGCATCACACCACCAAGGGGAGTCTTCCTGAGCTTCCAAAGAGAAAAGAGCAAGTACAACACGTCAATAATAGAAGCATGGTGGAGGAGCAAGTCCAGGATGAACTGTCACCTCCCCATTAAATGCCCACAACTAACGTCCTGGCCGCATTAATGGGGATAGGACTCCTGAACAGTGCTGTCTTGGTTGCTGCAACCCACTGGAAGCATGGGAATGCGGTTGATGGGACAGGCTCTCAAGTAGTGGCCTGGCTGATCAACAAATGTAGTGCTAGGATCGATTGAGAGAGGAGTATATAATGTAAGGAGTCCCTCTTGAAGAAGGGACCGGAGATTGGGACTGAGAAGTACTGTAGCAACTGGCATTCTCCCAGAAACTATTGTAACCATTTTCCAAAGAAGTAATAAGAACAGAAGCTCCCTAAAGAAAGGCCGAGGAGCACCATTGTCCATTTTAATTCACGTACTAGCTATTAGATCCTCATGCAACCATGCAAGGTCGCTGCACCCCTTACTAGGGCCTAGTTCTTCAACCCACGCTCTATAAATTCATTGCAGGGTTAACTGGGCTTGGGTCCATTCTCTAAACGCACAGAAGTGCTCAAACCCGGTCCCTACAATATGTATTATCAAAAGATTTTCACAAAGATAAGAAAATTTTATCATTTTTCAAGAAAGTAATTGTATCTTTTCAATAAAGTTTCGTAACAATTGAATTTTTAAACTTTTCTGAAACTTTTGATAAATATTAGCATAATTCATGTATTATGTGAGAGTGCCTTTTTCTTTAGCACTATGGCCCAAGGATCCTGGGCCGTATGAGAATGTTCTAAGTGGACTGGGATCGATTCTCCGCAGCTAAAGGGCTGTTTTAAGAATCGATTGGTGCACAAAACAAACTTCCTACAATACAAATAGCTAACAAAACAAGAATATTCGTATTGAACGACATTTTAACAGTAAAGGAAATGCATAACAAGTGAAATATAATGTAAGAACAAGTTAGGGATCCTCTAATTAGTGAGGTGCATTTTATTAATTTTCCTTTAGTTGTGATTACAATGCTCACTAAGACGTGTTGCAAGGTTCAACTGAGTTCAAAAGTTACAGACTTTGATAGCTATTCAAGCTTCAAAGACTTGCAAAGTTTGAATTTGTTGAATCCGAGCGTGTACTGTAGTGGCTGTCTCTGGAATACCGGGAACGGTTCCCCTGTTTTCTCTTAAGTTTACAGAGTCTTTTCTACAATTTTGTGGGACTTTAGAGAGCGATTGTGAACGCCTCAAATGATGAATTCTCTATCCCTTAATTTTCAATTCGAATGCCCTGTAGCATGGGCCTCTTCCTCCTTTTATAGAACAGATCGGGCTCCGGGGTACCGATGATTTCCCCCTTTTGCCCCTTAGTGTTTGTGCCATGCCTGTTTGCTCAGAGTCATGTCGTTTCCCTTTTTCTTCATGGCTTCTTGCTTTTTGTTGCGACAAGATGAAAGTCCCTCAGCTAGCTTTCCATTTCCAGATTTTGCGTTGGCTGGCCTGAGGCTTTTTGGCTTTTCTTCTCAGCGCTCCAGCTTTTCCAGTTGTACTCTTCCTTGTCTCTTTCTCCAAATGGTTGGAACCGGGCTCCTGCGTTTTTGCTCTGTACTTCCACTGCGTGTCCGAGGCATAAGGTCCGCGTGCCCTTTGTCTCTTATCTCTCTTTAATTTTTGCCGTAATCTCTCTTCGCGCGTCTAGGGATCCCCTGCCTCTGGGAGGCTTCTGGGATCCCAACCCAGTTCTTCCTTCTGGGCTTTCTCTGGTTTGCTGGTTCTGCCTGATTTGGGCATCTTCTCTGGATCCCAATCCTCTGGGCCTGTTCCCCTTTCTTTTCTTTCTTCTCTCTTTTCTTTATTGTGAGAGCCCACCCTTTTTTTTTTGGTTTTATTACTCATTTATTCTTTTGTGTGGAATGGGCCCAACATCTTTTTCTATTTCTTTGGGCCTATTTGTGGCCATTTAATTTTGAACCCCAACATATTACAATAACAAAATAGAGCATTTTGCATATTATATGGTTATATCCATTGATATTCTAGAAGGTTGTTCTCATAAGTTACAAAAAATTTCAAAAATAAAATGAATAATTGTCATATTAAACTTAAGAAGAGTGCTTCGTCTGTGTGTGTGTGATTTCCTTTTGGTCTTGAGAATCCTTCACAAATCATCTAAAAAAATGAAGACACATTTATGGGATCGTCCTCCATTTCTCTGACAAAAGCAAAAGAGTAAAGCAGAGAACTAACAAGTAACAAATCCAAACAGCATTTGGCAAAAATCCAAAATACAAAATATTGTGGGCATTCATCTCCAACAAAATCAAAGTTAATTCATTTTCTTTTTTGATTGAATTCATTTTCATTCTCAAGAAAAAAAGTAAAAGAAATCCAGTAAAGTTAAAAATGCAAGGCGTGACATTCACCAACAAAAAATCAAGCTTTCATCCAAAATGGTTCAAAGACTAACAAATGCATCAAAGAGCACAAGCATAATACAAAGAGTTCAGTTAACCAACGCCTAAAGGCATTGGTTACGGTTGAGTTTTTTTATTATTATAATTGATCAATTTTTTGGGTGTAGTCGCACATTAGTCAATTAAAGAAGTATATATTTATTTATTTTTATTGCTTTCCAGTATAGTGGGGCTTATTAAATTCCTCTTTAACAGATGCCCGAATGCAGCTGTTAACAAAAACCATACAAAAAAAAGTGCATTTCTCTATCAACATCCAACTTCAAAAGTGATTCAAAAAGCCAATAATGGCTCTCATGACAATGGAGACCAAAGAGAGAGTTCCAAGAAATAGACTTCTATAAGAAGTGCATTTCTCCAAGAAAGAAGACACCACCATGTTTCATATGGTATCATCCCTTGTAGCCTTTCTTCTTTCTCTCTAAGAATGGTGTTAGCAGATCTGCCGCAGGGTAGGGGCTCTCCGGAACTCCTGATATTTCTCCTTGTAATCATAAATTCTCAATCTTTCAATTCCCACTTATATCAAATATCAATAAGATTTACAATTCCAAATTCATTATATGGTCTACTCTAAATTTTAAGCTTTACTTCTTTACATTTTTATAGTTCTATTGTTACTCATTCTTAAATATATAATGCCTATATGCAAACTATGCAAAGATTTACAAGCTAGTTTATAGATATTGATTTTACACAAAAAGAAAATAAGCAAGTTACCAAAAGGTTACAACTTGCAAGTGAAATTAATACTTAGTATCACTCGAAAATTGTGGTTTCTATCTGAGACTTGGTGGCATACCATCAAAAGTGATTGTCATATTTATCCTTATTTTGAAATAGATCTTCATGAAAGGTCTTCTTCCATTCCGCTTAGAGCCAAAAGTAGCTATCACACACTCTTGACGCTGAAGAGTGATTGTCCACCTTGATAAGATTACCCACATGACCGATTATGAAAAACAAGCCAATAATTTTATTTTATTTTTTTAAGAAACACGTTTCTGTAAAAATAAGCATGTAACTAATTAATTTCGTCAATTTTGCACACTTCCATTTTTTGATAGTTGTTAGTCCTTGAGAAATTGTAACCAGTTTGTGAAGTTTTTCAGGCTTAGAATTGTGTTGCTTGAGAGATCTGCTACATAATAATAATTCGAGAAAAAGAAACATTTGCATAGTTTTGAATGTATTGTGTTCTCGGTAAGATTTTAAGCAGTGCCTTGTTGGATCTTATACAAGTGCTGCAACAGAAGCTATATAAAAAGTCCATAAAATAAACAAGATTTCGAGCAATTTATGGATCCGGATCCTCTCTATTTCATTAGAAATGGAGAGTGTCCAGTTAAGGGCTGAGATTGATTTAAAATAAATTCATGGCCTAAAATCTGCCACATCATTTAAAAGCACTAACAGGAGACTTAACTGAGTAAAAGGCTAAACTAACGTTAAGGTTTTCTTCTCTAACTCTCTATCTCTATCCCTCTCCTCTCTGTTTCTCTCTCCCTCCCATCAAACCCAGCGATGGTCATTGGTCAAGTTTCTCCAGTTCTCCTTACCCACACATAGTTGTGCATCAACGGTATTTCAGCCATCCACCTCTGTTTCTAAAGGAAATTTTGATATCAAATTTATGTATTTTTTTTCCTTTTCTTTTCTTCTTGTCTTTTTTGTGTTTTTGGGAATGAGATTTGGATTTGCTTTTGGGCTCTGCCAAATCTCTGGTTTTATTGATTATTTTACAATTTTGGCTTGTTGGGGGTTTTCAGTTTCTTTGCAATGGTGATTGTGGGGTTGTGAAATTTGGTGATTATATATATATATATATATTAATAATGTTTCCATCTTTATTTTATGATATTTTTACTGGGTTTTCAATGCAATACGAATTCCGTGATTGTTTGTAATGTCAAACAATTTCTATAATTCGAGCTTTTGGTAGTTGTCCTGATTTGAAGTAATCATTGCAAATTCTTTTCCATGTGCCTAATGAGATTTGCAAGTTTCTGAATTTATGAGATTTTTTTGGGGGCTAATTATGCCTAAAATCTTGAACTTCTGAATGAAATAATGGGCCTTTTTATTTTGGGGATTTTTCTTTTTGGTAATTTTAGTACTCATGGACCGGTTCTTTATCTTTCTGGAATAATTTTTGAAGTATTGAATTTTGAGCAAATTTGTGTTCATCGACAAATGATTGGGATTCGAGCGGGGTTGCCAAAAGTGAAAGAAAATGAGACCCAAGGGAAAAAAGAGAGACACTGAGATGAGAGAGACACCTACTACAGTTACCACATATCTAAAGCAAAGGGAAGGAAAAATTTTCAATCAAAGAAAGGTATAATCTTTAGTGCTATAAATGAAAGAAAATGATGCTCTTTGACAAAGAAAACAAGAAAAGAAAGAGCAAAACCATATATCAGATATTACAATTTGATCTACGATTTTTTTTGTTGGTGGGGTTTAGAAAGCTAATATCAAATTTTCAGGGTGATTCCGGTCATAAGAACTGTCAATCGCGGTGTTGTGCGTGCAAGAAGAAGTCGGCCATGGCTGGGCTTTGTTGAGAGTGAGAAAGAAACTGGGATAAGATGAGAGAGCCCCAAAGAGTCAAATGAAAGAATGCGTTTGTTTTCCTTGACTCTGTTAAGTCTTTTTTTTTTTTTTTTTTTTTTTTTTGTTTGGATAGGTGCTCCGTTAAGTCTCCTTGAAATGTAACTTGAAATGTAAAATGTTAGGTTAATGTCTTTTAAATGATGTGGCATATTTCAGGACATAGATTGATTTTAGTTAAATCTCAGCCCTTAACTGGACACTCTCCATTTCTCTTAGAAATGGAGAGGATCCAAATCCAATTTACTCTACTCTGCAGGTGGGATGAGCTTTGTAAAGGATAGTAGTCGTTCTCTTTACTAAAGAAACCGACTAAAATTTCAACCTTACACGAGGTTGAATATGGATCCCCATCTGGTTCATGCTATGCAATTCAGGTTTTAAATGTTGAAGAAAAAAAAGTATGTCTTTAACCTCCACTTATTTAGTATGACTAAGAAAGAAATAGGGTTGACAACAGAGTCAAAGATATATGCAAGCATAAAACCAAATGTACATGGAAATGCCATGGGAAATACCATATTCTAGCCTGTTTCACCAACTTATGATTTCACCATTAGCAGCATCGTCTGATTTGATGATCTCTTTAGCGGGAGAGATGCAGCATACTTGGTTGACTAAATGCGTTAGCATCTCCCTTTCTTGGATTTCAATCTATAAACTGAATCCTTCTGAACCCCATGAAGCCATTAAAATTCAATCTAAAATAAAACAACACATAATGCCATGGAAATAACAGAATACCACATATATCCCAGAATCATTCAGAAAAGGCTAATCTTTTAGTAGATAACATCGAAACAGTTCCAAACATTGTCTTTTAGATATTCACCAATATATTTATAGATCTCTCCTGCCAGAGAAACAACCTGCAAAACCCATTTACGCAGTGGCACCTCCTGTTTGGTGCAGCATGGCGTCAATCTCATCTCCATCCTCCATTTCCAGCTGCAGCAACGAATATTAAATGTAAGAAACTAAGCTCAAACTATGGCATTCACACACATGCACACAATGTCAGTGAGAGAGATACCTCATCTGGAGTCTGCTCTGCTCGGAGACGACGGCCATCAAACAAGAATGCAATTGAGCTGATATCCACTGACTGCCGATCACAATAAGCATTCATAAGCTTCTTCAGTTGAGTGCTCCTCTTAATCCTGAAAAATACTTCATTTCCATCCTAAAAGAACAAAGCCAAATTAGTATTTAGAACTTCACACTGATTGCATGTCTCCATGCCCTACCATTGAACCATAGATGCAATGTAAATAAACAAAAAGTGCACAAAACAAAAATTTGTATAGTAAAGATAATAAATAGTTTTAACCCTTTCTAGAGCACATTGATTGCCTTGCCAATCCATTAAAATTTACATCATCCAAGAATATTAAAGTATTTTCAGGGGCAGTGTTGAAAATATATATATATAGAGATACCCTGTGCTTTCATTGAACGTCTTATGGTGCTTATATCAAATATTGAAGACCATAACTGTAAAAATGCACATGCAAGCTGCCAAGAGCCTTGTAGCTCAACAGGCATCTCTTAGTGTTTCCAATAAAGACATCCATGGTCCAAATCCCCCTCTCCCCCAACTATCAAATTATCAAAAAATGCATATGCAAGATTATGTGATACGTCCTAGTTGACAAGGCTACCATAGGATTGCTCAATATGTACAAAGCCAAACATGGAATGGTCTGCAATACTAATGTCTCACTAACTTCTCACTTCCGAGCAATTATAGTGCAATATGCATATGATAAAGATCTACAATGTCCAAGACATACTTCCAACAACCATCCTCTACTAAATAATTGGATTTTTAAAAAAATAAAACAAATGCATGAAACAAAGTTCAGAAACTGATAGAACTAGCAAGAGCATCAAGATCAACCATTATACAAGCATATTTAATTCATACAAGTAAGAAATATAAGACCTCAATGCATGTTTCCTATTTTTTGAAAGTTTCTACATGAGGAAGAAAACAACTTTTACTGAAAACATTGAGATCATTTCAACGAATTTATTTCCAACATAAATAAACACACAAAAGCAAACATTAACACGCAAAAATGTGCAATTTTATAGGAGCACAGTGCAATAATGTACTTTGATTTATTAATCTAAAAGAGGAGTACATTATGGCTCAATTAATTGTTTAAGATGCAGGAAGACAAATATGGTAGACCAACTAAAAGAAAATTAAGCCCTTGTGAAGAGAAACTCATCAAATCACAAGTTCACAAATAGTAGTTCCAGTAACTTGAAAGACAAATATAACAAAAACCAAAATATACTAACGTCATAAATTAAGCAACAATAAATCAGTAAGAAAGTAGAACAAAACAAATTAGAATAGTCAAGTCATAGCACAACAAGCTTCCAAGACACTACGTGCCCATTTGGGAAGGTAACGTAAAACTGCATTTTTTCAAAGTATATATTTTTTAACACCCCACTTTCTAGATAAAGCTTTTCAAATGGCCCATTTCCGAACGGGCAATAAGTACACACTCAGCTAAAGTACTTTAAATGAATGTTTCTGGAAATAAATGCATAGTTTATACACAAGCATGTTTGATTGAAGTAATGATTACCAAATCACGACAATAGAAAGTTTATCTTCCACTTTCTTGCATTAACTTGGAACCACGTGCATTTAAAGCACCTTCCCGGAGTTAATTTTCCAGTGCACTTGAGAAATTACCCATTCCTAAAAGTACGGATTACCATGTACCGAACGAACCAATGATTATTCATGAGTCCATCATTGAATCAAATAAAATACGTTGAGAATTCAATTATTGTATACGTCATTTGTCTGTTAAAACAGTTACGAAGCTACATATCAATCAATTTCAATGCTGCCATACATTCTCAAAACAAATGAACATTACCCATTAACTTTGAAGGCACATAACAAAGGTCCAAAAGGCAAACATGCCTTCATAATGAGCTCTAGCTTAAATGACAACTCCGAAAATCAACTACGAATACAATAAAATGTTAATGTAAAGAAAATTTAACTAATCCAACAAATTTTACATAAAAGACAAATTGTTAACACACTTACACTCTCTTTTAAAAAAAACAAAAATTAAAAGGCACATGTAACAGCAATGATATGAATTACAATTTAAAACCCCAAAATATGATTACAAAAACTATGATATAAAACAGCAACACTACCAAAACCCCATGTCACAAACATAAGTTTATTGGGTTCTATGGCATTGGAACCTCCGTAATATGGGACCCACTATGATCAGAATAGTTTAATTCAAGCAAAAAAAATATACACAGTAACGATCATATCCCATTACCCTAAAAATAGCACAAATATTCAAAAACATAAAACTAAAAATATTTTCTCAAAAAAAAAAAAAAAAAACCCCCTTTTTAAGTTTCACAGATGACAAACCCTATAAACTAAATAATAATAATAAATGTAACATACAGATCTAAAACCCCATAATAAGTTGCAATAATACCTAATTTTCAAAACAAAAACAAAAAAAAACAAAAAAAAACACAGAGAAATGAGAAATAGAGAGAGAGAAAGAGACCTGGCCCTTGACTTTGAGATTGATGTGTGCCGATTGATCAGTGGGCTTCTTGTCTTCCTCCTGGTTCGTCACTCCCGACATTCTTCTTCGCTGTTTCGGGTTTCGGATCTTCCGATTTCTCTCTCTACAGACCGAGTTGAGAGTGTGTGTGTGTGTGTGTGTTAGAGATAGCGCGAGAGAGAGTGAAGGGTTTTCTACTTTCCTTTTTTTTCTCTGTGCCGACTCCTTTTTATCAAAAAGTTAAGAGATGGGTTTCTTTGGGGACGAAATTGACGGCTCAGATGTGTTAGGTGGCATTCATCCGACGGACTCACGTTATTCACGGAGTCGCTTATGTTTCTGCGCCTGGGTAGTGTTTCAACTTTTTACGTTGTTAGGATTTAGGACCAAGATTTTGAGCCCAAGCTTAGTTAGCCCAAATGAAGCATGGGTTAGTGCTTAGTAGTACTTGTACCTCTAATTTTTCAAGGATGAGCTTGAGCTAGCCCAAGCTAATATTTCGGACCTTAACCATGATACACTAATGGGCTGGCCCAAATTAATACCTTACACTGGGTATAGTATAAAAGTTTGGAAGGTGAGTGAACACTGATTAGTGTTTTTTTTTTACGTGTGTGGAAAATTAACACCAAAGTACCTTGAGCTATAAGGAAATCATAGTGATCCTAAAGTTTCACAAAAATGACAATTCCTTCCCTGAGTTCGTGATGAAGTTAATAAATATAATGAAGTCCTATTTTAAACTTGAGTTACCATATTTTTTGTGGACTAAGTGTGCATTTGTTTCAGCTTTAAAGAGTGTTTTTAGCACTTTTTGCTACCGAAAATCCAAACTGCGTGTTTGGTGTAGTTTTAGAAACGCGCTTTAATAAAAAGTCCAATATTGCAAAAAGCTGAGAAAGCCACCGATTGCAAAAAGTTGTGAAGCGCGTTTCACATGTTACCGTTGGAAGTTCTGAGAATTTCCCAAATTTCCCATAGTTCTTCCTAGAACCCCAATTTTATCCCTTTGTTCAAAACACAAATTTACACGGTGAGAAGTGAGAACCATGGATCACAGATTCACAAATCTAAAGTGCAGCAACACCCCCAAATTCACAAATAATTATGACACTAAAAAAAAAACTAAACACAAACATTATTAAAATAATACCAATAATATGTTTTATTATTATCATTAGTAAGTAGTTTTTTTTTTTTCAACAAGTATTATTAAGTAGTTGATTTAAGTATGAATTAAACTCCTTTATATATACATTGTCCTTTTTGGTAATTTATGACTTGAACTGTCACTTTTATAAATGATAGTCAAACACCTAGTTTTTTCAAAAAACACTTTTTAACAGCTTTTCAAAAAAGCTCAATTTCATACCGTACTTTTTAAAACCTCCACTTTTTCAAAAAGTACAGTATCAAAAGGCTGAACTAAACTCACCCTAACTTGCCTTTGATTAACCGACAATTTCCCTAATTTGTCATTAGTTTATCGATCAGATCCTTACTTTGGCCTTCAGTTGTCTCATTCACCCAATTTTTCAAAAAATTGTAATGTTTCATTCGGTGACTCAAGGGTAAAATACATGTTACAATGTTCATTACAAAAATGAGAACTTAATTTGTTATTTTTGCAAACTTAGGGGGTCACTATCATTTCCTTGTATCTCAAGATATGATATAATTTTCCTTCTTCATATTTTTCTCTTTATTTGGAACTTATAATGAATTATAAAAGGCAGAATAAAGTTGAATAGATTCTCTATTTTAAGTTATTGAATGGAAATGAGATTGAAAAATAATGTCTTATGGATAAATTGTAAAGGATTTTCGCTCTCTTTCCCTCTTTAATAATTTAATAATTGGAAATGAGATAATTTGAATCATGGATATCTCTATTAAAAACACTAAAAGATGCCAAGTGAGTTATAAGAGTATTGTCATATCTTCTTTCCTTTCGGATCAATGAAGGTTAAGCTCTCTCTCTCTCTCTCTCTCTCTCTCCACATAAGGTCTCTTACTTAGTGCTTGCAAAGGGTTGTCTCAGACTACATTAAATCCAAAAGAAAGTATAAATTATTTTTATCCCAAAAACAAATTCAAATAAGACATAATCCAAATATAAAAATTTCTATTAAAAAATATGTTGGCAACGGCATTCTCAGTTAAGATAACATGTTTAAGCCTTGCTTATGTGTACATTCTTGTTATAAGTAGCTGGAGATATGAAGGTGCCTAAGGAACCGCCTAACCCTTGGTATAAGTAGATGTAGATGTGAGGGTGACTAACTAAGTTAAGGTATTATTGGTTGAACTAATAAGCATGTTATTTTGTAAAAGAATAATGATAGCATTGATACATTGGGAAGTTAAGTAACAACAAAACCAATGACCCAACCCAAGAGCATAGCATGATATAGCACGATCTCTTTTGCACAAAATGTCTTTGGCAAAATCAATGTCCCTTTTGACTATTTAAGTTGTGCAATGTCTTCCATTCCCACAGAAAATCTAATTATAGCAAGGCCGAAATTGATATATATTGGTCTTCCATTCCCACCTGAATGTGTGAATCAATAAGAAGTCTCAACATGTTGCCGCATTAGTTGAAAAAACAGAACAAATGAGAGCGATATATATCATATATGATAGTATATAGTCCATCATCGTCAAAGTTCATCAATTACAATCCCATTTTCACCTACTTCTGCAACTCTGTTTGCCTATTTTATTCAAAATAGACCTTTCCTTAGTTAAAATTAACAACCCCAAGAGACTACAACAAACTATCAGACTAATAAAGGAACCAAAAAACAAAATTGCCAGTGAACCACAACCCCTCTACCACATAAATGCCACAAATTTCTAATTAGTGGAGAAGGTAAGAAAGGCCCAAAGGAAATTTCCTACACCAAAACGTGTCAGCTTCTCATTACAACAAATCTGTACCAAATTGCCACAGTGCATGACATATTACTACACATGCATGCAGTGTTATAAATCCTTGATAGTGAAATGTCGACGTGAGCAACAAATCTCTTCCTACTTAATTATAATACATTTTTGGTGAGCAGAACTGCGCCGACCTGGTTACACAATGATGTAGTATTGATCATTATTACGCATCCTGAAGCCGTATATGTTTGGACCAGATATTCCTTCACTCAAATTTGCTTCTTTAAAGTTTCAAAAAAAAAAAAATTGCTTCTTTAACTTAATTCGGCAACTACCCAATAAACTACATATCTACTATATTATGACAATTAAAGTAAAAGGGTAAGATCACAAGGTTTAGTAGGTTGTATCCCATGTGAATTTGTCACATGCACGCTTCATAAAACAAGTCAAAGAATTGGGCCTATCTTCCTTGAAAAGAATCCATGGTACATTTGTACACTGCATCGATCATAAAATTCCCAACTAACTTACCGGCTTCTGAAGTATAATATTGGATCAATAATAACAAAGAGTTTTGACTTTGGACATTCTTATTATAGATTGAATAATTTTACGCGTTTTGAGTGAAGTTTAAGTCTCTCTAATGGTGGGTTCAAATAGGTGGCCCTAATGAGAACTCTCATCATGATGCACTATAGAAAAGAAAATGAACTTGCATAAAACGCAAAGAAAAAGTTTCTATTGAACGTGCCTTTGCAATTAATGCCATTCATCATGCTTAACTATATACAAAAGGATTAATGGAAGCTTCTTTTTTCTTTTTCTTTTTCTTTTTTTTTGGTGAGAATGGAAGCATCAATGTTGATTGCATGAGAAAAACAGAAATTGCATTTTCATTATGGTGTTATAGAGACAATTACTTAAATACAAATTATACAATTGTGTAGCTAGAAAAGCCAAAAAGTCAACATGTCTAAATTTTATTACAATTAGTTTAAATGTGTTTGGATAACATCCTTTATTAAATAATTGGATATAGCCTCAATTATTCACCTAGCCCGCTAATTTATTAACTATAGAAATATTTTAGTTGATGATCATATAATATCAATTTAAAATTAAAAAGATATATCAAGCTTGGTGTATCAATGTTTCTATTTCAATTATCTTATATTCACTACTTTCTTTAGACAATTAAAAATCAAAATTATTTGCCAAACGCCTTATAGTTCAAATCAATTAACATTTTTTTGGTGTTTGTAATGGAGACATTTGCTATTCAAATTCCTCCGCCTCTACCTCAATTATTAATGCGTTAAAAAAACAATCAAAACCATTTGAATCCATGCAATTTTGTGACTTAGCACATTCAAGCTTGGTAGTCAAAAATATCCATATACTGTATATTTGGACTCTTTTTTTATTTTTTCTCTTATTTTTTTAAAGTAAATTTGCTCTCGTCTTTTGGGAGTATTGGTGCTCAATTATTTTTGATCAAGTTGACACTGCCACGGTAGCCAAGATATTAATGTGAAATGCAAAGTAAGTAATATAATGACTATGAAATATGAATAAGACCAAACGTAAAATTATTTAATTCTTAAAAGTAATTTTTATTCTTTAATTATTATTTTAATTTTTCCAAATCAGCGGTTGAAATTGGTGACCTCATTGATTCCTCCATTCCTTGTCTATATCCATAGCCGCTATCTCAATTGTCAGACTGGTGAAAGTCCGTACTGGGGATTGTCAGTTTTCATCTAAAATAGCATATGATGACTTAGAGCATTAATATTAGAAAATGCTACTCTATTTTATTTTACCATTTTAAAAAGTTATTTTATCAATTATACTATTCTATTAAAGCATTAGTATTGAGGAATGTTAATGCTAAATCTAAGGAAAATTTGAAATTTTAAGCCCCAAAACCATTTGCATTGGAGAATGCTAAACAGCAGTACTGTAAATTTTTTTGCAATACTGCTACAGTGCAATTCTAAACATAGAATTGCATTGTAGCAAGTATTGTAAAAAAATAATAATATTTTATTTGGAAGAAAGCTGAAAATGAGAGAGATGGGAGAGAAGATATAATTTTGAGATATATTATTTTAATGAGTAAAAGAGGGAAATAGAAATTTGGAATGTAGAGGTATTGTAAAATGGTATGGTATAATGATAAAGTGACTTTTTAGAATTGTAAAATAGAGTAGCATTGAAATTTTCTAATGCTAATGCTCTTATACAATACTTCCAGCATCTCAATCTTTTATTTTCCTATTCTACTCATTAAAATAATATATCTACACAATAAAATAATATTTCCCCAATCACTATTATTTATTCTTTCTTTCTCCAAATTACCATCACAATAAAATATTAGTTTTTTTTTTTAGAATTGTGCTACAGTGCAATTCTAAAAATTTGCAATACTTAGCAATAGCATTTCCTGATGCAATACATTTTGAGGCTTGAAATGTCAAATATCACTTATATTTAGCATTAGCATTCTCAATGCTAATGCTCTTAGAAGAGTAACAAAAAAAAAATTTGATAAAATAAATAATATTTTAATAAAATATAATGTAAAATAGATAATTTCATGTTGATATTTTTAAAAAGTAGTTATGTAAAATATAAAAAAGTATGTTCTTATACTAAAATAAACAATCAAAAATTTGCACAAACTAATGTGAAATATGGATACCATACATATTGATTCATTTGAGATTTGGGACAGATGCAAAATTTTGTTTAGTCCGCGTCATGGTTTTCTCTTTTATAAATAACTTTGGCAAACGGATTAAGTTAAATTGGGTATTCAGGTTCAAGATGAGTTGTCTTAATTCTTAAATGGTATGTGAGCAAATTGGGTTAATCAGGTTATGGGTTGAACTGTATTTTCTCACATGAAAAGTAAATAATAATAATAATAATAATAATTATTATTATTATTATTATCACTTAAGTCCTTCTCAAAAAAAAAAAAAAAAGTGAATGAGTTTGGATCTAACTATATTATATTCTTTAATTTCTTTAAAAAAAAAAAATACTATATTATACTTATCACTTACTCTTATCATTATTATACAATATATGACTTCACTCACACATGTATCCTAAGCTCAAATCTTGCCACATCTAACTCGTTCAATCCATTAGATTAGTTCATTAGCTCAACGAATAAAGCCTCTTGTCGTTGAATGACTTAAATAAAAGATCTAAAACTCAGACCCCACCTATATAAAAAAACAAATTAGTGTCTTAGCTTGATGATAAAAACAATCATCATGAAGTGGACACTATAAGTTTAAATTCTACCATATCTATAAAAAAAAAAAAAAAAAAAGATTGGTTCATTAGTGATGTCGGTGGAAGTCTAAAGAAAGTACATACGATGCTTTCTTTGATAGACAAAAACTAAACTGTTAGTTCCTAGATAATAAACCTCGAATTCACTAGGATTTCCTTGAATCTACAAGGTGATAAAACTGGAATCCACCAGAGAAGAAAATGGACAAAAATCTATGTTTATTCATAATAGTCTAATTTGCCTCTGACGGCTACAAAACATATAAATATTAAGAAAAATGTCTGAAGCCCTAATTCATACTAATTACACAATTAGGTGACAAAATACCAAAATTTACCCAAAATGGCAAAATTGAGTTATATGTAAAATCATAAACTACTAACTTTAAGGGTCGTCCCAAAACAAGTGAGCCCTTATTCTGACTTTTGAGTAAAAAGTTATTAAGAAAACAAAAATAACTATAAACAAAAAAAATCACAGTTTTCGAGGACTTCATAAATGCCATGACGGTCTGTTCTACATCAATTAGTGAGTAAGTATTATTATAATCACCTTAAGCTTTTTATGAGTGATCACTCCTTACTATTAATCTTTTTTTGATAATTTGATAGTTACCGTTGGATTAGAATTGTGGAAGATTAGAACTCTAAATATCTCTGTTAAAAAAACCAAAAAGTTTCAATTGAGTTACAAAACTTTTAGCACTGTTAATCTTAATAACTAAAGGATCAAAAAATGGCGGTGCCAAAATGGGATTTAAGCGGCTTATTACATGATATAATAAATAAGTAAAATTCCTAGTTGATCTAAACTGGCCGAAAAGACCCAACTAATATGTGTGGATTGTCTTCTCAAAAAAATATGTATGGATTGAATTGATCCAAATATTGAACAAGTAATATAGTCATTCCCTTGCCTTTTTACTGTACGAAAACGCCATGCTAACTACACAGCAGAAAAACAGTAAAAAATTAGTCTCGCCCAGCTTTTGGATGCCAGAAAATACTCTATAGACAATATTTAAAACAAAAAAAAATCAATTGTTATTAGCATAAACGCCACGAAGACTACACAGTAGAACTAAAAAATTAGTTAGAACGTTGCATCATTACCCTTTGAGTTTCTCAAACCATGCCAAATTATTTGAATAATTAGCATATATCAGTATCAGACTTTTCTTAATAATTTTTAGTCCCTCACTATTTTAATATTTACCAGCAGTCAGCATCCATTGTTTATCAAATTATTTTTTACCACATTCATTCAGCTAAAAATTTCATTATAATGTCAAAATACTCACAAACAATATATATATTTTATGAAGATACAGCAGTCGAAAATCATCGATAGGTTTAAATATTTTATTATCAACATTTATGTCATATATAGAACTGACTAAACAAAACAATGTGGACAGTTTTGTAACATCAAAATTCAAAACATGCACTGATTATGTTTGGTGAAATTACACATTCACACACATCATATCATGAATCTTCAATTATTACTATCAATCCAGCTCAGCTGGCAATCCAACGTTCGAATTTAGGTGAAAAAACACCGCAACATTATTTTTGCCTTCTCCTTAACAATAATTGCAAAGTAAAAGGACAAACTCAACAATGTTATGCACCAACGAGCTTACTTTCACCATCAGCAAATTCCTTTCTTGGCCAGTGCATATTAGGCCACCAACTGATCACTTATCAAATCTAACTCAATTTGATCTTTATCAAATTATAAACGTGTAAGACCAAAAAAATGGGACAGATATATGAAAAAAATTTTGAGATAATTAATTAATAAAGAGAATAAATTATGTTTATATTGCAAAAAAATGTACAATATTTATCAGTTTTTGTAAATGTGTACATTTGTCACTTTTTGTGTCTATAATGTAATTTTATATTGCAAATACACTGTAAATATAAAGTTTTAGAGAACTGTAATTTTATTTTATTTTTGGGTAAACATAGTAAAATTTTCAAAATCTAACATCAACTAAACATTACAACAACAGTATTGAGTAACGGTCAAGTTATGTGGGTTCCGCGGTTTCAGACCGTTGCCCAATGTGGTGGCATGCATGAACTGTTGTCTCTGGTAAATGCCAAATAGAGAGATTCTTTCTTATAAAAAAAAACAATAAATAAATAAAGAGATTCTCATTTTCAAAATATTACAATATTTTTCAACTTTTTTTTTAAAGAATAATATTTTTAATTTATTAATTTATATATTTTTAACATTTTTTAAGAATAATTATTTTTAATTCATTGATTTGCATTGGGTTTATCGGCACACGCTACTATCTTTGTAATAATGAGTGTCTGAGTCCTCTCCCGAATTAGTCACGGGTGTCACTCTCAACAATAACCTCTCTCGACCCTTTTGTAAGGTTTTTCAAATCCGTCGTAGGTTTCTCTCCACCCTCAAAAGTACTCTTCAATGTCTTTATAGTGAGTATCGTGTCGACACAAATTTAACTTGGATTAATCCAAATCTGATTTCCTTTAGTGTTTACCATTAGATCTTAGGAATGGGATGTCAAAACCAATGGTCTCCTCTTGGCTTACTACTTGGTTTCCCCTAAGTGATTTTGGAGTCTTGGAGATGGGTTAGATTGTATTACTCTTCTTGGAGATTAAAGGAATTGTTGGTCAGCTTGAATTTTCTTTTCTTGTCAGATCTTTATTTAGGTTTGGCTATATTTTTTCTGAAAAGGGTTCTCCCATAATATACTTTTGTGTGTGTGTGTATATATATATATATATACTCTTTCTTTTGTATTAAGTAATGTTGCAATAAAATTGTTGATTTATCTCCAAAAAAATTTAAAAAGAGAGAGAGTTCGGTTTAAAAATTAGTTTACTCCAATCACAACTTACTACTTTAATTTAAATTTAAATTTTTATTTTTATTTTTATAAGTTACAAGTTACAACTATACTAGTACATAATACTAACATTTACAGCTGACATCTATTAGTGTAACCAACAAAAATATCTTGATTCAAATTCTCTCACCTCAACTATTAAATATTGATGCATAAAAAACCAAAAAAAAAAAAACCTTCACAACTATTTTAAAAATAGTAGTAATAATAATAGTAATAACTTTCGCAATTTTTCTTGATGACTTGTTAGGGTTGTAAATTGTTCTTTCTTTTTTTTTTTCTTTTTTTTTGAATCAATAAATTGTTCTTCTTTATTACTATAAAAGATAGAAATATTGCTATTAATTCACTTTTATTTTCTTTTTCTTTTTTAAATATAGATTTATTCTAACATATTTTTATTGTTGTTTTGTAATTTTTTTTTTTTAGAATACTAAGTATTTAACACATATGAAGAGAGAATAATATCTTAAAAAAGCTGAGAATGTATATTTGAAATGCTCTAACTCTCGTTACATATCATAAGCTTTAAGCCTTTAACTTATCTAATTATTAATTATGATAAAAATTATGAAATTTGAAGTGTGGTTAAACTTATCCAATTATTTATTATTTTTTTTTATAAACAATTATTTATCATGTTAATAAATTTTAAAAATAAATAAACAATCGTGTTTAGATCTCACTTCGAAACCCTACCACTCCACCGCTCTCTCGTTCCCACTAAGCCCACTATGTTATCACTCTGTTTTTCTTCTATAAATTCACAACTGCTCCAACCTTTAACCAAATCGCTCGCTCTCTCCCTCTCTCTCTCTCTCTCTCTCTCTCTCTCTCTCATGTTCTGGTTCTCTAGTAAGAATCAGACCATGGCAGCCCACATCAGCTTCTCATGCTTTCTTTTACTCCTCACAATCTCAACCGTTGCAGGTCTTTCTCTCATCAATCACTCTCTTCTTATTTCCTTCAAAAACTATACGTGTTTGTAACATTCTAACAATTTTATGCTTTTTTTTTTTTTTGTGATTGCAGAGTCAGGTTCAATAGGAATCAACTATGGCCGAATCGCGAACAACCTGCCCACACCAACCAAAGTGGTGCAGCTTCTCAAAGCACAAGGATTCACCCGAGTCAAGCTCTATGACACCAACTCGGACGTTCTCACTGCCCTAGCCAACTCGAACATATCCGTGGTTGTTGCTCTCCCCAATGAGCTCCTCTCTTCCACAGCGAAAGACCAATCATTCGCTGACAATTGGGTTCAAGCCAATATCTCAAAATTCTACCCCGCCACAAAAATCGAAGCCATTGCCGTAGGCAACGAGGTCTTCGTAGACCCAAACAACACCACAAAATTCCTCGTAGCCGCCATGAAAAACATTCACTCCTCCTTAGTCAAGTACAACCTCGACTCCGCCGTTAAAGTCTCGTCCCCTATAGCCCTCAGTGCCCTCCAAAGCTCGTACCCGTCTTCATCCGGGTCGTTCAAACCCGAACTGATCGAACCCGTTATCAAACCCATGTTGGATCTCATTCGCTCCACCGGGTCCTACTTCATGGTTAACGTGTACCCATTCTTCGCTTACACCGGCAACTCGGGTCAAATCTCTTTGGACTACACGCTGTTCAAGGCAAACCCGGGTGTCGTGGATTCGGGTAACGGGTTGCGTTATAACAACTTGTTTGACGCTCAACTCGACGCCGTTTTCGCCGCCATGTCAGCAATCAAATACGACGACGTTAAGGTCGTCGTCACCGAAACTGGCTGGCCGTCACTGGGTGACAGTAACGAAGTCGGCGCGAGCCAAGCCAATGCGGCGTCGTATAATGGGAACTTAGTGCGTAGAGTGCTCACTGGTGGTGGGACCCCACTGAGACCCAATGACACGCTCGACGTTTTCGTGTTCGCTTTGTTCAACGAGAATCAGAAAACGGGTCCCACATCGGAGAGGAATTACGGGCTGTTTTATCCCAGCGAGGCGAAAGTGTACGATATTCCGCTGACAATGGCTGAGCTTGCGACTGCGCAGACAACGCCGCCGGCCAACGAGAGCAAGGCCCAAGCTCCGACGACCGGAGATATGTCCACGTCAGCTGCCAGGTCGGGTCAGACTTGGTGTGTGGCCAATGGGAATGTCGGGTCGGAGAAGTTGCAAGCTGCTCTTGATTATGCTTGTGGTGAAGGTGGGGCTGATTGCCGTCCGATTCAAGGTGGTGCCACGTGTTTCAATCCTGACAGCCTCGTGGCCCACGCCTCGTACGCTTTTAATAGTTACTATCAGAAGAACGGTCGTGGGGCTGGCACGTGTGACTTTAGTGGTGCGGCTTATGTGGTCACTCAAGCTCCTAGTAAGTATTCAATCACAAATAATTATTTTATTTATTTATTTAGATATATATAGTTTTTTGTCTGCATAATTATTTTTATGGTGATATTAGGTTTCTGTTGGAAGGGTTAACTATGATAAGAATGTTTTTATTTGTCTATTGTTTGACAATATATAAAATTAAATTGGATAAAATTTAGTTACAAAATTTGTTATAACTTAAGACTACAACTTTACTCAATAAAATAAATATTACTATATATTTTGAAAATCTAACCGTTAAATTGTATGTTCTTTATGCACTTAATACACATGTCAAATTTTATGTTAATCGGATATTATTTACTATATAATTTATAAGCTTATATTTTATGCATAATTTCAAACTACAAAAACTTGTAATTTAAACAATTTATTGATGACATAACTATTAATCTTTAATTTTCTTGAAATTTTGCAAGTATGAAGAATATAAGAATAAGATGTAATCTAATGGTGAATTTGTCAAAATTCATCTCTAATAATTGAATAAGGTTATAACCTTAGGTACAACCAATTTTATTGTTAAATTTTATTGTATAGTTAAATTTTGTACAATAAAATTTGAAGATTTGATTAATATTATTATAAAAAACTAATAATAAATACTTGTTTTTTTCAAAAGTTGTACTCATTCGTATATAGTAAAATATTATAGTATTTAGTATCACTTTATATGTAGGTTTCAAAATCAATAATGATATATTTAAATAACTTTTTTTATTACAAAATGTCATACTGATACATTGTTACATACTTCTAAATGGAAGGGACCTATATGATTATACTAATGACTTAATGCTTTATTAAGACAAGATTTTTGTTTTAATAGTTGAAACGGTTTACCTGACAATGTTGACAATGAAGTGATGGAGAATATTATATTTTTTTTAATGTTGCAAAAATTAGAAGCACATTATCCAATGGTATCATTGGAGCGATGTTACAAACTTTTTTATAATAATTTTATAAATTATTAATATAGTAAATTTTTTTTTTTTTTCATTTTAGTCCATCACTTATATTATTTTTTTTATTTATCAATAATTATACACCATGTTAGTAATATATAAATAAGTTTATAACTCTAGCATTTTCATGATATTTTTATCTCCTGGTGGTATCATATGAATCCAGAATTATTAATAACCTGTGGTTTACACCACAGCCAAGAAATTATTGAAGTCACTAAGATTGAGAGTTGAAAGTTGAAGCATAATCATATCTAAAGTTGAACAAAGTTTGGGTAAAGTTCTGGTCCTATTGATCCCAATATGCTTTTCGATGTTGTGACAAACGTGTGGTGCCTATTCATGTATTGTAGTTCACTCTTACTTGATACATTATGCTCATAATTTTGATCTCTTTTACAATTAATGGGATCATCATCAGAAACTGTCCATTTAGACTTTAGTGCAAGTTAATGACCTTAGCAGAATACTGATCATGATATTTCAAAAGCAGTAATAATAATGTAATATGTCAATTCAATGGGCCATGTCTAGGGCTGAAAATTGATGTAAATTTTCAACTTTGTCTCCCATATACACATGATCAAAACAAAATTTCTAAGTTTTCATTGACAACAAAAATTGACCAAAACCACAAAATTTCTCTGCTTTTGCTTCATTTCAAACCTATAGTCATTGCTGCATTTGACTTTCGGCTAAAAAGTGTGTTTCTTGTGTTGCAGAGTTTGGAACCTGTACATTCCCTACAGGGAACTGAAGACATTGCAAAAAAGACCTGGGGAGTTTGGTGAGGTTTAGCTATGCATTTGTTGGGCTCAGCTTATTTTTTCCCAGCTAGCTTTGGGGACCGAATAGGAGATTTATTTTATTTTTCCTATGTATTTAGTGCTTATTATATGATGTGTTGGTGTAGTGGTTATCAAATTCCTTGACTATTTTGTCTATAATCATCTACCTATTAATATATATTTTTTAATTTTTGAATGAAGGATTACGTACGTATCAGGTATACAGGGGCGGCGCCACCTTGAATTTTTTTTTTTTTTTTTATATATAATAATTTAAAAAAATTTATTTGTCTATCCTCCAAAAAAAAAAATTTGGGAACACCTTCAGTTTTTTTTTATACCAATAAAATTAAATTTTGCTCCATAATTTGTTCTAAATTCAGTGAATGAATGATTTCTTGGTTGTATACATCGAAAAAAATGTAGCCTACAGCATTGATAATGAAACTATCATGCACCAATTTCAAAATATGAAAATTCGTAGGAGACAATTGTAAATTTTATCTATTTGTATGTTTTTTTTATTGTTGTTGTTGTTGTTAATAATTGAATTTCTCTTTTTATTAGATTGTATAATTTGTGCTTCTTAAGGAACATTTTGAGAAAACTTCATACAATTTATGCTTCTTCAGGAACACTTAGAGAAAAATTCCTAAACTGCCACTGCAGGTATACGTTTAATTTTTTAATTTTATTTTCTTTGTGGCTATATAGGTTAAGATTATGAGGTGGAAGAAAATGACTTTTATGTCTTCTGATTGATTACAATGATCCTTGGTCCTTTCTTGTTTGTCTCTTTTCCTGATGGATCCTCTGGATAATATTTTGTATTCTTTTTCTTTCAAAAGTATTACCTCTGATACACGAATAATTAGTTTAGTTTCTCACTTTAGCAGCCCCTAAACAAGTTGAGGCTTTAAAAATTCTTCATGAAATTAGTAGGTTCTGCAAGAAAAGGCCTTTACATAAGTGTAAGTATAACTGATAATACAAGAAACAAATATACAAGATTGCACAGAATTGGACAACATATAAGCCAAAAATCTTGTATGTTAATTAACTCTTTCGATTTTAGCAAACAATTCTTCCAAATGTGGATTAACACACACCTATGTAAGACTGGAGAAGTAATGGCCATTGGGCAATGATTTACTGGTCAAATGTTTGAACACAAAACAGATTTCAAAGCTTCTTGTGAATAATGAGGGCCAAAATGGCAAAATACATATTTTCAAAATTTTCAGCAAAATAGCATTATTTGCGAACTATGTAACATAATATATTAATATCATCACCCTTTTGGAACTCAATTTTGTGGCTTTTTGAATTCCAAGCATACAAAATGCCATGTGACGTGGCTTTTCTCAAAAAATATGTCACGTGGAACTCGATATTTATAAAATCGAGTTCTACGTAATTTTCTTTTGAAACTCGGTATCTGTAAAAAAACAGTGCAATCGAGTTCTATACAAAATTCGATTTTCATAAAATTGAGTTTCAAGAGGGTGGTATTTTCCTACATAGTTTGTGAACAATACTATTTTACTGAAAGTACTGGCCATTTTGGCCGAGTAATGAGTATTGGTAGCAATTTTATAAACTATAAATTATCAAAAGATTCCAAAGTAGGAATAAGATGCGCCTCTAACCAAACAGAGCAGATTGGTTCGGTAATGACTCTCCAAATTGCTGCCTCTGGCTGAAATTTTTTCAAATTCTAGTTCTCTTTTTGAAAGAAGAACAAAAGAGAGAGGAAAGTCAAACTATTAATCAAGATGTGCACAACATTATTGATTTATTACATACAACAAGCAAACTCCCCCATCGTCATGTAGTGAAGGCTGTTATGGAATAATTTCCCCTGGTCCAGTAGAGGCCTGTTAATCAAATAGGTTATATATGGGAAGGTAATCTCTCTTCCCTACAATGTCTAAATTTTTTGGTTATAGATGATGGAAGCCAAAATCAAATCTTTTGCAGAATAATGTAATTCTTACTAATTCAACAAGCTTTAACTAACATCTAAGAATCACAGTTTATAGACATTCCAAAATCTTCAACATGTCCATGTCAAACATGGAAGCGTTTAGGACACTCTATATGGGTGTACTTAGCATGTTAGAAGGGAATGAAATAGAAAAGAATTTTAATTTTTCATTTAAAACAAATTACTTTAATTTTAGATATATTTTTAAAGATTGTGATATTTATTTATTTTGAAAAACTAAAAAAAACCTAAAATATGTCTAAAAATAAATAAAATATACGCATATATATTAATTAATTATTAATGTTGTGTCTTAATTTTTCAAGAATTTTAATATCGTCTTGTCTGGTAACATATCTCACTGGACTTACAAAACCACAGTCCATAAGAACGAGCTAAGCCTCATAATCACACAAAAATGTAAGCTCATTGGGCCAAAAAAGAAAGTGAGAAACTTTCTGTGATCCCAAAATCCGAAACTAGCATGGACTTCTTTCTTTCTACGAATAGGTTGTGGATTGGTAACCAAAGTGATCTTCGGTAGCTCTGGTATGTGTGTGATATTGCCGTATCCCATTAAAACTTTCCAGAAAATGTTAAGCCCAAGCAATGGAGCAATTAATTTCTGTTCAATTTCGTGACTTCGGCCCTATACAAGTGAATCGGGCAACACTAGGTCATAACTAGAACAAGCTCGTTTTGCACGCCTTAAGACCAGTCCAGGGGCCCAAAAAATAAAAGAAGAAAAAACCAGTAGCTTAATTCTAACGTGTTTTTTTTTTTTTTTTGGAAGGCCTAACAAGCTTCTTTAGAAAAAATTAAAAAAAAAAAAAAAAAAAAACCCCCATTACAAAATACGGTTCAAAGCATCCTTCCTAATCACATTCACAAGCTAATCAAGTAAGGATGATTCATTAAATGTCCTATTTTACTATTTAGCTTATTTTTTATTATTATTCATGAGTCCTATTGCACTTTTGATATTATTTATGGGTCTCACTATACTATTTTAGCTAACTTTTACTTTTACCTTTATTTACAGTACTTTCAGCAAAAAATTTTCAGTTTCAACAAAATAAGGGAATCCCAAACAAACCCTAATAAACCCCTGTCACCTATTATTAAGACCCCATTTGGCACCGTCTATACACACTCGTTTTTTAAATTATGTTTTTAAAACATTATTTCAGTTAAAATTGTGAAATTGAAGCTTGTTAAGCACATTCAACATAGTTGGTTCAAAGCAACTGCCTTATTGGCCACAAGAAGTAGCAATAGTTCAATTAGCAGAGCGAGATATGTGTATAAAGGACCTCAACACATTAGCAAAAACATTTTAATTGTTGAACAACCACATTAAAACAGCAACACATGGAAGAGCTAAAGCTAGTTGCAATATTCTGAAAAATTGATTAGAAGTACTCAACTTTCACATATCACATAGTCTTTTCTCTTAACAGAATTTTACAAACAAAAGCAAAACTTGAGTCTCTCCCTCTTGATCTACTGTTGTTGGACTTCAGCTTTCTTCTTCTGCCAGAGATAGTCCAGCCCACTATCTGCATCTCCCTGTAAAGGAAAAAAAAAATTAGAACAACTATAAACAGCCGAATCTATTGTAATACCCCGATTTTATTCTCATTATTAATTATTATTTTAGCTTTGAGAAGTGAGCACTTGTAGTAGTGGAGTTAAAAAGCTATATAGTTATTTTAGCTCCACCAAAATACAAAAATAATTATACAGCAGTGGAGCTAAAACTATTTTTTTTAGCTTCATTGTTAAAGTGCACATCTATCTAAGGATGTGCACGGTAGCTTAGAGCTAAAAAAAAAAAAAAAAATTATTCCCTGCCCCCGGTTGTGTGTGTGGGTGTGATGGTTGTGTATAGTGGATATATTATTTTATTGTAGTAGATATCTTATTTTATTGTGATGTTTATATTATTTTATTGTGTTGAAAGCTAAAATAAATCCACTGCTGCAGCATGTGTGTAGGTAAAATAGATAAAGTAACTTTTTGTAGTGCCAAATAGCTAAATTTTTAGCTCCACTGCTGTGAATACTCTGATGTGGATAACCACGTGGTGTCATGATAGAGAGAAATTATAAGATCCACATGGTGGACAAGTAACGTGGTCCATCATTCCACTAAAAAACTGTCACTTGTTTAAAATTGTTAGTTAGAAAAAAATTTTAAACAAAAATTAATTACTAACTCAGAAATTTTAAACAAGTGAAAGTTTTTTAGTGGGATAATGGACAAATGACGTGATCCACCAAAGGACTCTATAATTCCTTCATGATAGGATTGTTTATATAATCAGTTTTTGGATATGCTACTTCAACTGGTGTGAGGTGTAATTATGTGGCCAAACAAAGAATGCTACCCAAAGTTAAGAGATGAAACAATAACCTACACAAATAGGATACTGTATACATTCCATGCATATGTATAGAACGTGTGGTCTTCATTTATTTTTGTTCCAGTTATAGAAAGATAAGGAAATTAAAACTTTTAGTATCCATTATATTTAAGGAAAAAGATAAGAGAATAAATGCCTCTTTGGATAAGAAGTTTAAGAGTTATTGGAATCTCTTGGAGTTCCATCTTATCTAAATAGGTCAGTAGTTAATAACATTTTAAATTGAGGTTAATTGGAATTAAATTCTTGGAAAGCATATTTAAGCTATTGTATTGGGTCTCTTCTTTATATGAGTGATTCAAAAAAATAAAAAGGTTAGAGAAAGAGAAAGACGTTGGATGCTAGAGGCTACGGCAAAAGTATTAGAGGCAAATTTTGTTTATAGCAAGGTAATTTGTATCTCACTCAGAGTTCTCTACGGGTTTTTATTTAATATTAAGCGTTGATCACCACTTGTGACCGGGATTATATATACAACTAGGCCTGTTCATAGTACATATGTTGAAGTAACATGGATTACCGGTAGCGTACAGTTTAATAGTATTGATGTTGGGTTTTACACTATTATGAATCTGGCTATTACTTATGTATACCTTTTAATTGGTGAACTTGGATCAATTTATAGATTCTAAACCGCAACATGTATGAGCAACTTAATTATTCTATGATTGGTTGAACTCTAGTGTTAGTGTGATACAGATTAGTTTTGGGGGAAATATGTTACCGTGGGACTTTGATAAGGAATATTAAATTGCTTAATTCAATGGTAAGTAGTTTCCATACCTGAGTTTGGTAGGATAGTAGGAAAGAAAAAGTTAGAATCCACAGCAGTGGAGTTATAATTTTAGCTATTTGGTACTACAAAAAGTTACTTTATCTATTTTACCTACTCACATGCTGCAGTAGTGGATATATTTTAGCTTTTAACACAATAAAATAATATATATCCACAAACACCCATTTATTACTTCCTCCGTCCCAATTTTTTTGTCCTATTTGAAAAGTCAAACTTTTTAAAGTAACATCATTTATTGTCTTATCTACCTTTTAAAAATGTATAAGTTTCCAAAACTACCCTTAAAAAAAATTATTAAAAAATTGAATTAGTAAATTAATAGGGGTATAATAGGAACATTAGTAAATTAATGACTTTTATTTTTAGAAACAAGACAATATTTTGAGACATCTCAAAATGGAATAGAGGACAAAAAAAAATGGAATGAATGAAGTATTTTTTTTCTCACTATTCATCTTTATCTCTGTCTTCTCCCTCTCTTCCCTCTCTTCAACCCACAGCCCCTCACGGCACCACCACCATCACCACCACTCACTGCTGTGTCAAGCCAACCCAGCCACCAACTCACAACCAATTCATGGCAAAACCCACCATCGATCTGCCACCAGCCACGATCCACCACCACAAACCCACAAAACCCATGTTCTTCACCCATTAGCATACCGCCACTAACCACCAATCCAAACCATCAAAAGCCAACACAAGCCAACTACAAACTCATCCACACCCGAACCCACCACAAAATCTTGCAACCCACGACCACGATCCACCCAAAGAAGGGAGGCACGACGGCGGTCTACCCAGTGGCACAACAGCAATCCATCCAATGGCACGACGCAATCCATCGTGGCATGACGGCAACCCATTAGCGGCAAGACGGCGATCCATCCAGCGGCACGATGGCGATCCTCAGCGGTGTGACGGCGACCCATCAGCGAAAGGACAGCAACGATTCACTCAGAGAGGCACGAGAGAGAGAAGCTAGAGAAGCTCAATGAAGATCGAATTGAGGGAGAATGAGAAGAGAGAGGTGTTTGAGAAGCTCAATGAAGAAAGACAAAGAGTAAAACGTGTTGGGAGAATTAAAATAATATTTTAAAGCAAAGGGAGAATAAAATATATTATTTGGGTTTAGTTGTTGAGTTACAGTGCACATCCATCTAAATTTTTAGATATAGCTACACTGCTGCAGCTCAATATTTGTAGTTTGTGGTGCTAAAAATAGCTTTTAGTTTTTCAGCACCACTGCTGTGAGTGCTTTTAATGATTAGATTTCATGCTTAGTCTTCTCAAAAAAAAAAAAAATTCATGCTTACTGATTAAAGCATTCTTTTGTTTAGAGCTTATAGAAGATTAAAGTGTTCAGATATATTAGCAAGAGAGGTAAGTATTTATGCATAATATGCATAACTTTTGTTCGTTAGGTTCTTAGAAGTCAAAGATTTTCTCAAGATATGTTTTTAATCATACGTTTTCTAAAGTCTATCAAAATCATTTTTACTTCATTGAAAAAGAAACTTTGACTTTTATATAATGTTTTGAAGATAAATTTTGAATTTTAATTTTTTAAATAATGTTTTGAACTTCCGAATCTCATTTAAAAGGTGATTTATAAACTAAACTATTTTTTAGAAAAGAATTGAGTTTCAAGATAAGTTTTCTAAAAAGGTTCTTGTTCTTTAAATTTGTTTAAAACCAAGTCATTTCAAAGTCATATTCCTATTTTCCAAATGATATTTAAAATGTTTCTTTTAGCAAATTAAATTTTCAAACATACTCAAGAATTGTAAAAATTTTTATATAAACTCTTCAATTCCTATTTGATCCCTAAGAGAGTCAAGCATCCTTTAACTTATGTTTCAATTTGATATTGTGATCTTTGATATGCCTCTGTATTTGGAATAATCGTCAATATTAAGTAAATAATTCTATTTTGTATAAACTTTGCTTTTGCGATATGTGACTCAAAATAACTTTTTTTAAAATTGATTAGATATATGTGTAAGCCCGCTCACAGGGTTGTATGTGAGAATAAGTGTTGATCCTTTACTAGCAAGGGTTAGATATTGGTATCCACTCACAGGATTGTATGTGAGAATATGTGATATGTGTATGTGTGACACTGTACTCTGATAAATTATTGTATGTGTTTTCGAATGGTTTTTAAGATTTGATTACATATGTATTAAGTGGTTCATTACATGTTTTGGAAAACTATATTTGATATCATTGAATGAATTTGTGAAATCAAAATACTCGTACATTGCTTAACTTTATTATGTTGTGTATTGTGTATAATTACTTACTAAATGTGTGGCTCACCCTATCAATTACAATTTTTAGATTAAAATTTAGTTGGGAAACATAACCTTTGGATCGCTTCATAAGGTGCAAGGTAAAGCGTGAGAGTTTTTAGGCGACTTCAATAATACTTGAAACCTTATAGGATTTTTAGTTATTTTTATTTCACTTAAGATTTTACAGTATTTGGAGATTTCTAAATTGTAGATTTTAGATAGTGTAAGAGGTTTATGAAGAGCATTGTTTATTTGGAGTTTTATTTAATTTTGGAATTTATTATGTTTACTGAGTTATGTAAGATCAGCAAGTTAGGCATGCATCTAAATCCATGTTTCATGGATTTAGGTCGTGACATCTATGAATTAAAAACACATTCAAAATCTTTGAAACACAAATAACGTAGCTCTACACCACTATATGAGGTAAATTTTGCTTGATTTTCCTCCTTTTCTCTCTCAGATCAGCCCAATTTTAGTGGAGATCTCCCTTTCTATGCCTAGATCGAGTGGAGATCTTGAGTTCTCTACCCAGATCCGGTGTAGATCTCGCGATTTTCGCCCAGATTGGGTAGAGATCTCGAGTTCTTCGTCCAGATCCGGTGATCTCGGCAATTTTTGGTGCAAATGGAGTGAGTTTTTGTAGATTCTTGCAAAGTTTTTGAAGATTCCAGCGACGTTTGCAGGATCCGGTGACTCCTCTCCACTGACCGAACCGACTCGAGCATCACCAAAACCCGAACTGACTCGACCGATTGACGACAGCGGTCGGTTTCAGGTCCCTCCGCCTTTCACCCGACTTTGGCAAGTCGAGTTCGGGTTGTGTCCAATACCGACCCAGCCCGACCCGTGGACAGCCTTAGGGAAAATGTTGGGGAAAATCTTCCATGTCTCTGTCAGATTTGCTTTGCGCTTTATCTAAGAAAATTTCACTGAATCTTGTTCTTTGGCCATATCATAAGAGTTTTTTATAAAACGCAAAGCTTCCCAAGGAACAAAGATAGGTTTTTCTCCTTTCAAAACTTTGTTAATAGCATCTATAGAAACCTTTGAGTCTCCTTCAATTACTACTTTTGTCAAATTTAGATCTTCTCTCAACAAAATTGCCCATCTAAATCATTTTGCCTTAATGTAGTGTTGCCTTCCACCCTTGTGCCAGTAACAATTACTCTATCCTTCCAATCTCTTACCATAACAGCAATACATATACATTTATCTGATACTACAGCATCACAGTTGATTTTGAAGATACCATCAGTGGGGGCTTGCCATTGAGGTATTTGCCTAGCTAGGAAGTACGAGTGTGGATTCAGGTTTAGGTGCGGGTGTAGGTGTGATGAGGCGACTCAGTAATTTTTGAAAAAGTAGGGTGCGAGTGCAACAGGATACGTTTATTAAGAAATTATGAAATATATTTTTATTTATATTTTCTATATATTGCTAAGCATATTTTTTCATATAACGGTAAACATATACCAACTTAAGTGCAATAGTAGATAATAAAATGACAAAATTTAGGGTTTGAGATGAGTTTAGGGTTTTTTCTTTAAATTAGTATGTCAAAATTGTGTGTTTTGACAAAATTTTTTACCTTTTTTTTTAACACTTATTTCGGCCCATATCGGACCAATTCAGGCTCTGTTTTGGACCAAATTGGCCCGAATCGGACCGTATTTGGCCAAATTGGAAAATGAAAAAAAAATTCGGTCACGAACATGCATGCAGCCATGTCCCTGGACGCAAGTGTAGTCGCGTCCACGGCCACATAATGCGTCCATGCATATCAGACTCGGGTGTGACGACCCAATCAACGCACCTATGCTTTCCAGCTACCTAGTCATGACAAAATTATTTTTAGTTCCTCCTCTTGCTTTGAATGTTCTTGAAACTTCCTCTCAATTGTATTCAACATAAGGTTGATGTTTACTTGTCCATTTTGGAATCTGAATTTATTTCTCAAATGCCATACTTGTTCCCATATTATTGCTGCCATGATTTGCAAATGAGATTCCGGAATCTTACTTGGCACCACTGTGGTAGGAGGCTTTATCACTTGTTGCACTAGCTCAAAACTTAACAAAGTATTCCAATTATCTATCCTCAAGTTCCACCTACTATGATACCGCAATGGCACGAAACTCTGACCACCTCACATTCTTTGAACAAGTGTAGGCATGTCTCTTCTCCCACCTTGCATAGTGGACAACTCACATCCTAGATTAGTCTTGTTTCCTAATTCTAACGAGTAATAAAAGAGAGATAACATATTTCATTTCTTGTTGAGGAAATAAGTTGTAATTGACTAAACACGTCTACCATTAATCTATTTTTATTTCATATCAATTATAACATGACATCTCAATAATTATAAAATAAAAAAAAAAAGTTATGATTTTTCTTTTTCATATATCACTAGACTTAGGAAATTAACATTTAAGGGGCCTTTTTTTGGAATAAAAACTGAATCTATCATTAAGAAGACTTAATAGTGAGCCAAAATACAGAGCTTCCATTGCAGGGGAGGGGAATTTTTAATCCAAATAACCTCATCTACTACGTTCCTAGCATATTTAGCTAGCAAATTTGCCATAGAGTTAGCACTACACTGAATACAAGTGACTGAACTCCATTGCAAACCTTGCATGAACATTTGGATATCAAGGACAATGTGATCCAATCTAGATACATGAGACCCATAATCAGTAATGGTCTTCATAACATTAGAGTTATCTCCTTCAAGGACCAGATTTGTAAAGCCAGCTTCTATAGCAAATTCAATGGCCTTGCCACGAGCTAAAATCTCCAATAATCTTCTAATTATTGCTCCAAATCCAATTAAAGGGGTTAAGTTATCGTGACTCAATGCAAACCAAACATATTTCTGGGCTACTTGACCTAAAGCCTAAGCCCAAACTACATGAAGGAAGCAAGGTTAGGTTTTACTAATAAAGATTATTTTATTTTTAATATGTAAATCTCTAAGATCATAGTGATCGTGTAAGTTAACCAAAATGTTTTTTTTTTTTTTTCCTCTTTAAGCCAAACTTAAAAACAACAATTGATCCATACTTGTCAGTTTACCTCAAAAATCAAAGAGACTACATGAATAAATTTTCTAAGTCCCATGTCTAATAAAAAAGCCAAAAAAATTATTCTCCAAAAAAAAAAAAAAAACACTCATTAAACAAGCAAAAAAGAAAAAGAAAAACATTAGGTTTGGAGTAAATAGGCCTAGGCCTTTTGCAGAAGGGGTACCCAGTTTTAGGTTGAGTTAGTTCTTATGGGCCCCGAGTAGATCTCAATTCCTATATGCCTAAAAAGCACTATCAACCATCAAGCAAAAAAAAAATATCAGTAGGACCACCCACCACCACCAAGCAACCGAGTTGATGCCACGATTCATTTATAAAAATAAATAAAAAATACATCAAACTATGCTCGTGACCTATGTTCCCTATAAACATAACATTATATTATATTATATGAATATATTCCTTTTTTTTTTTTTTAAAAAAATTTGGGAGAGATATTAATGAAATATATTGAATTACCAAAGTATCCATAATGACCCATTTGACTAATATACCCCTTGGATTCATGTATGACTAATAATATCATAGTGCACCGAGTCTTATTGAAAAAGAAATTGCTTTTGTGTGAACACGTTATTGATGATGATCACAATCGCAATAACCAAAACAAAAAACAAAGGAAAGGCAAAAGCCGTGTGTGAATTTGTATGATATGCAATGCACTGTCGCTGTGAGACTGCGTTTCCCGGAGCTAGCGTGTGCGTTTACGTGAGAAAGTGGCTGTGAATGAATGTGAATGTAGTATTGTCTTGTCCTATGCTATGCGCACCATGCACCACCACCACTAAAGCACTAAGCTTGATATTTAAGAAACTTCTAACCTACTTCTTTGATTATTTTGGCAGTGTGACACTCTTATTGTGTTGCTACTTGCTACTTGCTACCCCCAATCAATTTAATGCTAGGTGAGACCTGGTCATGTATTTGTATATGGGGGGAATTGATGACTGAGTTCGAGATATGAATAATTGTGGAGAAATAAGGAGTAAGGACCACCAATGTTGTAATGTCCCTTTTGTCTGTGACAAAGTTTGTTTCGCGTTTCAGAAAAATAATGGCAATTTGCAGGAATGATTAAATCCAAAGATTGTAAATAGGTTTGGGTCTTTTTTGGGCCATGAGTTTTCTAATGTGGTAATGCTAATGTGAATTTTGTTTTAATATTAAAAATGTTTTCATGTCATTTAAAAAGTTGCGTCATTACTCCGTTAATCATATTAACAAAGAGATTAATGATAATTAATAAAAAGACAAATAACGTTCGCTAAGACTTCAAAATTGAAAGTGCTTATTTATTAAATTTTAGATACAAATCGTGGATTTTTTTTTCTTTTGGGATAATAAACCAAACTTTATTAAAAATAACTAAATTGAAACCATACAACCCAGAACTCAGAGCATCTTCATGATCACTGATCACATATAGCAACCAACGAGTAAGGCCACAAAATTTACAAAACCATTCCAGTTGTTATCTTTTTCTGTTTTTTTGATAATCCATTCCAATTGTTAACTAATCTAAGCACCACTTAGCAGTTAGCAAGCACATTAGCCGCTTGATTTTACCTCTCTCCTAACGCAATTGAAGATTTCAAAACCGTGTATTTTGGCCTATTAATAATAATGATAAAAATATGCCACTTGTATACCTTTTTTTGTTTTTTTAATTTCCCTTGGGACGAAACAAATTATATGTCATGAAAAGCTTGTATAATTAGGGGGGTATATCAAATTTGAGAAACTATAGTTTTTTAGGAAAATTACTTATAAAAAGACATAATGTTTGATAATAATGATCAAATTCGTAACCATACTTTTTCTTTTTGACCTTTCCTGTTTTTGCTAGATTATTCCAAGGTTCGATATAATTCTCTTATATCTTTTCTTAATAAATAAAACATACTAAAATTTTAAAATTTTAAAATTAGTAAATTACTTTATCAAAAAAACTAAAAAAATGAATAAAAAGAAAGCAAATATGAGTATGACCGATTCAATATATAAGATTTTTCTTCCTACTGATTACCCAAAAAAAAAGAAAAACATTTTTTTTTCCTACCCAATAAACAAAAGAAAAAGTAAAAATTCGAGGTCCCCAACATCTGAACAGTTGATTGTCTGGTAAGCTTATCTTCAACTTCTTCCAAAGTTGGCAACTAAACCTGTTTGGATGGTGAGATGGCGAGGCCTTAGTGGTCAACTGGTAAGCTTATCCTGACCACACCGGACATGAGCCAGACTCATCAATGTGGACCCACATAGCACCTACCCCCCACCCTTCCTTTTCTCTCTCTATTCCCGTATAGCCACCAACACCCCCAATTGTAAAATCAATAATAATAAAAAAGGTAGTAAAATAACAAATATTAATAAAAAATAGTAAAAAGACAAATATAACCTTGAACTAAACTAGTCAAAGGTCCAACTCCAAGGACCATTTATTTATTTAAAAAATATATATATATATATATTGGTCCAAATCACTTACACGTGTCAGTGATCTATCAATTGACGCCGTCTAAAAGACAACGCAGCCTCGAGTTACGCAAGAGTTTGGGTGACCGGCCCATGGATCCTGCAATCTGTCCCAAAAACCGACCACCCGGTAAAAAGGGTGACAGTGTTACCGGAAGATGCCGGTCAAAAATTGAATGCCTTTGGGTGGCAAAGACTGTCAAAACCTGTGGACTAATAACAAGTGGCTGACGTGCCTAGATGAGTGGGTGGAGCCCACATTATATATGATTTTTTTTTTTTCCTTCTTCCTTTTTTTCTAATCGAAGCCCACAGTGCTAAAACCAGTTTTGACCAATTCTCTCTTCTCAGCTTTTTTGAGAAAAATAGAAAAAGCTGTTAAATTTTTTTGACAATTTTTTCGGTTTTTTATCAAATAATTTTTAATATATTCTCTAAAAACATATATAGTAAAACCCGTCTTTTTAACCGGTACACAGTGAATTAGGAAGAGTTCCCTCCAAATCGATTTGGAAAATGACATGAAATTTATAAGCCATGCTCTATAGTCTAGTTGGGGGGTTGGGCGAAGTTGGAGAGGCAGTGGGTGTGAGTGTATGTGGGTTTGGTGGGGTCAAGGTCTTGAAGGGACTAAGGCTGGTGGGTCAAGGTGTGTAGGGCCCACACACAGCATGGTCAAGAGGACTCTAGAAGATCTGGGATTTGATTTGAGGGGCAATGGATTTGGGGCTCGTGACATTTGAGTCCTTTAGGTGCACCCTCTCTTTGTTTCTTCTCTTTTTTTTTGATGATTTTTGGACCATCATAGTCCAAAAAGAGGCTAATGCTTTGTGCTTACCCCAAAAAATAGGGTACAACTATCATTTTATGGTTAATCCTTACTTGAAGGGTAAAAAAAATGTATTGTTAATTCACAATTATTAATGGCATGTGAAGTATAACCCAAATAGCATGTACCCGTCTTTCCCTATGAATATGAGGTATGACATATCTCATATTCAGCATGCCCCTTGCCCTTGGGTTAAAGGGCACCCCCACCCACAATGGATGGGTAGCCATGAGGTATGACATATTAAAGTTTAACAAATAAAAGATCTAGGGTAGAGTTTTTGGAAAATACTTAATTTAATAATTAGGTGTGGTTCAAATTGTTTTGCCAAAAAAATAAATAAATCTTATTACTATTATAAGACTAAGTTATCCACCCAACTTTTCCTAATAATAAGATAAAGATCTTTCTACTGGGCATGATAAGTAGAGTTCAGAGACAATTAGGCGGAATTTGGATCCTTCTATTAACAACTTTATCTACTAGTGACCTAGATATCTCACTTTTGGTGGATCACACAAATACATGTATCGAACTAAAAATAGAAAATGTGAACACGGATATTAAGAAAAGAATCCACGTCCCATTTTTCCTGTTCATGGGCTTAATCATTAGATGCCACAATTTGGTATTTGATTGACGAGAGGGCTGTGGAGTGTGGAGGACATCAAAATTGGGACTAGTTGGACAGGCTGACCAGAAATTTTCATACATTGCATTATTGTTTATGCATTCCGCACAGATCCAATGTACCTAGAACATTTATAATAGCAATTATGAGTTTTCACCTAAATGATCAATCTTACTACTTTCTTCCTACATTTGGCTCTCCGTTGGACGAGATATAATATCGACAAATAATATTTTAGATATGCGTTATGTCCGAATGTTACTACTTTCTTCTTTCATTTGGCTCTGTGTTCAACAAGATATAATATTGACACATTATAATTTGGATATGTATTATATCTGAAGTAGTAAGATATAATATTGACACATTATAATTTGGATATGTATTGTATCTGAAATTTACTACTTTCTTCCTACATTTGGCTTTGTGTTGGATGGGATATAATATCGACACGTGATATTTTGGATATGTGTTATGTTCGAAACTTACTACTTTCTTCCTACATTTGGCTTTGTGTTGGACAATATATAATATCGACACGTAATATTTTGGATACGTGTTATGTCTAAAACCATATTAACACATGATCATTTTGAATACGTGTTATGTCTGTGTCGTTTATAGTATAATGAGATACAAAATTAACATGTGATCATTTTGAATACGTATTATATTTGTGTCGTTTATAGTATAATGAAATACATAATTGACACGTGATCATTTTGGATACGTGTTATGTCCATGTTGTTTATAGTATAATATGATAAAGATCGACACGTGATCATTTTAGATGTGCTATGTGCTATGTTTGTGTCGTTTATAGTATAATGAGATACAATATCAATACATGATCATTTTGGATATGTGTTATATCTATGTCGTTTATAGTGTAATGAGATACAAGATTGACATGTGGTCATTTTGGATACGTGTTACTTTCGTATCGTCTGTAATATAATGTGATACAAGATTGACACGTATTCATTTTGAATACGTGTTATGTCCATGTCGTTTATAGTGTAATGAGATACAAGATTGACATATGCTTATTTTGAATATGTGTTACTTCCGTATTGTTTATAATAAAATGTGATACAAGATTGACATGTATTCATTTTGGATATGTGTTATATCTTTATCGTTTATAGTATAACAAGATTCAAGATTGACACATTATCATTTTGGATACGTGTTATGTCTGTGTTGTTTATAATATAATGAGATACAAGATTGACACGTGATCATTTTGAATACGTGTTACTTTTGTGTTGTTTATAGTATAATGAGATATAAAATCAATATATGATATGTTTTTGTGACTGTCTCACTTAAAGTATAACGAAATACTGAAAATAAGTCAAATCCATTTAAATGTAACTATCTTGTGTCCAAATCTCCTCTTCTTTTTTCTTTTTTTCTTTTTCTTTTTTTAGAATCATTTTGTGTCCCAATCTAATTATAATTCAGTCCCTGCCAATTGCTTTTCTTCCAGAATCATTTTGTGTCCCAATCTAATTATAATTCAGTCCATGCCAATTGCTTTTCTTCCAGAATGGTACAACCCTAAAGCAAGCGATAAAACACTGCCTTACCTTTCATCTCCGATGTTCAATTAACTTCTATGTAAGCATCTTACAGCTGTAATACATTTCATTCTTTAGTTAGCACCAAAAAATCATGGGGTTGCTGAAAATTATTGTCAAAGTCTGCCTAGAAAATCAATAGATAGAACTTAGAACCAGGAAAGTAAGGAAAAGAAAAATATTTTTGGGTGAGAGTGAACCTTTTTTAAAATAAAAAATAAAAAAATCTCTCCTCTCTAGCTAGCAGATTAATAAATTGTTCATTCATTAAAAAATTTGTTATTTGAAAGCATATTCAATTCTTTGGCCGATATCTCAACTTATACTGTGTCAAGTTCACCCAATTTTCGCAAGCAATAGTTGTGTATACATATAAACAAAGAACTTCTTGGCAATCACATGCCTGCTTTTTTTGACATTAGCTAGCTATTGTTGTCAAAATGATCAACCTAGTAGATCAAGAGAATGAGAAATTCTACTTTATGTACCATGCGCATGCTTGTGGACACAAGCTGTTGATTTATGAATTAGCATGAACAATATATATATTTTGGTCTTCTGAACTTGAAGATTTTTATTAAATTCAATAAAGGCTACGAGATGTTTTCTTCAGCAAAAAAAGAAAAAGAAAAAGAAGCTTTGAGACCTTTTGTTGGATTGAAGGGTTCCAAATCAGGATTATATAATAGTTGCTCATCTTTTAAGTAGTGTTTGCCTTTGCCCAATTTTAATTTTATGCTAAAAAATCTATTTTTGTATTTTTAAGTAATTATTCATTCAAAGTTAATCAGTTTTATATAAGGTAAAATTGTTAATGGGAACAAGTCAACAACCCAAATTGCTTCTGGGTTTGTGAATGATAAGATAGAGAGTAGAGACGACACAAAACCTTGAGCTTTAATTCATTTAGATATACTTGATTTTCACAATAAACAACGTAGCTATGGACCATCAAACATTAGCTTTGGTCTAAAGGGTAAGGGTTGGTATTGTGCTTGAAGCCAAACTTTAGTCTTTAGTGCCCATCTAACGAAGTAGGTGAAAATCTTTAGATTTTTGGGTTCGCAAAATCATTACAAATAAATTCTTTTCTGTAAAAGAATGGGTCCAGTGAATTGCAATTCATGAATTGAGAAAACAAATGATAATTGTTATTGGATCTATATAATCTATGGCTGGGACTACTTACACTCGATCCATTCAAAATTCACGATCAGCTAGCTCAAGACTATTTTGAATAAATGATTGTAAATGGTGGGCAATAAGTTCCTTTTTCAACGAGATGTGAAGAAAAATAAAATAAAAAGTAACTTGGTAGTACATTATTCATTATGATGTTTTTTAATTTTATTTTTGTTGGCTCTTTCAAGGGTTAATAGTAAAAGTACTTAAATCCTTCGGTCTCCCACTCTTTTCTTCTTTCTTTCTTTTTTCTCCTCCTTTAATAAAATTTTCAATAAGTTAAAAAATAATTTAAGGGGTCTAAGAAGTAGGAATATCATTATCGAGTTTTTTAAATTATTTATGGATAGTTGGTCATAGCGGCAATGACTTTTTAAGGCTAATAAATAAATTGTAAGTAAGAATATCAACCATTGATTATGTTTTTAAATTGTTGCATAAAGTATAATTTGGTTATTGATTATGGACGATCAAACTAGAAGGAGCTAACTGTTCTGTTTGATCATGTAAAAATGTAAATTAATGTAAAAATATATATAGTTTGGTACGTTAACAACTTGAAAATAAAAATGGTAGATCATAAAGTGATTTAAAAACTCTAGTAGCCAAATTGCCAATTATCAATTTCTTTTTTTTGGCCAAAACAAAAATTTAGTGATCTGCCCAGAAATAAAAATTGAGTAAAATTACCGCACATCCTTGGCGTGATCGTCATTTTACAAATGTAAATGTTTATAGCGTGGAAGGAGGGGTAAGGGTCGGGATTCAAGTTTTCAGAGAGAAGTTTCACACACATATATACTTAGATTAAATTAAAGTAAATTTATATTTTAAATAAAAAAAAAAAAATAAATAAATAGTGTAAGCCGTAAGGAAAAATTGCCTCTTTTTTTCTTTCCTTAGCTGGAAAGGTTACCACATGTAAAAAAAAATGAAATTTTGTCCTTAATATTTGTAATATTATTTCTCTATGTACAGGTGCTTTTATGGAATTCGCAATGGACTTGGCTAAATTCGCAAGTGGTCATGTACGTGGGACTAGAGATCACACAAATGCTTTGCTTAAGGCATCAACTTTTCCTTTTTGAATTATTTCACTTTGGTCACTTGACTTATCGTAATCGCGTGCCTTAATATTCTAAAAGTACGATCTACCGAGTATACCGTATGCATCAGGATCATTATTGATGTAACTTGCAAGTAACTCTACTAACTTTCTATACCATGGTTTCTTAATTCTGCAAAACACTGGTGTCGTAAGTTTAATAGACTTGAAGAATATGTCATGAGCTAAAAGATTTCAAGTGTCGCCTAAAAGATTTCAAGTTTTGCCTCCGTAATTTAAGTTCTGGATTTTTTTTATTCTTTTATCTGGAAAGAGAATTAGAATATAAATTCTTTTTGATGTAAAGAATCAAACAATAACACAAAAACATAAAGCTATGAATATTATTTACGGAGGTATTAGTTTTCAATGTATAGCAAAAGCAAACATAATTATTGAAGGTATTGATAGAGAAGGTATTACAAATTTGCTAGACTCTAGTAGAAAAATTCTCTTAATAATATCTTTTTGTTGGTGAGAAGATTTGGGATTTTTTTTAAAGGGAGTGAAGAGGATCACTCAAAATTTGTTTGGGAACCGTTTATTTTGCAGAAACTGAAAACCTTTTACTAAAAATATAAAAAAAAAAATGCTAAAAACTGACTTTTGGAACAATGAAACACACTTAACAGTGCAATGAAACCCACTTTAAGAGCAAAAGTAAGTCAACTTTTTCTCAAATTCTAAATGCAACCTCAATAATTTCTTTGCAGTAGATCAAAGTGAGACAAAGAAAGAAAGAGCTCTCCATAAAATATTGCAACCCAAACTTTGTATTTCCTTGCTACACTTGAAGAAGGATATTTTATATTTATAACATATTATCATCCATTCCAAACTATTCATGCCAACAGCATTTTAGGCAAGTTAGGTGCCATCTTTTTCTATTTTATTAGGAGGTCATGCGTGCAACTCATTATTAATAGAAGTTCTCAGATTAATTCAAAATATCTAACTTATCTGGTTGTAGTCAAACCGGCTGGTAAACTTGATAACCTCAAGTAGCTTGGATTAAGGCTTTAAGTTCAAATTAAAATGTGAGTGATTTGATTGATCTTGATCAACTTTTTTTTTTTTTGTTGAAATGAAACGACAATGAATTTTATTTATTGAATATCATGTTGTATAATTAGAAAGAGAAAAGATGTGCATTCTTCTATCCAGACAATGACCTCCCCAACTTGATCTTGGTTTATTATTCAATATCGATTTGTTATATTTTTATCAAACAAACTCAAGCTTAGGTGAAATCTTATCTTAAAACCCATACAAGCTTTAACCTTTTTATTATTATTTATATATATAAGTTATAAATAAAAGTAAAATGTTACGTATTACTTATTGAACATAATTTGTCGCTTCATCTTACATCTTGAATAAATACCCTTTAAATACATTTTAATATCAACAAATGCAAATGTAACTAAGCCCTATAATATGGAGTAATGTTTAACTTCACTCTAAAAGCAAGATAGAGTAAAAATTTATTTTTATTATAAAAAAAAAGAGAGAATTTATTTTTTGGCTAGAGAAAAATGGGTTGGAGGGGGAGAAAAGAGTAAAAGTTTATTTATTCTCAATTTGATGGTTTTATTTAGCTAGTCTAGGTCCTTTGGCTTTGGATGAGTTAATCATGAGATGAATTAAAACAAATTGGATTCTTTTGTGTTTAGCCTTTGCTTGCTTTCTTTCATTATTTGATTAAATATTCTTATGTATAAATTGGCGCCAGATAAAAGGTTTTTAATTTTTTTTTATCCCATTAATTCTCAAAAGAATTAGCAAAATGAGTTGTTGAGTAATGTAGATAATTATCAAAAGAAGGCGAAAAAAAAAAAAAACCAAACAATAATCCTCCCCCCCCCCCCCCAAAAGGTGAAAAGATAACGTGCATAATTAATTTAATCGAGTGAGTTCCATGTCAAGTTTGGCCTGGCCAACATCCTTGAAAAAAAAAAATCTTATATATGTTAAAAATATCTATCCAAATCTAATGGTTTTCCATATAAGACTAAGCCAATAAGGCAATAATATCCACATCTCAACCACCTATTATTACATCATCAAATCAAAACCCAAAATCATATTTTCACCGCACAAAAATTATTAAAGATACAATTTTTAACAATATGTACACAAAAAATATTAAAGACACAAAATTTTTAACAATATACTATGATGACAAGTTTTAATTGAAATAAAATCACTTGCACAAAACACTTGATCTTCTCCATTTTAAGATTAAAATTTTTAATTTTTACATCTATCAATATATACGACGACACAAGACACAACTATACATTTAATTTTAATTTATAATATTTATATTTTAATTATAAAATCGATTCATAGAAATTGAGACGATCCATTTTCCTTTTTCCATTGTCACATGGATATACTAGTAGTTTAGTACCATTTATTATTATTTTTTTATTACGTATTGATCTTAAACTCACTTTTTTTTTTTTTTTTTTATGTGATCTTAAACTCACATTGGTACATGTGATTGGTTATGGAAAAATCTACAGCCCAAATCTTTTTGGCTTAGTGATATTTTTCTCTCAAAAAATAAAAACTTGTTTCACCTAAAACCCTATACATGGCCACGTACACCACCACAAGAGAATGAAAGGGACGTGACCTAAAAAGCAAGAAGCATTTCTCAGCAAAAAAATTTAATAGCAGTGGACAATCTTAAATTTGGCAACAAGGACCCTCCGGTCATTTCACTCATCCCTTATTTTTATTTTTTTTAAAGTTAATAAAAAAATGATTAAAAAAACATATATAGATAAAGCAGCAGCAAGCAATTGAGTCCGGGTCGGTTTGTGGGGGCGAGAGAAGGTAGGGAAATCGAGAAAGCAAAAGAAAAAAAAAAAAAACAAACAAAAGAAAAAAAGCCATTACCAGCCAGAGAAACCCACACACCCCCCAAAAAAAAAAAAACAAAAACCAAAATTTTATTATTATTTATTAATATTTTATTTTATTTTGTGTGTAGAAGAGAAGAGAAGGTGCGCTCCTTGTGTTTGTGCCATCCATCCATCCATCCCATCTCCAAATCCAGTTCTTTCTCTCCCACCATATCTCACACCTTCTCTCTCCATCAACTCATTTCATTTCACAAAACACACTTTCTTTCTTTCGTTCTTTGTGTGTGTGTGTTTTTTTTTTTTTTTTTTTTTGGTTTTTCATAAACCATGAAGAGGGGGAGAGGAGCCGCGGCTAATAAAACACCGGCACAGGCGGCGGCGGCGGCACCCACGGCCGAGAAAGAACAGAGATATAGAGGCGTAAGGAAGAGACCGTGGGGAAGATTCGCTGCCGAGATCAGAGACCCGTGGAAAAAGACGCGAGTCTGGCTCGGCACTTTCGATTCAGCCGAAGACGCCGCTCGCGCCTACGACGCCGCGGCTCTTAGACTCCGCGGCCCTAAGGCCAAGACTAATTTCCCTCCCTCCTCCTCCTCCTCCCCTAATATTCATCACCAACACCAACAGCAACAACAACACCTTAACCGCACTGCCAACTACGGTCCGCCGTTTTTAGATCATCATCGGTTTTATGACAACGATGATGGAAATGATGATCAGCATCAGCATCAGAATCGTCAGAGGATGGTGATTGATCCGCAGAGGCCGACGTGTAGCGGTATGAGCAGTACGGTGGAGTCGTTTAGCGGGCCCAGGCCGACTCCGCAAAAGGCGCCGCGACCCATGGAAACCGTTATGGATCGCCGGAAACGGCACCATCCGAGGACTCCTCCCGTCGTTCCTGAAGATTGCCACAGCGACTGCGACTCGTCGTCTTCGGTGATCGACGGCAACAACAACAACAATAACAACAACATCAACGACAACGACGACAATGATATCGCGTCGTCGTCTTATTCTAATTTGTTGTGCCGGAAAACACCGCTGCCTTTCGATCTCAATCTGCCGCCGTTGGATTTGGATCACGACGTTGACTTTGTTGGTGATGATCTCAACTGCACCACCGCTTTGTGTCTCTAATTTATTCTCCATGATTATTATGATTATAATTATGATGATCAATGATTTTTCTTTTTCTTTTTAAATTTTGTTGTATCTCTTCTTTTTTTTATTAAATCCAAAAAAAAAAAAAAAAAAAAAAGAAATTTATGAGATAAAGATTATTATAAATTGATGATCTTAAATTTTAGTATAACGGTTATGCTCACTTTGTGTTTATTTTTTTGTAAAAATAGGTAGTCTACGTGGTGCTAAAACTTAGTTAAATTTCTATTTATATCTGCTATTTCATTTTTGTTTTGTTTTTTCCTTCTATTTTGGGTATGTTTTATTTGCTTCAAAATTGGAATGGTTGGTTTAGATCTAGAGTTATCATATAATGTGAGATCGTTAACAATGAAACCCATATTATCTTTTTTTATTTTTTATTTTTTTAAAATGGAAATGTAAAGAGAATTCAAATGAGAAGTGATAAAATTTTTTGTTAAAGAAAATACATCCATTTAGTCTGTAATTCCATTTTTATTTGTTTTATAAGATACATAGGATTTGAATTTATGCGTTATTCTTTACTCTTAAGACAAGATTTATGAATAGACGAAATTTGATTTAGGTGCCAGCAATTTTAACACGAGGAACATTGATGTTTGATCCATTGGTCCAATCTTAATTTTTGACATGTTTCATACCATATGTAAGTTTGGTTTTTTGGGTTTAGTTTTGTTTTAACTGGGTGGTTGTTGCGGCCCTCTAATGTGAAGCCATGTGTGTTTGCTTGAGTTCAACGAATTGAGGGTGTGGTGTGAGTTCACCTATCACTTCACTTCCCTCTTGTTGTTGCACATTTTTGAACTTAGAACTTGAACTTGGACTAAATAGGAAGAAGACCCAGATGGACTTTCATGGCATTTTCCTTTCTTGTACTTTGGTGAGTGTTACTCGCCCATGGAGATTATTTTTGTTTGTTATTCTTTTTCTTCCTTTTTCACAGCTTTGGCCGCTGGCTAGAAATTATAAATATGATGGTTCAAGGAGAGTTCCTGGAAGGAAATATGCACATTCTTTTTTCTTTGATTTTTATTTATTTTTTATTTTTTATTTTTTTGTGCTTCTCAAAATATGTCTTATGTGGGATCTGTTTGACGTTGTATTCAGGCAATGCTTAATGGTGAAAGGAATAGTTATTAGTTATCTAATTAAACAAAAACTGAGTAGTTAATCTTTATTGGTGGTTGTTTTTTAATGGCTTTGTAGCGAATCCATTGTAATGCTTCATAGAGATTACTTCTTTCTCCACAGGCCTTTCACCTTTGACTTGGATAGCATTATCCTTTCATCAAGGATTCGAGGGGAAGTCATTGGCCACCTGACACTATTCAGGTGGGGAGCCACTGGATAATCAAGCCAGCATAAAACCAAATAAAGATTTTTTTTTTCTTTAATAAATATTTTTGGAATTGGATGTAATAAGTTCACGAATGTATTGAGCCGCCTTGGTGGAAACAAAAAAAAAGGTGTGGGAAAGCGATAGAAAATAGAGTTTTTGAATTAAAATTCGGAAAATAACTAAAATATAGAATCTGAATCACAATATTTGATCTATTGGATCATGCACGCTAGGGGGACAACTCGCATTGGTGGGTTGTATTAAAAGGGTATATGACTCTACAACTTTATGTAATGTCAAGGGTAATAATTTGTGTGGCACAATTGTGTTAAATGGCATATGACTATATACAACTTTCAATTCGACTAACACGACACAAAAGTGACTTGTTTTTTTCTTTGTTAATGGCCACTTCCATGTTATTACTTTTGTGTTTATCACAAATCCAAGAAAGTATAAAATCAGTAAATCACATTCATGTTATGTGACTAAGAGCTTGTTTGGATAAAGAGAGTTTTGAGTGATATCACTCAGTTTTCTGTTTTCATCATCCAAAACGTGTGGGTCCCACCTGTTTTCAAAACTCAGCACTTGTTTGGATTAATTTTGAGTCACTGTTTTCATCACTCTGTCACTCGGGAAAACGGATGTGAGTGACCAAAACAGAAAACAGGTTTCACTTGTTTTCAAAACTCAAAAACTGAGTTCAGTGGCAAGCCGGTAAATTTAATGAAGTTGTGGGCCCTTCGCCAGTGCATTGTCACATCCGGAACAACTCCCGTTATTACCGTTGGAGCTCCTCTGTTTCATTTTCACTTCCCTTTTCATCCCAGCGAGCTAGCTCCACCATTGAACCCAGCAACCCCAAACCCAACAACCCCAAATCAGCCAAACACAGACCCAGCAACCCCAAACCAGCCAACTCCATTAGCACAACCAACCCAATCACAACCACCCACCACCCACTGCCGCAACCACAACCAGCCCACCACGACTCAAATTAAAATAAAATAAAATAATTATCACCACCACAAACCCACCTCAACAACGGTCATCCACAACACCGATCACAGGCCACAACCAACACATCACAGGCCACAACCCACAAGCCACAACTAGCCACAAATCGATCTGACCCATAAAACCCAGCAAACCGACGGCGAGTGGAGGAAGAGTGGAGCAAACCGATCTGACCCACACGAAACCCAGCAAACCGATTTGACCCATAAAACCCAGCAAACCGATCTATACACACCAACACACCGATCTAAAAAAAAAAAAAAAGAAACGAAAAGAACGAAAGAAAATTAAAGGGAGAAGAGTACAGGGGAGATCGACGGCGAGTGGAGGAAGAGATGGCCGGAGCTGGACAGTCCTGACGAGGTGAGGGAGCTTCTCATTTCTTTGTTCCTTCTGATTTGAGGAATGTGGGAGAGAGAAGTAGTGGATTCAATGAGTGAAAGAGAGGAGAGGGGCGAAATTTTTAGGTCTCAGGGGAGAGTAGAGGCAGAGAAGTGAAGATAGGAAAAAAGAAAAAGAAAAGGAGAAAGAACTTACGCAGGTAGGCAAGTATATCTGTCTGACCCAGTACAGTAAATGGGTCCCACCATTATTGCAAAATTTTGAGTTACATGGAACAAAAAATGAATCCAAACATGTTTTATTTTGAGTGAGTGAAAAAAATAGAATTTGAGTGATGAGTGATGGGTGATGAAAATTGAGTGATGAGTGATGAATGATGGGTGATGAAAATTGAGTGACCATTTTTTTTAACCAAACAAGCTCTAAACCTTTTTTTTTTTTTAAGGGAGTTTCAACTTATGGCGTCCGCTCCTGATGAGTGCTTTTTGTCACCAAACCAAGACACCAATCAATTTTTAGTGTAGGCAGGGATTGAACCCCAGATCTCTTATTTAACCATCAGAGACTTTACCAGTTGAGCTAACTGGAACTCACTATGTGACTAAACTCTAATCAGACTAAACAAGTATAATTAAGGCTCATTGTAATTATATAAATAATCCAAACTGACCTCATACACACTCAATGTTGGTCTCAAGTCTCAACAAATGTTTGCTCAATCCACACTCATATCCGATTTAATACCAATAAATTCAATGTGGTGTATTATAATTTCCTCCACTTAAAAAAAGTTACATGTCGCTACTCATTTGGTAACTTTGATTTGGAAATTATTGGTCACAACTACTAAAAAATAACAAAAAGTGGAAATTGTATTTACGATATATCCTAAACAAGTTAGTCAAATTATAATTAGGAGTCTTCATAATTGTTTATATATTTCAAATCTACCTAGCAAACACTAGATCTGGAAGTCAACACACACACACACACGCACTACACATATTAATACAATCAAATCCTCTAGGCTATTACATTGTTTTCCTTTCAATGTGTTTGAATAGAGGGAGAGGAGAGGGAAGAAGAGGTGGAAATGAGGATGAGATTTTAATGAACCTTGTTTTGGTATTATTTAAAGTGGGAGAAGGGGGTTCCAGTTATAATAAAAATAAATAAATTTTCAATTTTTTCCTTTATGATTTTAATTTATATTTTTTTCTTTAAAATTAGCAAATAGGGGTATATTTGTTAATTTATATGATTATTTCCCTCCCACACTTCTCTTCCCACTTAATTTAAAACGTCTAATTAGTTTATATGAATATCTATTCTTCTTCTCCCTACTTAATCTTTCAAATATTCAAATAAAGATAATTGGTAACTATTATCCTCCCCTCCCCTCTCCTTCCCTCCATCCCCCTTTCCCCATCCTCTGCTTGATAAAATTTGGGTGAAAACTTTGAGAGAGATTCTTATCTCATTGAGTTGAAATAAGATACTCTGTTTATATATATGCCAATTATATAAACAGAGTTTCAAACGTATTATTAGTGTTTCGTACTAAAAAAATAATTGTTCTAAAAAATTTAGAAAAGCATATAAATCGGGCCAAATACATAACTGCACAACCATTTAGAAATTATTAAGACAATGAAATGATTTCGAAGAAGTTCAATCGTATATTGGAGAGAGGTATCATTTATTATGTAGGATAGATGGGTCAAATTATGATAAATAGGTCAGAATAGCATGAACGTTAATAAGGTGAATTTGGATCATTATAAGTTAAGTGAGTTAGTTCAAATTCAACTAGTTTGCTAAGAATGTCTAAAAAATATGTATTTTTTTTTTTGAGAAAGAAAATGTGTACTTGTTTTATCCACAAAACTATATCACAAAAAGCAAATAGATTATATCTTTGAGAAAAAAAAAATGCAAACCATCGTGGGTCGTTTCCACTTTCCAACATTACTCCTGCCCAGTGGCGGCTCCATATTTGGACATGGATATTTTCTTTTTTTTAAGAGACGAGCACATCTCTAACTTTAACCCAAAAAAAGTATTGGGCAAAAAAACAAAGCACTAAACATGGAATATGCTGGCCTAGATCCTTGTTTAGCCAAGCTTGTGATTGGGAAGCCATCCCCATCTGAAAATGTGCAGAAACCTCTTTGAGTTAACCCAATGAACTCAATGGACTATGCCCCCCCCCCTTTGTGTTGGAATAAGTTTGAGTAACTGTACTTCCTAGTCTCTAAAACTATGCCAATTCTAGAATGGAAAGTGCCACAATGTTTGCGCACTAGGCCGTTAATCGTTGCTGACACATGGGGAGTACATCACCTACAGTCTCTTAATATGCAATGTGTGCAATGTTCCTATACTAAAATGCCTTCTAATAAAAATGAATACATCAGACTCCACTTTCGACAACTCTCAAGTTTGTTTGAATCTCTAGAGTTCATTTGTGGAAGCTTGTTTTGTTTCCTAAAGTAGTGTTTAACATTAAGTATGTTTTTCTAATCATATGGTTGGTAACGAAGAATAAGCTTATTGACAACCAGATAAAGATTGACCATAGTCAGGGTTATGCAGATGACATCTTATGTACTTTCCACAGAGCTAGAATTGAGTCGGAAAAATCATGTGTGTTTTAGGAGTAATTCTTAGGTACTTCCAAAGCACAGAGAACGATGCTCATTCCTCTCATATTCATGGTGGGATCCACTCCTGAAGTACAAAGAATAATACTCTTTCCTCTTACATTCAAGGTGGGATCCACTCATTAAATTTATGATGGAGTTTACTATAAATGTGAGAGGAGGGAGCACCATTTCTCCGTGCTCCGAGAATACCTAAGAATTTTCCGTGTTTTAGATGTTCATTCTCTAGCAAGATTTGGTTGGAGATCTTCATGATGAGTTTGATTAATAGGCAGGTAAGAATAACATGCAGACATGATAAAGCTTTTGAATGGGAAATAATGAAGCTCAAAGGCAAGATGTTGCAGCTTGTCACATGTAAACAGCAGGGAGTTTGTGATACTGAGATCAATATTAAGATCTTCATCACATTTGGAATTTTGAATTGATCAAAATGCTAAAGTGCATAATGGAAATATTTAATGAAGGTGAAATTGTAGGAGCTATTCTGCAGAATGTGAGATACAATCTGTCTTTGTGTAAAAAATAAAAACATAGCAAATTCAATTCAAAATAGGGTGTTCTGTAGTTTTTGGAACATTCCTTTGGTTGTTTTTGATAGTAGCTAAGTGAATGTCTATTTCTTGCAGCTCAGCTGTTGGCATGTGAATGGTGAATTGTTATGTTATTGTATCTTTAGTTGTAAAGTGTTTGCACACGTTTGTTGTACTTCTAGATTTGGTGAATAAAATTGCCATTCATTTAATTAAAAGGAACAATTAAATATTTACCCTATGGTTTATACCTTATGTATTTGCCTTACGGTTTATACTTTATATCTCACTCTTCTTAGGTGATGGTCTTTGAGCTTGTCCTTTTTTGCTTGCAAGGTGGTCCATAAGGGTGCTACTCATTTTAAATAAATTTTATTTTTTAATTAATATATCATTTAAATTTAAAATAACATACACTAAATACATTTAAAATTTGGAATTGTTAATCCAAATTATAAAATGAAGAGAATCACAGTTGATCTATCTATGATCCTTTTGTTTGTCTTCTTTTTAAATTGAGGGTGACTACAATTCCTAGTCTCTTGCCCTGCCAAGTTTAGAAGTGCCGTAATGTTCTAGTTAGCTTAGTTGGTATAATTTATTGTTTTCGAATAAAGGATTTGAGTTCGAATCTCATTTACATTAATCAATTGATATTTGGACTTCATGATAAAGAAAAATAATCGTACAAAAAACACCATAGATACCATAGATTTAATTCTATCATTGCAAGGTGAAAGAACACTGGGCTTTCTTTGAAAAATGAATAAATTACTTCAAGGGGTGACTTAACTTGTGGCATTTGCTGATTTCGCCTGCATCTCAAGTGATTAGACTGGGACAAGATTCAAACTTGCACTTGGTGAGTCTCTATAAAATTTGGAGGGGAAAAAAGTGTTGTTTACACTTTTTTATTTTTTAAATACGATAATATTTTAAATCTATGGCATTCATTTTATGATAATTGTGTTTTTTTATCAAATCAAAACATCAATTAATTTTTTGTCTAGAAAAAAATAAAACTCCATATCTCTTATTTCGTAAATATTTCATGGACCGTGAGATAATGGAAAAACGAAGGAAACCTTGTCAGTTGTCATGGACTGTAAAGTGGAGGAAAGTTAGATAATGAGGTGGGCTGAGCCCTTGCTTCCGATTCTTTTTTCAAAGGTTGGTCCACGATAGGCACATTGTTCAGGCTTGGGCTAAAACTAGTGAATTCATGGTACTATTGCAATATTCAAACCCAAACTAGCCTAGCTGTTGGAGGCTTTGGTAATGTTTCCTTGTCACGTTTATAGCCCACGTTTCGTTTTTGGCTGCCTCACGAGTCACGAGTCACGAGTCACGATTATAGTCTACGTGATTGACAATTGACAAATAATTGGGTTGTTCAAACTAGTTTTACTATGACTTTTGTCCTCCAACATTGACAAATTTTAATTTCATTCATATGTATTTTATTATGCCAATTTAACCGTTATAATTTTTACTGTATTGTTGATCTGCAGTTGTTAGGTTTGTGACACGAATAGAAAATACCCAACAGTTGTTAGGCTAAAAAAAAAAAAAAAAAAAAGAGACAGATTTTATTAACAAAAAATAGAGTGAACAATGAGAAAGAGAATTGGAGAGTTTTAACCCAAAAAAAAGGATAGGAGAGCACTCTTCAAATCAAGGAAGAGGAGAGGATCCTCCATCTCTACTGAGGGTCCTCTAATATTTCGATGATCCAGAGTAGGTCAAAACTGTGTTAAGTTCAAGTGGATTATATTCAGTTGCTGCCGTCTCAAAATTTCAATAAACTCCAATGCGTAATTGGAGGCTTGATGCAGGGCATTTCAAGTAGTTGCATCGTAATCCTCTTGTAACTAATAACTAATTAGTTAATTAGTTAGATGATTGCTTAAGTATTGGCCAATAGGATTTAGACATTTATTATGATCCTAATGTCACACATGGATTAAGTGTAACCTTAACCATGTGTTTATAAGCTCTTAGGCATCCTTTCCTTGCAAGCCGGTTTTCAAGGGTGAATTCTACCTATGAGTTTGTAACATTTGATATCAGGGTCAACCACTAATCCGATAGTTTGTAGAGTGTTGCTACCATCGGGTTAGTGTAGAGTGTTGCTACCATCGGGTTAGTGTTGCTAATGTCCCACATGGATTAAGTGTAAGTTTAATCATGTGTTTATAAGCTCTTGGACACTCTTCTCTTGCAAGCCAATTTTCAAGGGTGAGTTCTACTTATGAATTTATAACAACATTTGTCAAGTATCATGAAGGCTGTCAATACCAAACAACTAGTATAAGTACCATATTGTTGTTACTTTGTGATCAGTTTTTTAAAACATTTACAGAGATTAGCCTAGTGCTGTTTCTGCATCAAGGCCTATTGAGCTAGAATGAAGTTATTAGTTTGAGTATTAAAAAAAATGTAAATTGTAAAGTACACCCTTAAAGTTTATACTTGCTTGGATTTCACCTTGGAGTTTGCTTTAGTTAGCAAAAGCAACCCCTTTGTTAGTGGACTTGCCTACATGGCCCTTAAGTAATATGCTAGTGTCTAATGTGTAATTTTTTTGCCATGTAGGTAGGACTACTTTTGCTAACAAAGGTAAACTTTAGGGTGAAAATTTCAATTTTTCAAATTTTAAGGTGTAAAATCCAAGCAACCTATACTTTAGGAGTGGACTTTGCAGTCGGATTTCGGAGCTAGTGACCTAGAGACTAGATTAAAATTACTGATAGATAAGTGGAGCCACCAAAAAAGGAAAGGGCTACCATCGGGTCAGTGTTGCTAAAGTGAGCCGTGTGGTTGTCCGCTGCGAAGCGTGGTGGTATGTTATGATCCTAATGTCCCACTGGATTAAGTGTAAGTTTAACCATGTGTTTATAAGCTCTTGGGCACTCTTTCCTTGCAAGCCAATTTTTAAGGGTGAGTTCTACTTATGAGTTTGTAACAACATTTGTCAAGCATCACGAAGGCTGTCAATGCCAAACAACTAGTATAAGTACCATATTGTTGTTACTTTGTGATCAATTTTTTAAAACATTTACATAGATTAGCCTAGTGCTATTTTCAAGAGATGGATTTCTCTTAAGAAGTTTTTGTCACACATTTTTCCTTGTTCTAAGCAACTTTCATTTCCCTTAATCAATTCTTAACCTAAACAATAGCCCCTTAACATCCCTGCATCAAGGCCTATTGAGCTAGAATGAAGTCATTAGTTTAAGTATTAAAAAAAGTGTAAATTGTAAAGTACATTCTTACAGTTTACACTAGATTGGATTTTACACCTTCGAGTTTGCTTCAGTTAGCAAAAGCAACCCCTTTGTTAGTGGACTCGCCTACATGGCCCTTAAGTAATACGCTAGCGTCTAATGTGTAATTTTTTTGCCATGTAGGTGGGACTACTTTTGTTAACAAAGGTAAACTTTAGGGTGAAAAATTTAATTTTTCAAATTTCAGGGTGTAAAATCCAAGCAACCTATACTTTAGGAGTGGACTTTGCAACTTTTCTTTTAAACTACCAAAAACTTGAAATTTAAAATTTTAAACATGAGATGATTACTGATATTTGATAGTATTGAAATTTTGCATGTATGAAGAGTATAAGGAAAGTTAATTCTATGATGAATTTGTCAAAAAAAAAAAAATTATTGAGTTCTGTAATGTTGCAACAAATTACCCCGAGTCTAACTTAAATCTTCCCTCATAATTGGATATTATTTATTATATAATCCACAAACTCATGTTTTGCATATAATTTTAAAATTAAAAAATACTTGAAATTAATTTTTTTTTAAATGAAAAAAATAGTTATTGATCTCTGATCATCTTGATATTTGTAAGTACGAAGAGTGTAACAAAATAATGTAATTTAAAGTTTGATTTGTCAAAATATTCCTTAAAAAGAAGAAGAAGGAATGATGTAACATTAACATCATTAAAAAAGAAAAAAAAGAAGATCAAATATAACTTAAATTTATCATTTTCCCCATAAAGTGAGCCATTGAAGAGAAGAAGGAAAAATATCTTTATAACATGTAGGGCTTTTCAGTAAATTAGAGTACATGCACAGAGGCAAAGCCATAAATCAAAATAAGTGTATATTGCAAAATATATCCCTAAAATTTGGACTTACTTGGATTTTACACTTTGAAATTTACCCCCATTAGCAAAAGCAAACCCTCTATTACACGTCAGATGTCAGCGTGTCATTTGAAAGTCACATAGGCAAATCCATTAACGGAAGAGCTGGTTTTGAAAACAAAGGCAACCTTTAAGATGTAAAATCTAATTTTTTTTTTTAATTTCAAGATATGATATTAAAATCCAAATAACTCAAAAATTTAAGGTTGTACTTTGCAATTTACCCTAAAAAAATCCCACATTTTAAAAGAAAAAAATCTCAAACAAAAATAATTAAATTTTTTCAGAAAAGTCTTTAAGTAAGCCCAACACCCATGGAAAAGGCTTGTGTTTGTGTGTGTATATATATATATATATATATAATGTGAAACTTGAATGTTAACCGGTGTTAAAGACCAAAAATATGGTCAATTTGAACTATTAAATTTATGAAATGTCCATAACATTTTCACAACAAATCATTGGTAGCATATTCTTATTTGTGGGCAAAAAACTTTTGTTTTTCGGGCAAAAAGCTGAAGCTTCCACCTGCAATATCTTGACAGAACTTATGAGATCTATACTGTTAGTCTACCCTACAAAAACATGTCAACTTTGCAATCAAGCAGGAGGATAGACCACTTTTGAAATATTTGGATTTTCAGGCAAGACCAACAAGTCACAAGAAACTTCACAGGAAATTGACACTTTTCAGCTCTAATACAACAGTCCCAGGACTAATTCGGTGAAACAAAGCATTTAAAGACGGGGTTGTCTAAACTAATTGTTAGAGAATGATAATAACTTAAACTGTTGTTCTGTCTGATAAGGTAGTTCAGGAAGAAAATTTTTAGGCACTCAATGCATTACTTTTTTTTAAAATTTTTTTTTTTTTATACACTATGCATTACTTTTAAAATAGAAGCTTTGGCAATTTATTTTCATTTGGTTCATGGTTTGCTTTTTGCGGCTACGGTTCCTATTTGGCAGGCCTGCACTCAAACTTGTAACTAGCTCTTGCTGCTTTTAGCTCAGCAAATACTCTCTCAAGCCTGCTTATCCGAGCCTCAAGCTCCAATCCTGGCATCTCAGTTTTGCAGGCAAAATTTGCCAAACAGGACATTTCCCAAAAAAAATTAAACGGATGGCATGCGTTCAAAATTAATTAGTTAGTTAGACTGTTTTTGGAAGTCAATTTTAGCAAAATCGACTTTGGGCTGAAAAACGAACACTATAATGGCGTTTTTTTAGTGCCTATAGCAGTGTTTATAGAAAACGCCACTATAGGGTGGCATTTTTGACAAACGCCACTTCGTTTTCCAGCCCAAAGTAGAGTTTGCTAAAATCGACTTCCAAAAACAGTCTAATTTGAACGCATGCCATCCGTCTAATTTTTTTTTGAGAAATGTACTGTTTGGCAAATTTTTCCCAGTTTTGCAACTACTACTGCTTACCTTATCATTGTCTTTGACATGCACTGCAATGTTGGTTGGAATTGGATGTCCCACTTCTATCACAGTTACATCTACCAGATTTTTCTCTGCTTCACCCATTGAACCTTCACTCTGGATGTCCTTTGCCTCTGGATTCATCAGCAAGCCATTTTTAGGAGCTCCATCATCTGCTGTTGAGTGTGACATTTTTTGAGATAAAGAGACTGGCAAAGGCTTATCATCAATAACCAGTCTTTTCTCACTCAAAATTCCCAGGAGTTAGTTTCCTTGACAGTGTCCACTTTAAAACGTTCTACAGAAAAACTAGGTGGAAAGAAGACATTGTAATTTTCCATATTTCCAAAATAAACTCGGGGAATTCTTCTTGAATCTCTAGGCCGGGTAACAAAATTCTTAATTGCATCTTTCAGAGCAGACATTGATTGCTTCCACCACTCAAAGTATCCCATGGTAACATCTGCCTCGAAAAGGCGTGGTGGTATGTACAATTTTGCATCTCCAATTGACCTATTGTAATGGCTCCAAGTAATACGCGGGCTCATATTGTATCGAGCAACATGACCCGGAAGCTCTTGATCAATTCCAAATTGCTATGCAACTCGGTGTGGGAGGTACTGTTGAATGCAGTGTAGTCCAGGAAGCTCGCAGACTCTTAAGCATCGAGCAAACGACTCCAACTCTTTGTCCAAAGCAGCATTAACTGACACCCACTGTTCTTTTTCTCCATAGAACTTATTAAACAACCAATTATGATTCACTGCTATAGCATAAGGGCGCCACTGAAAATTTTCTCCTGCAGCGTCTATAGCCAACCTCACATTCTCAATACTCACTTTTTTCAGTTTGGACCAGCGGGCAAGCCTTGGCTCACATTGTGTGATGGATATGGGACTTGGCCGTCGTGCTGGGAATCTCTCCCAAGCCCAAAGCAGGACAAATTGAAAGGGTGCAGAAAGATTAACCTCTTCAGTATCCAGTTTTGTTGAGGCAACTAATTTCTCTTTCAGCAAACCCAAATCTGTATAAATACAAGAAAGGACTGCTGGAGCAAGCGCAATTCGAGTTCCTCTAGCCATTGGAAAATTTTGCTTTTCAATGCGACACAGAGGCATAGGGAAGACAAACCTAGACAACCAATATGAAAGGAATGCTTCATGCTCAACTTTGCTCCCACTCCCCATAATATGTTCCAACCAGGCATGCTGACCAGGGTTGAAGCAACTGTACGAAATTGTTTTGTGTGCTTCAAGCAAGATTTCATAGATTTCTTCCATCTCTTTGGTAAGAAGAGGGCTTAAAACAGAGTCACCCAAAACAGAGTCACCCAAAACAGAGTAGCCCCCTAAAGCCATCATATCTTCCAAAGTCACAGTGGCTTCTCCCCAAGCGAAGATGAATGTGTTGGTCTTAGGACACAATTTTTCAGCAAGACCAAGAACCAAATCTTGGTGTTTAGAGATAAAATATTTGGAGCCCATTATTGCTTCATATATTCCAGCTTCCTTCCATATGGTTTGGTACTTAGAATGCAAGCTTGCAATCCACATTTTCCACTTCTCATCTGTGCGATGCCAACCTTTGAAATGAAGCTTCAGAGGCAAATTTTCAACGTCAGAAATGGTGGGTTCAGCAGAGTGAAAAGGTGAAGGAAGTTCATCAATGGAAGACACAGAGGGTTTAAGAAAATGGGCTATTCTCAGAGTTGGGTTGCCACCAGTTGGTGACACCATGAGCTCCTCTCTCTCCTCAAAGATGGCATCTATTAGTTCAACCATTCTTGGGGTATCAAGGTTTTTCACAAAGGACTAAATTCAAGATAACATATTCTATATATCACTTAAAAACCAGACCCATGTTTGGTTCTTAGGAAAATGACAGAAAGGGAAGGGCTTTATTACCACTTTGATGATCAAGAACTTTGAGGGATTCTTACGGAAGATGATGGACGGCTACCCGACACCAGCTTATATTTTCATTTTTCTAGACTCTTCAATCCTTATCCTCTGCTTGGTTCCTGAGAAAATAAATAAAGGACAAACCTTTCAATCTCCTTCCTGGAAAATGAGAGAAAGGAAAGAGCTTTATTAATGAAGAACAAAAACTTTTAGAAGGGATTCTATGGAAGGTAAAAGCTGGTGTGTGCTACTTCACGGTTCATATACGAGTTTCTTTTCTCATAAAAGTGTATTCTCTGTTTGGTTCCCGGGAAAGAAATAACAAAAGTAAGGGGAAATCCTTAAACCTTCGTAGGGTTTTTCAATGTTTTCGGTATATAGCATCATGCTATAGCATGAACATGAACATGGCATGGTCGGTCAGATGGGAAATGGCACTGCAAAATATGTTTTTCTGTAGTGCAATCGTATATGCAAAGGAATGAAGATTACAAAGAATAATGTCACAGAGAGAATAATTTTCACCATGTGTTTTATAACAATTAAGGGCTATTTGGTAGTGTATTTTAAACAACAGTTTTCAGTGTTTAAACAATATTATACGAATTTCTATCCACTTTAAAACGGACCCTTAATTTCAATTATAGATTAAAATTAGAACAATAAAAACTTACCACCTATGATTTATTATGAACTAACACTTTTTTATACAAAATGATCATCCTATATGTTAAAAGATTATGGATCCCAAAATGTTCAAACTCACCATAGGCCCATCAGCCCCTAACCCATAATACAAATCCTACCCATAGTCATAGTGCAAGCTACATTAATTTAGGTTAATATCTTTAACACTATGAAATTCCAGACCACAAGAAAATGAAAAAGAAAAAAAAAATAGATCACAGTTTTTTTTTTGTTTGGTAATTAGGGCATATGATAAAAGGAAAAGGATGCTTAAGGCCACACAAAACAATTGTAGTACACCAGACAAGCTCAAAGTAACAAAATGATGAGGAGAATTAAAGGTACCAAAAGAAACAACAAGTTCATTTTTGCCTTTTCGTGTGAAACAAACGGGCTTCTTTAAACAGTGTCAACTGTCTTTTTGTCAACTGTCAAATGTTTAAAATTGTCAAGTTTATTTTTGTTATGTTATTGTATTTGTATCTTTAGTTGTCAAGTGTTTGCACACGTTTGCTGTACTACTAGTTTTGGTGAATTAAATTGTCATTCATTAAATTAAAAATTGTGAATTGTGAATTGTTATGTTAGCGTATCTTTAGTTGTCAAGTGTTTGCACACGTTTGTTGTACTACTAGATTTGTTGAATAAAAATGTCATTCATTGAATTAAAATTAAAAATTAAAAATTCTTCACTAATCTATTTACATTATGGTTTATACTTCACTCTTTTCAGGTGATGGTCATTGGGCTTGTCTTTTTTTGCTTGCAAGGGTTTAAGAGATGCTCTACCGTGGAGAACGAATAAGGATGCTCCTCATTTTAAATGAAATTTTATTTTTTAATTGATATATTATTGAAATTTAAAATAAAATAGACTAATTTTACATTTAAAATTTGGAATACTTTATGATGCCATAAATTTAATTATATTATTGCAAGGTGAAAAACACTCAGCTTTCTTTGAAAAATGAATAAAGTACTTAAAGGATTGAGTTAACTTATTGCAAATTTGCAACTTCCCAATTATCTTAAGTGATTAGGCCTCATCAAGTCAAGACATCAATTAATTTTCGGTGAGAGTGAAAATCAAACATCAGATTTTCTTATTTGAGCACAAAATACTTTACCAATCAAACCCTGGACCTTGGTTTTGTGTTAATATTTCATGCACCGTGAGATAGTGAAAGAATTAGAAACCTTTCTACTTATGGACCGTAAGTGGAGTAAAAGTAGCTAATGAGCTGGGCTGGGCCCTTTCCTCCAATTCTATTTTCAAAAGTTGGTCCAGTATAGGCACATTGTTCAGGCTTGGGCTGAAACTAGTGAATGTTGATTCATGGTACTAGCTAAGTACAAGTTACAAACCCAATCTAGCCTAGCTGTTGGAGACTTTGGTATTGTTTCCTTGTCACGTTTATAGCTCATGTTTCGTTTTTGTGCTGCCTCACGGGTCACGATTATAGTCTAGGTGATTGACAGTTGACAATTTTGGAGAGTAGTCACATGCAAATGACAAATTTTTATCCAAATAACTTAATCGGACTTTTTTAAAAAATATCTATAAATCTCAAACTATATTATTAGTTAGGCAAGGTTTGAAACATATTTGGTTTATAACAATTCGACTTTTCTGGAGTCGATTCCGGCCTTTAAAAATCCACTGGGAAATCGAGTGTGAGAAACTCGAGTTTGGAAATCGAGTGTCTCACACTTAATTTCCCAGTGGATTTTCAAAAGCCAAAATCGACTCCAGAAAAGTCGAATTGTTAGAAACCAAATATGTTTCAAACCTTGCCTTACTAATACAATAGTTTGAGGGATTTGGTTATTTTTTAATAAAATCCAACTTAATCTATATGCATGTTGGGTTGTTCAAACTAGTTTGTACTGTGATTTTGTTCTCCAACAATTTACAAATTTCAATTTATTAACAAAAAATTAACAAAATAAAAACCAATGGTGTTTTGTGTCTTTTGTGTTTGTTGGTAGATAAATGCATCCTAATGTATTAAAAAACATAATTTTGTGTATTTGTTTTCGTTAATAGTTTGTTAATACTATATGGATACTTATTTGAAGTTTTTTTTTTTGGTTTATATTTCGGCCTTCCTAACTTGAAATCCTAAGTTTGTCAAGAATAATGGGAAAAAGAATTAAAGAGTACTCTTCAAACCAAGGGAGAGGACCCTCCATCTCTTATGAGAGCCTAGCAAAAGCATGGGCTACCCTGAAAACCTAACGAAACATTAACAAAAACTTTCCTAAAGCACATCATAAGTATGCTCATTTTCTAAAGCAATAGTTTGAGCTTAGTATTACCAAATTCACCAGCATCCATCCTCTCACATTTTGATGACCTGGATTAGGTCAAGACTGTGTTGAATTTAAGGGGACTATATTCAGTTGTCGTTGTCTCAAAATGTCCATGAACTTCAATGCGTAATTGGAGGCTTGATACAAAACATTTCAAGTAGCTGCATCCTAATCCTTTTGTAACTAATTAGTTAGATGATTGTTTAAGCATTAACTAATAGAATTTAGACACTTTTAAGCAACTGGAAGACTGCCAATGCCAAACAACTAGTATAAGTACCATATTGTAGTTACTTTGTGATCAATTTTTTAATACATCTACTACACAGATTAACCTAGTGCTATTTTCAAGAAATGGATTTTTCTTAAGAATGTTTTGTCACTCCTTTTTTCTTATTCTAAGCAACTCTCATTTCCCTTAATCAATTCTAAACCTAAACAGCAGCCCCTTAACATCCTTGCATTTAGGCCTATTGTGCTAGAATGAAGTTATTAATTGATTTTATTTTTTCTTTTTTGAAAAGCTAAGAATTTTTTACCCAAACAAGAAAAACTAAACCCAGAGGCCATTTCAAACCATTGATAAACTTGTTTTTCTCAGAGGAAAGAGTTGCTACCACATGTGCTCGCACTTTATTTGAAATCCATGACACAGCTACTGTTTTAGACCCTGTGAATTCCACCATGTTCCAAAAAGTTGCAATCAGATTGCTATGTCTCTAGCAAATTATGCTTGTAACTCAAACATTTCTGAGACTTGGTTGGATAGTTCTCCACCATGGCTCACCCATTGTATATCCTCTGATTTTCTTTAATTGAAATATCTGTGGCTTTACATATTAAAAAAAAAAAAAATACAAAACAAAAGCAAAACATTAGACCCTGTGAATTCCACCATGTTCCAAAAAGTTGCAATCAGATTGCTATGTCTCTAGCAAATTATGCTTGTAACTCAAACATTTCTGAGACTTGGTTGGATAGTTCTCCACCATGGCTCACCCATTGTATATCCTCTGATTTTCTTTAATTGAAATATCTGTGGCTTTACATATTAAAAAAAAAAAAAAAAAATACAAAACAAAAGCAAAACAGCAAGAACCAATAGAAGGGACAGAGGAGAACCCAACTCTGAAGGGGTCCTGGTGCTCATTCCTAAAAAATTTTAACAAAATAAGGAGGGCCATGTTCAAAATCAAAAGAGTAAATCAGGAAATTTACAAGAGACCAACTAGTTAGGGAATGTGCATAGACAAGTATTGATTTTGATGCCAAACTTATGGTTACTTTTGCTATTGTATAAGTTCTTTATTTGGGGGAGAATACACTCATAGCATGTTCTCAGACAATCTCAAAAGTACGCTAGGCATGCACTGTAATCTTTCTTGATTCCTCTAAGTAAATGTTAAATCCAAAGATGTAGAGCCTCTCAGACTCACATAAGCATTTATCCAATCTTTATTTAAGAATATTTAGTGGTAAGCACCTCCAAACCAATTTTAATGAAAGGAAACAATTAGAATATATTCAAATTAATAAAACAATATGGACCTCTTGTTTTTGCTTATGATCAAAGTGTTAGTTAAACCTTTTATAATAATAAAAAAAGGGTGTTAGTTAAACCTTCCTTAAAAAAATAGTGATAGTTAAACCCAGAAAGATCCAATTAGTCAAGGAGAAGACTCTAAAAAAAAAAAAAAAAAAGTAGTCATGGAGAAACCATGTTCTCTACCACTAGAGTCAAATATATAAATCTTGATGGTTGAATTTAAGTAGTAATAATGAATAGTAGGTTTTTGTCACTATCTAATAAATAAAATCTTTCCTGTCGAATAGGTAAAAGCCTGTTGAATCCCATGTATATGCATCCAATCACTCTTTAACATGGAACCACCTAACACCATCTCCTTTGATCATCCATTTGGGGGTTGTGTAATTTTTTAATTAATCCTTCGTTTAAAAATAATATTGAAACTTGAAAACTTTACACTTGGCTTAGGACAACTTCTGATTACATTAGAAAACCCAAAATTAAGGACAAAGAATTAAAGTATGCTTAGGTGGAAGGGGCCAATTATTGTCACACTTGCGGCAATAACATGTTATCCCATCTGCGTCAAAGGCAATCCATGTACACTTGGCATATGCTGGTTCCACCACCAGTTGTTTGCTAATTATACTCTCACTATTCTATGTTCTGATTAATCATTCAAAGTGGTGACTAACTGAGACTACATCTTGCATTGATGTATTTCAATGTCCACGCGTCATCCTAAATTTTTATTTTTGGGTCTAAGTTGGACAAGCAAGGTTTTCTCCAAATTAGTTCGCAAAGAAACTCTTCAAATTCCTCTTATATTTTTTTTATTGGATGTGAATTCTGAAAATCTAATCGTTAAATTACATGTTTTTTATGTTCTTAATATGTATATTAAATTTCATTCAAATCGGATGTTATTTACTATTTAATCAAAATACTTATTTTTTATATTTAATTTTAGACATCAAAAATTTAAAATTTAAACATACGACCCAGGGGGTTGTGCTGAGAATAAGAGCCACCTTGGTTGACCGATGCCAAGGTCCGTAGAGATGGTCTGCTATCCAAAGAAACGTCACAGAAACACTTAGTTGATTCGGATAAGCACTATGGAAGCTCAAGACATTGAAGGATCCTAAAATATCTAAGGAGAAAACTGCTACATCCGCATTAAATGCAGTACAGCTAACTCTTTGGCCGCATTAATGTGAAGTTGATACCTGAACAGTGGATTTTAGCCTTACCGCTACTACATGAAGACTTATGGGAGGTGTTGATGGGACAAGTATCAAGACCAACCATCTAGTATGCACGTGGAAGATAGGGATGAAAAGGAAAAGGAGTATAAAAGGATAGAAAGGGAGCGAGAAAAGGAGATCGAGAAAAAAGGAGAAAAACACTGTAGTACTCAGAAACCAAATTTGTAACCGAACCAGAATAATAAATAAAAACAGACATCCTTGGACCTTACCGAGGACGATGACATAGCTATTAATTTTTAATAATTTTGAAATTTTACAAGAATAGAAAATATAATAAAAGCATGCAATCGGCCATCCAATGGTTAAATTTTCAAAATTCACATCTAATAAAAAAATATAAGTGGAGTTTGAAATTTTTTTTCTCATATATGACAATAAAAGTGTGATTAAAAATCTGTTCACATGTGGATTTCAGTTAACTCAACTGGCAGTCTCTGATAATTGAACAAGATATTTGGATAATGAGAAAAACCTACCATAAGGAGCAAACGCTATAGGTTGAAACTTTCTTTATAAAAAAAAATAATAATAATAAAAAATTCACAAGATTTCAAGACCATGGTTACACCGTTCACGTCCACATCTTAATCTGTTGCTGGTTATCAAAAATATATATATATATATATATATATATATATATATATACTGTATATCTTAATCTGATGCTTGTCATTGTGTACATTCGGCACATGGATCCAGAGATCATGTTATTCAGGTCTTCCTCGGCCAATCTATGAGAGCTTTGTAGTTTATACGGATTCTTTAGGAAAATATTAAAGTTTTTACTTCATATGAATCTTATTTTTAAAAGGTTTACCGATGGAAGTGATGTGATTGGTACTGTATCAAGAATATGGTAAGTGAAATTTTTAATTGTAAAGAAATTGAATAAATACCACTAGCAGCATCATGTATTAGGCATTCCACATTTCCACCTCCAAAACCCAAATGATTGTTGTTGTTGGCTGTGTTTGCTACTACAGCGAGTCATACAATATCTACAGCCTAAAAACCATAAGAGAGAATCCTAAAAACCTGAGAGAGTGGTGAATTAGAGGAGGAGACATTCTATTTTTTCATGAATGAACATCTCATGTTGTAATTCACTCCAATGTAACCTACATTACATGAGAGTTAATTACTTTTTATTTCATATTGAAAAATTGAAAATTAATTTATAAAAATTTAATAGTAAAATTTCTAGCTAGTAAGTAGTATTACTAGTTCAGTTAGATTTGATTCTACCTTATATTCCATTCAAAAAAAAAACAAACCACATCACACCACTGTCACTTTATGATTCTACAATGCTCTCTGCTACTTCAAGCATTTTTTGGATTGTAAATTTGTAGTTTAGTTGAGCCAAATTGAAAATTAAAAAGTGAAGATCAATTTGTTTTAAGCATATGAACGAGCTGGAGTTTGAACTCATCATTAAGTTAAACTACATGTTTTCTTTTTAACAGAGCTAAACTACATGTTAATAACTTGGATCCATTATTTTTTGAAAAAAAAAAAAACTAGAGGTTGTATATTAATTATTAGCTATTTAATTAATTTTTTATTAGTTTATATTGTAAATTCATAATATTAATTAGTTACTTAATTTTATGACTAAGGTATTTTAATAACCCAAAAAAAAATTTTAGGTACTTAATTTATAGTTAAGATCATTATGCTATTCAAGTTAATTTCTTAGATAATTTTTCACTTAAAAAGTTATAATAATAAAAATAACTCAATCAACCTTGTACATGTTTAAATTATATCATCAAATGGATTAGGGAAAATGCACTAAAATCCCCCATGTGGTTTCCTCTTAAAACATGTAAGCTCCTTAAGGTTTTGAGCATACACGTAGCTCCCCATTAGTATTATTTTATGTATAACTCATTAATTGTGTTCCACTTAATTTTCTTAGAATTTTTAAGGCAAAACTCCTACGTGGTTGTATTATTTTATTTGAAAATGCAGCTCAAAAATATAAACATGTCATATAAATAAGTCATATTTTATTTTTATGGATGTTTTAACACTTTACAAATAAAATAATACCACATGAAATTAAATGTTACACTCAAAATTTCAGTGGGTAGAAACATGAAGTTTAGTGTAGTTTTCCCAATGAATTATTTATGTTATCAATAAATCAAAACAATATTTACATATATATTTTAGCCACATGTTAGACCGTATGACAAACCAATAGGGCCAACTTTTGAACTCATAATTACGTGCGTATTCATGTCTCTGTGATAATATTCAGCATGAGTTAAACTTTCAAAAAATCAAGAGGGTCAACAAAATTCATAACAAATTTTGCAACTGGAAAACTATTAATTAGAGATAATAAAGTAACATTAGTGGTAGACTTTTGTAAAAATCAATAATAATATGTAGGGTCTGTTTGGCATTAACTTATAGAATTAGCTTTTCACTTTTATATACAGTTTTTCAAAACCTCACTTCTTTTCACTTTTTCAAGGTTTAAGTATATTTTCCACAAAAAAAAAGTTTTTAGTAAAAAGTTAAATAAACTATTCGCAAATGAACGAGTAATCTCAACAATTATATAAATTGTAGTGAAAGTTGTTGTGTCAGTGGTAAAGATGCTAAACTTTTTTTTTTTTTTGTTCGGAGAAGAATACTAAACTTAATTTAGTCATTTACTAAATATAAAAGAATGGATTAATAAACAAACCTTTTTTTTTATATATACAATAATAAACAAACTTTTGAAGCAAACCCAACCTCACTTCTTCACATGTCCCTCTATTTATATACCTTAAACCTCCCAAAATATACATTCGAACTCCAAAGGACCAAACCAGTAACCCATAAATCTCTTTATCTTTCAACATGGGAGACAATAGGGAGCCCTTGATAAACCGAAACAACAACAACAACAACAACAAAAACAAATTTGCACGGAGCATTTCACACGCACAGGACGAGTTACACAGCTTCAGATCCTATCTCCGATGGATGTGCGTGGACCAATCGAACGTGTGGAGAGCTTGTCTGTCTTGGTCCATGTTCATCCTCTTCGCCATCGTCGTCCCCGCCATCTCTCATTTCGTTCTCGCTTGCTCCACCTGCGACAGCAAGCACTCCAGGCCTTTCGACGCTGTCGTCCAGCTCTCGCTCAGCAGCGTCGCCACCTTGTCGTTCGTGTGCCTCTCAACTTTCGTCAGGAAGTTCGGGCTTCGGAGGTTCTTGTTCTTCGATAAACTCGTTGATGAGAGCGAGACGGTGCGAAGTGGTTACACCGAACAACTCAATGTGAGTTTCCCATGTTTTTCTCAATTCGTGTTTTGCGATTTTTGTTTTACTATTTCTAGACAAACCAATCTTATCTTCATTCCTAGGATTTACATGAGTACTTTTAGTTTTTTTTTTTTTTTCCTTACTAAATTGTAGGACTCTTGGTTTGTTGCCTCCGGAATACTAGCTTTGCTTGATTTATATAATATATTAATAAGGGTAATTTTTTATTTTCGAAAAAATGAATACTATTTTTTACTCCTATATGTACATCTGTTTACGCAGTTGTATTCTTTGTTTTTCTCTTTATCTTCAAATTGAAACAATTTTTATCTTCTCTGTATTATTATATCTTTAGAGTCAATAGTTCAATTTTCAAATTGATCTGATGATTTTAAAGATTGGAATAAAAATGGTTTCAAAAAATGAAAATCATTTTCGGGTATAACCAAAAGGCAGTTGTGCTTCCATTCCCCCCAAATAAAAATACCAAGTCATTGACTAATTAAGCGGAAAGAGAGGGATTTGAAAGCAGATAAGATATTAATGGATAATCTCATAGAGTTCAATTTCCGTATAAATCAAGCTATTGACTATTTCAAACCAATCCTGAAAATTGTTATTTGAATCATAAAACTCTTACCTTGAAAACTAGGATTGTAAGAGAGCTTTTTAAAATTTTAGTTGGTGCCTTTTTGAATATTTCTCATGAACCATGTGTAATTATGAAGATCCAAAGATTTTCCGAGATTACAGCGTCAATCAAGCTGTGAGTTTGATTACAGAAGTGAAAGAATAAGTCCTGAATAGGCTGGAAAGTTCCTTACTTCCCAACCACAAAAGTTTTTATTATATGCAAAGAGAAATGAAGGGACCTTTTTGGTGGGTCTCATAAATAAAAAAGATTCATGAGAACAAAGTGAAGTAGTGTACAATTGTATATTTGAACGGTGAACAGAAAATAATAGGTCTAGTAATTGCTAAAGTGAAGAACCAAATAGCTTAGGAAGTAGTTTCTGGATTTAGATTTGCAGGGAAATTGTCATCTTTTCTCTTTTGGGCTACTCATTAAGATAAATGAGTGAAGCCAACCTAGGCTAATTATTTTATTTCATGATTGCTTGACTTTGTTTATAGCTTTGTTAATATTAAGTAATGAAATTGTGCCATAAAGCTCTTGGCTTTTTGCAATCTTATTTGCTACCATAGTTGTTTTAAGCTCATACGCATAATGCTCCATCTTATTTGATATAACATGAATTAATTTTGTCAACAATTTCTAATTTAATTAACATCTTCTATGTGTCTATGTAACCAATGCATTAATATTATTTTTAAAAGGTTAAAGAGTATTGTAAATTAGTGATTAAATTATTCTTCCCTTAGGCTAATTTCCTAAATTAGTGATATTGAATTATTCCTCCTTTAAGCTATTTTACAAAATCCTTTCTATTTTACATAGATTGCAACCCATCTCATTTGAGCCCATCATAAATTTCAATGTCTATATGTCTTGTCAATGGGCAAAGCATATGTTATCATCCTTACAAATTTAGTGCATTGAATGAAGCACTAAACTCGAACCAAGTCCCTTGCGAATATTCTCTAATATAAATGACATTTCTCATGTGTCTAATTTTCCAATGAATCAACGTCATCTTTTTATGACTTAAAGCTACTAACTGATTTTTTTTTTAAAATACAGAGATCATTGAAAATCCTATCAGTCTTTGTCACCCCTTGCTTTGTGGCTGAGAGTGCATACAAGATATGGTGGTACGCATCTGGGGCCTCACAAATTCCCTTCTTGGGAAATGTTTACGTGAGCGACGCAGTAGCATGCATAATGGAGATCTGCTCGTGGCTCTATCGCATTACCGTTATTTTCCTGGTGTGCATCCTGTTCCGTCTGATCTGCTACCTCCAGATCCTACGGCTACAAGACTTCGCATCAATATTCCATCAGGACAATGACGTGGGGCCCGTGCTGTCCGAACACCTTAGGATCAGAAGACATCTACGGATCATAAGCCATAGGTACCGTGCGTTCATATTGTCGCTCCTGGTCCTTGTCACAGGCAGTCAACTTGCTTCGTTGCTCATCACAACCAAGAGTGGTGCTGAGGTTAGTGTATATACAGCTGGAGAACTTGCGGTACGCCTTCTAAATTGAGTAAATTCTAATTCCTTCTTTTTAGTTGTATAATAAAGCGGGTTTTTATTGTGAACTTATCAACCATACGTCACGTGACGTAATGATAATATCACATGTACCATAGCAACATTGTGGATACAACACATTTGTTGAAATATGATTCTTTGTTTTATCACGTATGAGATAATTATTGATCTTTAAAAAATGTTTGTGAATTTTACAAGATTTTACCACAATTATTAAAATGAAGAAAAAAAAAAATCTTGGTGGAGTATTGAATTTTCAAGTAATTTACCAATTCACTAATTTTTTCCGTGGCTTAGGAAGTGTCATTTTTTGGGGGAGAATGATATCTGAGGATTTTTAAAAGAAATAAGACACATCTTAACTCTTTTTTTCTAATGCTAGTATGATATTAGTTTCTTTGATATGTGTTGTCTTTTTGTCACAAAATATTTGTTAATCTTTAGTGGTTAAGAGTTAAGACAAATATTTTCGAACATTTATTTCTCACGCCGCATAGGACAGGACCATTATTCTTGTGGGGATAAGAGCTCAAATTCGAATATTGGGCCTTGGGCCTTATCCGAGGACGTGGACATGTCCGAGGAGGAGGAGTAAATGATTAGGAGAAACCCCAAAGTTGAAAATCACATAAGAAAAGAATAGAGAAATATAGTCTAAGGAGTAGCTCATTCTCAGATACAATGAATATCAGTCAAACCTATATTTGGGCAATTTAGATGACCTTCCAGGAAGTTCCAACGATAAGGATGAACCTCAGGCACATACAAAGGTGATAGGAGCTCAGAAATATCTAAAAGAAAAGCTGCTACTACCGCATTAAATGCACTGCAGCAACTTTTCTGGCCGCATTTATGTGTAGAAGACCCCTAAACAGTGCAGTCTCAGCTACCACCATTCACAGAGAGCCAAAGAAGATGTCTGATGGGACATGCACTCAAGTGAAAGCTTAGATGATTAACAAGTGTACGATTAGGATGGTCTGAAAGGAACTATATAATGTAAAAGACCTCCCATGAGAGGGGGATCAGAAAAAATGAGAAAAGAACGACTGTAGTATTCAAATCTGTATTAGCATTCAGTTCTATTGGTTTATTATTATAACCCACCTCCTCGAACAACCAGTTCATTCAGTTTTTACGTATCTTTCTTACTTGTTCATCTTTTAAATCCTTATTAACCATTGTTAAATTCACTAAAGGCCCAGTTCATTCAACCACTCTCTACAAATTTATTGTATTGGGCTCATTGGGCCTATATCCCATATCTTTAGGACTAGGGCTACAAATTGTGACCCTATAATTGGCGCTGTCTTTGGGAAGGAGCTTGTGTTATAGTGAAGGCAACGGTCAACTATGGCAAAACCAAGTCCACAACAAGCAGAGTCAAGGGAATCCCAACATGGTGATCCTTTCCTCAACCTCGAATGGAGAGGTGACCGTGAAGGAAGTGTACACACCACACACATTGAGAGGAGTCAGCCTCGAGGTGGAAGCCATATCTCCCATGCGAAGAGCAACAGGGGCATGCAGCTGGAGATTGACCAGTTGAAGAGGGAATTACGCCATGCAAAAAGGAGGCGAGCTTCCCCTAACAGTGACATTTCTTCTGATGACGGAAGAGACACTAGTTACAGGCGGAGGTCTCAAACTTCGCCCAGTGAATCCTTCTCCTTCGAAGAGGAGCACCATAACGAGTGGCAGTTTAGAAGCTCGCCACATAGGGGCGTAGGAAACAATGCTATAAACAGAGCCTTAAACCAAATCTTTAAGTCTCCCTTCACGCGTAAGATTGAGGGGGCAAGACTTCCTCGACATTTTCACCAATCAACATTCACTATTTACAACGGACGAACAGATCCTGTCAAACATGTGAGCCATTTCAACCAGAGAATGGATGTCCATTCTAAGGACGAGGCCTTGATGTGCAAAGTCTTTCCATCCAGTCTCGGACCCATAGCGATGAGATGGTTCGATGGCTTGAAGGCGGAATCCATAAACTCCTTCCATGAGCTCACTCAAGCCTTTGGCTCCCGATTCGTGACTTGCAGGAGAGTTCCTCGGTCATTGGCTTCCCTCCTATCTTTGAGTATGCAAGAGGGAGAGAATCTTAAAACATTCTCGGACAGATATTGGGAGATATTCAACGAGATTGAAGGTGATTTTGACGACGTGGCCATTAGTACTTTTAAACTCGACCCTCCAGCCATGCACGGTTTAAGAAAATTCTTGACTGGTAAGCCTGTTACTAACGTGTGTCAGCTCATGGACCGAATTGATAAGTATAAAAGAGTAGAAGAAGATCAGCAGCAAGGGAAAGGAAAGGATAAGGTTATCCCTCAGGAGAAGAGGGATTTCAGGTCGGATCAGTACAACAATAACAAACCACGTAGGGATTTTACTGGGTAATCAGGATCAACAAACCTTCAAGCAGTCAATGCCGTGTTTCGAGAGCCGGTGCATCAAGTTCTAGAGAAGATCAAGAATGAGTCATTCTTTAAACGGCCAAGTAAAATGGTGGGAAACCCTGAAAGGCGCAATCACAACCTCTATTGCCAATACCATCATGATCATGGACACACCACAGAAGATTGTAGGAGTCTGTGGGATCACTTGGACCAACTTGTTTGTGAAGGTAAATAACTTTTACAACATTCTAGTGGTCCGAGTGGCTAAGCAAGCTCAGAATCTTGTAGAGATGATTCTTCCAAACCCTCTGGGAACAATAAATGTCATCTTCACTGCACCAGGGAGAACTGGATCCTGTCCATCTAGAGTAATTTTTGTGGCTCCGCTATTCTCCGAGGACGCTAACCAGGATATGAAGAGAGGTAGAATGGAAATTCAACCTGTTTTAGGCTTCTCGGATGAGAACAAAATCGGAACCATACAGCCCCACAATGATGCCCTGATGGTTACCCTCAGGATTGGGGGATATAATGTGAAGAGGGTGATGGTGGACCAAGGTAGTAGGGCTGAGATAATGTATCCTGACTTATATAAGGGACTGAATTTAAAATCCGAAGACTTAACGCCTTACAGCTCTCCCTTGGTGAGTTTCGATGGGAAGATTGTCATCCCAAAGGGCCAAATCCAACTACCTGTGCAAACTGGTCCAGAAGTAGTAGATGTTGATTTCATTGTTGTGGAAGCGTACTCACCCTACACAACGATTGTAGCCAGACCCTGGCTTCATACACTAGCGGCTGTTTCTTCTACTCTACACCAGAAGGTTAAATATCTATCCGAAGGCCAAGTTAAAGAAGTTTTGGGAGATCAATTTGTGGCCAGACAGTGCTTAGTGGCCGCCATCCAGCATAAACCTGAAGCTGAGTCCTCGGCCTCTGCTGGAGAGGATTTATAGCAGTTAAAATCTTAGGCATGGCCTATTGATAATTTAGCCGAGATGGTGAAATGCGAAGATTTAGTAAAAGTTATTATTGGCGACGATCCTGAGAAGTTCTTTCAAGTTGGGTCTCAGTTACCCATTCAAGAAAGAGAGGTGTTATTAGAATTTCTTAAAAGTAATGTAAATGTGTTTGCCTAGAATGCTTATGAAACCCTAGGGGTAGATCCAGAATTCATTTGTCACCATCTAAATGTCAATCCATTGGTCACCCCTAAGAAACAGCCTCCTTGGCGCCCATCCAAGGAGCACGCTGACGCAGTACGAGAGGAAGTAACGAAACTCAAGCAAGTTGGAGCTATTAAGAAAATGTTTTATCTTAAATGATTAGCTAATACTGTGGTGGTGAAAAAGAAGAGTGGGAAGTGACGAGTATGTGTAGATTTCACAGACCCGAATAAGGTTTGCCCAAAAGATCCATTTCCTATGCCTAAAATAGATCAGTTAGTGGATGCAACTGTAGGGCATCCTCGGATGAGCTTCCTGGACGCTTTTCAAGGTTATCACCAAATACCATTAGCCCTGGATGATCAGAAGAAGACTGCTTTTGTCACCCCCATTGGAAACTACCACTACAAGGTGATGCCATTTGGTTTTAAAAATGCAGGATCTACCTACCAAAGAATGATGACAAGGATGTTTGAGCTACAGTTGGGTAAGAATATTGAAATCTACATAGATGACATGGTAGTGAAAAGTAAGGTAATTTCTGAGCATGTGGGAGACCTCGGAAACATTTTTGAAGTTCTTAGAAAATACAAGTTACATCTAAACGCTTCCAAGTGCTCGTTCAGCGTGGGATCAGGCAAATTCTTGGGTTATTTGGTGACCCACAGGGGAATTGAGGTTAATCCCGACCAAATAAAGGCTATTAGCAGCTTGCAACCACCTTAGAATCCCAAAGAAGTCCAAAAACTAGCCGGAATGGCCTCTGTCTTGAACTGATTTATCTCTCGGTTAGCAGATAGATGCAGACCTTTCTTCTTGTTAATCAACAAGTGGAAGGGGTTCGAATGGATTGAAGAAAGTGTCTTAGCTTTCCAGCAACTTAAAAAATATCTTGCTCGGCCACCTATCATGTCCAGTCCTGAATTAGACGAAGTCCTATTTGCCAATATCGCTGTGGCCCCTTATGCTGTAAGTTTGGCATTGATACGAGTTGATCGTGGTGTACAACGGCCAGTTTATTACGTGAGCAAGTCACTGCATGAGGCTGAAGTTCATTATCTACCACTGGAGAAAGCCATCCTGGCAATAGTACATGGTACACAAAAGCTGCCCCATTATTTCTAAGCACATACAGTTGTTATCCTCACCTAGCTCCCACTTAAAGCCATACTTCGAAGTGCTGACTACACAAGGAGGATTGCTAAATAAGGCACAGTCCTAGGGGCTTTTGACATCAAATACATGCCTCGCACCTCCATCAAGGGCCAGGTCCTTGCGGATATGGTGGCCAAGTTCGTTGAACCCCATTTAGAAGAAACAACACCAACACAGATCATGGATGAAAAATCAGTTGGCATGATTTCTCAATGAGGTTCCTTATCTTGGGAAGTGTACGTGGATGACACAGCGAATCATAAGGGTTCCGAAGTGGGGTTAGTGCTAGTATCCCCTGAGAAGATCACCATTGAGAAGTCATTGAGGTTGGACTTCTTGGCTACAAATAATGAGGCTGAATATGAAGCTCTACTGATGGGAATGACCATGGTTCAAAAAATGGGCGGAAAGGTAGTGGAAATGTTCTTAGATTCAAGGTTAGTCGTCGGTCAAGTAAAAGGAGAATTCGAAGCGAAAGATGAAAGAATGCAGGGATACTTGAGACAAGTTAGACACCTGCAATTAGAATTCGAATCTTTCAACTTGCTGCACATCCCTAGAAGCTGAAACACACACGCAGATTCTCTAACCACACTTGCAACCTCCTCGGCGTAAAACTTGCCTCGGGTAATCCTCTTAGAGGACTTGTATAAGCCTTCGGAGGTGAGGAGAGAAACAATCCAAGTTTACCAGGTTAGAGCAGGGCCTAGCTGGATAGATCCTGTGGTGCTATTCTTGAAGGAAGACATTTTGCCTAAAGGAAAGTCAGAAGCTGACAAGGTACGAAAAAGAGCAGCTCGGTTTTGGCTGTCAGAGGACCATAAACTATATATATAAACGCTCCTACTCAGGACCATAATTGCTATGTGTACATCTAGAAGCAACTGAATTACTCCTCGAGGAGCTACATAAGGGAATTTGCGGAAGCCATACTGGAGGTAGATCTTTAGCACACAGGGCCATCACCCAAGATTATTGGTGGCCAAATATGCAAAAGGAGGCCCAAGAATATGTGAAAAAGTGCGATCAGTGCCAACGGTTCGCACCAAATATACATCAATCGGGGGGGGTCCTTAATCCACTATCTAGCCCTCAGTCGTTCGCACAATGGGGCTTAGACATTGTGGGTCCTTTCCCTAAGGCGGCAGGAAATAAGAGATACCTGCTAATCGGCACAGACTATTTCACCAAGTGGGTCGAAGCTGAACCCCTAGTAAACATCAGAGATGTAGATGCCATGAAATTTTTCTGGAAAAACATTGTCACTCGGTTTGGGATTCCTAATACCCTTATCTCAGACAATGGCCTTCAGTTTGATAGCAAAGCGTTCAGAAGTTACTGCTGTGAATTAGGAATTACAAATAGATATTCTATCCCTACTTATCCCCAAGGGAATGGACAAGAGGAGGCTGTTAACAAGGTAATAGTGAGTGGATTAAAGAAGAGGCTAGATGATGCGAAGGGCAAATGGGTGGAAGAATTGCCACATGTTCTTTGGACATACCGGACCACGCCTCCTAGATCTACCGGAGAGACCCCCTTCTCAATGACCTATGGAGCTGAAACTGTCATCCCTCTAGAAACAGGTTTCCCAATGTCAAGAACCAATTCATTTAGTCCGAGCAGTAATAATAAGTTACTAGAGAAGAATTTAAACTTGATCGAAGAGAGGGGGGAAAATGCAATGGTCCAACTAGCATATTACCAACACAAGCTCAAGCAGGGTTATGATGCCAACCTGAAGCTGAGACCATTAGCACATGGTGATTTAGTGTTGAGGAAAGTTCTGGGCGCTGCAAAGAACCCAGCATGGGGAAAATTAGGGCATAATTAGGAAGGGCCATACCGTATTACCTCGGGGGCTGGCATCAGGGCATATTTTCTAGAAGATTTAGATGATCATGCAATACCATGTCCCTGGAATGTAAACAACCTTAAAATGTATTATTATTAAACAAGTTTTTCTTTGATCAGTATGTCCATTTATTAAAGGCCTTATGTTTCTCATTATTCAAACTTTTGCAAGTGTTTAAACTAAAACCCAATCATGCCTTTAGTCCTCGGACCAGATGATGTGGGAAGGTTAACACTACTTTTGCAAGCGTTTAAACTAAAACCCAATCATGCCTGTAGTCCTCGGACCAAATGATGTGGGAAGGTTAACACTACTTTTGTAAGTGTTTACACTTAAACCCAATCACGCTTGATATCCTCGGACCAGATGATCTGGGGAGGTTGACACTAAACGACAATTTTTACAAGTGTCTGAAACTAACATCCTTTGTAAATGTTAAAATTGACATTCTGCGATATCCTTTCATTTCTCATCAAGTATCAAAGCATATCTCAGGTTACAAAGTAAAGTTTATGATCGTGTAAACCAATCCGTGGTACACATATGAGTTAAATCATTTCTTTCTTTCTACTGGTATTCAACTAAATTATTCAAAGCGTCAATGATTCGTAGCAATAGTTACAAACTAAAAAGTTTACCAAACGAAAATATCAGGGATGAAAGAAAGAGAAAACGTCTTCATTAAACAAAAAGGGAAATACATTTTGTTTTATGGCAAATCGCCTTTACAAAAAGCGTGCATCAAAAAAGCAAACACACACATCCTATAACTAAACTTCGGCTGGAGGAGGATCTCTCTCAGAATCAGCAACCTGGGAGTGAACGCCATCAGTCTGGGACTTAGCTGCCGCATCCTTGGCTTGAGACACCATCTCCTTGATTGTAAGGGATTCCTCAAAGGGTTTATCCACCACTAGAGGCTGAGCCTTCTTACCCGCCTCAGCCCCTTTAGGAATGGGGGCCTGAGTGGGAGGGAGTTGCTCGAGAGGAGGGTCCGCATCTGGGATTTCTCTAATATCAGGCAGAAAGTGAATGCTCTTGGCCCTCCTCAGCTCGGAGTCTACAGGGACTCCTACCCGGTCCATCGCCACGCCCCAAGACTCAGCACAGTAGCCCCTGCAAACTACAACCACCTCATCTGTCAACCAATTCTTCGAATCTGTCACCCCTCGCTCGTAGGCAGCTGCCATCGTAGCCTCAACGGATTCCCTAGCCACCCGAGCTGCATCCTTGACTTTTTGCAGCTTGGCCTTAAGATCCAGAACAGCCTGCCTTTTTGTGGCCAGGTTTATTTCGGTCACGTGAAGCTTTTGGCGCTGATCCTCAACTTGCTTCTCTGCATTTTTTAGACCCATTGAGAAGCTGTTACGAGCTTTGATTGCCTCCTTTAGCTGCTCGGACACCTTAGCCTGCTCTTCCCTCAGAGTTCCTAGTTGCTTTTCAACCTCCAGCCGGGAATGGGCCTCAGCCTTAATCTCATCTTGGGCGTTCCTAACCCACTCCTTGGCAACAAAAACTTACTGGGTAAGCTGCATAGAAATAACAAAGGAGTCATAAACAGTACATACATATGTGAATGAATTCGCAGGTTAGTACTTAAAGGAAAAGAATAGTGGCTTACTTACCATCGCAAGGTCCCTCTTCAGCGACATGAAGAAATTAGACTGCCTGATGCACCTAAGGCCCTCCATGTCTCTAGGGAGGAGAAGGGGCTGCTCTAAGGCCTCGGCGAGGACACCAGTGTCCCCCCTCTGAGACTCCCAAATGATGGCGTCCCAAGAGACTGGAGCACCTTCCACTTCTAGCCGAGGGGCCCAGGTGTGCTGCCCTCGGCGCACGTTAGCATCACCACGGCTCTCCATGGATGGGGCCCTCTTATCCCGGAGGTCCTTTGCCTTCTTTTGCTGCTTAGCCCCCTTTTGTGGTACTATCTCCTCTTCCTCTGGGACCTCCGTTGACCTTTTCTTTTTTAAATCCTGATTAGCCTTCAACCCGAGGTCAGTTGGGAGCTGAGGGAGAGGAGGAGGGAGATTAGGAGTGGCCTGGGTCTTCGAAACCTCCTTTGAAGTAGACCCCCATTTGTTTCTATTGGCCATAAGACCCTTCAAACCAGTTCTCTACCTCAGATCCATGCCTTCTTCCTCCTCGTGACTAGGATCGGGCCGAGCAACTAAGAATTTTGGTTGATGGACGGAAGAAAACCATTCGGACCCAGTCTCAGAATTCGACAACTCCACAGGTTTCTCCAGTGCCCCTCCTTCTCCTTCGAACTAGAATTGATCGATCTCGGCATCTAAAGAGTGGCGGGATAAAGCCGACTCTTCTCTCAGAGTGATTACCGGTTGAGGAGCAAGTTGAGGTGGCCACACGACCGGGGGAAGGTCTCTCTAAGGCAAGAAACCGAGCTTAGAAACGTCTATTCGAGCAAGCCTAGGACTACCCAATCTTATCACCTGGCCTGCGTCTTGAAATGTGCGCAACAGAGGCATGTAGTCTAAAATCAGATGAACAGCTCGCAATTGTCCATCCTCGCTTGGGAATATCTTTGACCTTAGCAGGTAGTTGAGCGCCGGAACGTTGACGTGACTAAGCTTCGGAGAAACGTGGTCTTTATCTGCAAAAGATTCGAAGAGGAAATTACGGTCGGCAAAAATTATAATTGTCATCCGAGGAGATGAGCGGCTTAAAATAAACAAAGGAGAGGCTAAGAAAACTAAGGTCCCTGCCAAAGGACCTATCCCTAGGGTACCCCACCTGGTATTCCTTCCCTAACTGGGCAGTGAAGACCGTCATGCCACTCCCCAGAGACGACCAGATAATCGTCCTTTAAGCCTTTGTTGGATTTGGGAAGGCAGGATATCAACCTCACCTCCTTGGATCGAGATTTGAGGTAATATCCTCCAGCGAGTGAATGACACTCGTCCATATGAACGACATTGTGTCATGTAAGCCGAAGGTCCATCTGATTGTTTAAGGCATCTACACCCCCTAGGATTCTAAACATATTGGGAGCGAATTGGTGGGGGCATAATCTATGGTTGAGTAGATAATCTCGGGTTATCCTACTCGTGGGAAGTGTCATCCCTCTTTCTATAAAAGCGATCATGGGAATGACAACTTGGCCCATCTTTCTATCAATCAATACTTTTTCTGGAGGGCAATACTCCAAACCCACTCACTGTGGGATACGGTATTTGGCCCTAAAACCCTCCATCCCAGTTCAAGAATCCACTAAATATTTGAATCTACCCATCTAGACAAATGGAGGAGACTAGAAGAGAGTTTTATTGAAAAACAGAAGACAAGGGAATCAGTTGAGGCGAAAAAGATAGTTTGAGGAAAAAGATACTTACGAAAATAATTAAGTATGCCAGATCCCACACCTCTAGAAAAGCCTTTAAATATTTTCTCTTAAGGAAAAATTAAGGGAGCTTAGGAGTTCAGTTTGTTTCATGAGTTTGAATGCTGAAGTTATCTGGAGTACTTGTGAATTTCAGAAGTAAAGGAAAAAATGAACCCTCTTTAGGCTTTATATAGAGTAAGAAAATGAGTGGGAGTTATCTCGCTCAAAACCAGAGGAGAAATATCATCCGTTAGATTAATGCCTCACCGTTAGATGCAAGGGACATAGCACCGCCTGAAGCAATTAATGGCGCTTCGTGGATTTCGAAACGTCAGTAGCAATGATGAAGCGCACAAAACTATACTCTCACATGTGTAAACTCAGATATTTTGACATTCCTAGCCCTTAATTTTAAGGCAAATCAAAACTCCATTTCTTCTCCTCAAATGCGAGGGAAAAACTGGAATTTTGAGGGGCTATTGTGGGGATAAGAGCCCAAATTTGTATATTGGGCCTTGGGCCTTATCCGAAAACGTGGACATGTCTGAGGAGAAGTAAATGATTGGGAGAAGCCCCAAAGTTGAGAATCACATAAGGAAAGAATGGAGAAATATAGTCCGAGGAGTAGCTCCTTCTCGGATACGATGAATATCGGTCAAACCTGTATTTGGGCAATTTAGGTGATCTTCCAGGAAGTTCCAACGATAAGGATGAACCTCAGGCACGTACAAAGGTGATAGGAGCTCAGAAATATCTAAAAGAAAAGCTGCTACCACCGCATTAAATGCACTGCAGCAACTTTTCTGGCCGCATTTATGTGGAGAGGACCCCTGAACAGTGCAGTCTCAGCTATCACCATTCACAGAGAGCCAAAGAAGATATCTGATGAGACATGCACTTAAGTGAAGACTCAGATGATTAATAAGTGTATGATCATGATGGTCTGAAAGGAACTATATAATGTAAAAGACCTCCCATGAGAGGGGGCTCGGAAAAAATGAAAAAAAAACGATTGTAGTATTCAAATCTGTATTATCACTCAATTCTATTGGTTTATCTTTATAACTCATCTCCTCGGACAACCAGTTCATTCAGTTTTTACGTATCTTTCTTGTTCATCTTTTAAATCCCTATTAACCGTTGTTAAATTCACTAAAGGCCCAGTTCATTCACCCACTCTCTACAAATTTATTGTATTGGGCTCATTAGGCCTATATCCCATATCTTTAGGACTTGGGCTACAAATTGTGACCCTACAATTCTCATAGTATAAAGTTTTTTTTTTTTTGTTAACATCATAATATAAAGTTAAAATCATGGAGTAATGTCAGCAAATTAATTTTAAATAAGTAGATGGTGTCAACGTATTGACAATTTCAGAGTATAATAGGAACTCAAATTGAAAATTGCATCAAATTAGCTAGGAGAGCTATGACATATAATGTTAATTAAGTAGTAATGCTAAAGGTAATATGAATATCACTTAATTTGTATCACTTCCAAGTAACTATTCAATTATCAAAAAAATAAATCTTTTTGTTTATTATATTGTTGATACGGTAACAATTACAGTAATTTGTAATAAAATTGATAGTAATTTTAGTATTTTAAAAAATATTATAAGCCTATATATGTGCTCTAAGATGATGTGTTTGTTTTACTGTAGCTATGCTCCATGGCTCTCCTAGCTGGGCTCTTGATATTATTAAGGAGTGCAACAAAGATCACACACAAGGCACAATCAGTCACATGCCTTGCTTCCAAGTGGCACGTTTGCGCCACCGTAGACTCTTTTGATGTTGCTGATGGTGAGAGTACTCCATCAGCTCAGATTGCCTATGCTCAGCAGTTTACTATGGGTGCCCAGGAAGAATCGGATGGTGACGAAGCCGGTGATGAGGAAGATGACCTAGATAACAACAAGTTGATACCATCTTATGCCTATAGTACCATATCATTTCAGAAAAGACAAGCTCTAGGTAAGTCACAAAGAATCATAACCCTTTCTTTTTATTTGTATGTATAGTTTCTTAGGGTTGCACGTTAGGTTTCCAATTAAATTGTTGCATTATCCAATAAATTGTATAGTTAAATTAATTGTCCTTAAAAAAAATAGTAGTGTTTGTAGATTTGAGAAATAATAGATAAATAAAGATTTCTTCCAAATCCAAAAGGATAAATCTCCGCAATTTATAATATCGTTTGCATTTTTTTTTAACAAGATTGAAATTCTATTCTAACATAATTTAAGTGTATATGTGTGTGAAACTTCCTTCTAAAGACTTGAACCTTGGTCTTTCGCCCCCACACCCACAAGCATTTATATTTGTGGAGTGACCATTGCACCAAGTATCATTCGCATGTATTAAATCACATGACTCATTATATCATTTAAACAAGTCACATAATTATTGAATAGGACATGCAACTAACAATACATGTGAATACTCATTTGAGCCACCATGTAATGAGTTAGAGTAAATCTACTTCAAACCTCAACTCTGTACATAGATAATATGCTTACATTGATTTTTTATTTTTATTTTTAATTTATAAAAAGAAGCATTGATTTTACTTAAATTAACATTATGATGTATGTGTACCATCCAATGGACCAATATACTTTTCAATTTATTTTCCGATCTGATTTTCTTTTTAATTTTTTTTACAGTGACGTATTTTGAGAATAATAGAGCAGGGATTACGGTGTATGGGTTCACATTGGACAGGACTACACTTCACACCATATTTGGTATTGAATTATCTTTGGTTCTCTGGTTGCTTGGAAAGACCATTGGTATTTCTTGAAAAATATCTACAACAACATAACATATACTTTGGAATACACTGTTCTTGATTCTCCCCTTTGAGGGTGAGGACCATATAGATGTAACGGTCTCATGAGACCATCCTCTTATAGTATGCGAGATTTATACACGCTTATAAAATACTTTTTTCAGGTAGAGTTGGGGTTTGTTAAAGTTATATGTATGGGTTAGGTATTGATTTTTTATTTGTTTAAAATATTTTTTTTTTTCATTGTATTTTTCCTTCTCCTTTCGGAAATTTTCTCTAAATCTAATATATTCATGTAATTATGGTTTATTATACTTTATTAAAGTTTTTTTTTTCTTTATTCCTTTATTTTTCTATTGTGAAATGGGAAAATTACACTAAACTATCCTGAGATTTACAGAATTTATATTGACATTCTTTTTTTTTTCTTTTTTTTTTTCATAGACCTCATTACTTTTCAAAAATAAAATAAATTTAACTCCCCTAGAGATCAACATCAAGAGCATTCACACCAATTTATGCAAAAAATTACTGTTTGTTTTATAATAAAAATTTACTCTTTCTATTTTAGCTAACTATTTTTCAAAACAACCACATTTGATATCTATTTTATCATCTATTTCATTAAAATATCAATTTTTCTTGATTTTTTAATCAATTATCTTTCTTCATACACAATAACCATCATCCACACTCTTTATTCACCCTCGAGAAACAGAAAGAAATAATAAAAAATTATTTTGCACGGGCTAAAGTGACTTGTATATTTGCACAAGTATTGTAGCAAAATCTCACTTTGCATAACCGGTTCATAATCTAATGTGGGTAATTTTTAGGGTTCATGTTTATTAATTTTATGTTATTTTGGGCATAATCGGTTCATAATTTCAGTCTTTTATTAATTTTATGTTATTTTAGATAAGCTTATGCAAAAATACTCTATTGCTCGTGTCAAAAAAAAAAAAAAATACTCTATTGCTCTTACATTCACCAATGAAGACTAAAAAAGTAGTTAACGTTTTTTATATTCCAGTTTCTACTCTCGCTTTCCAAGTGAAATGACCGTTGTAAGGAGGATTTATGTAAAATATTATTATTTTTTTGGCTTTTTACCCCATATGCAAAATAATTTAGGAGATGGCCAATGGTGAAACAAAATTTGTTTGAAAATGACAATGGTATTACCAATTCCCTGGAAAAAAAAAAGAAAAAAAAAAAAGGAAATTGATAACGTGATTGTCTAAAAAAAGTAAATTGATAAGGTTTGTTTCTAATAGCTAATTCTAAATCAACCCGACAATGTGCTAACAACAACATAAGAGCATCCACAATGATGGAGCTATTTTTTTAGCTATTTAGTACCACAAAAAACTACTTAATCTATTTTACTTTCTCACTTTACAAAACATTCAACATATTATAGTTTTATTTTATCTTTTAACACAATAAAATAATATTACATTCAACAGCCAAAACACATCCACAGGACCACAACCACAAGCACAATTAGAGCCATGGAAACCACCGCACAGCCACAACGCCACCACTGTAACCAATACCCATAAAAAACCAATGAATAAGAAGAAAATAAAAGAGCAGAAAAACTAGAAAAAACGAGCAGAACTATGGGCAAAAACCTAGATCAGAAAAACAAGAAAAAACCCACAGATCGACAATAACCAGCAAAAACGCAGCCCAAAACACAAACTGAGAGGCTGAAAACCCATGCTCAAAACACAAGAGAGAGGCCGAAACCCACTCCTAAAACAAAAATCCAAACAGAAACCCATGCTTGAAACACAAACCCAGCCCAAAACACAAACCCGAAACACAAACACTGCCCAAAACCTAGCCTAAAATCCACGTCAAAACACAAACACAAACACAAACGCCGAAAATGGGCCAGCGATGGGCTTGTATCAGAAGCAAGTTAAGGAAGAAAGATGGTCAGAGCTGGGCGAGGATGGAGGAAGAGAGAACTGAAGAGCTTGGGGGAAACGAAGAGTCTGTAACAAAAAAATAAAATAAAAGTAAAAAGGGAAAGAAACATTATTTTAATGGGAGATTTAATAAGATAATACTTTTTTGTTTTGGCATCTTGCTACAGTGCACAACTATAGATGGTTGTGCACCGTAGATAAAGAGCTAAAATTTTTAAGTTTAACTCCACCATTGTAGCTTACTTTTTAGAATTGGTAGTGCTAAAAATAGCAATATGGCTTTTTAGCACCACCAATAATAATGCTCTAAATGAAGGGGTCCACGTAGTTGTTATGCTTGCTCTTTCTTAGTCGATGAGGCTAGCAAGTTAGGCCAAGTACTCTGAATACCCTTATGTAGGGAAAAATATATTCTATTTCAAGTATATATATATTCTCTCTCGCAACAAGTGGGTTCCACTAATGAGTATGGCTCACCTATTGTGAGTGAGAAGATACATATACCTGTAATAGGGTATACATTCTCCCTGTATAGAGCCAATGTCATAATTTATTTTATTTATTTTATATTTTTTTATGGTAAAGAAACCAAATTTATTCTTTATTTAGAATGAAAGACAACAAGCATATTATGGAGATAAGCTTGTTCTAAAAAAATAAGAACTCTCTTCAATCCAAATAAAGAAATTGACAATGTTGAAAGCATGTTTAACTAACAAATGAGCAGGGTGATTGTCTTATCTACATGGGAGATCTTTAGCCGCCGAAATTCATGCATAGAAGATAACATACCATAAACAATTGGTGCAACAAAAGAAGGAGATGAAGATTATTTACACAAAGCCTTGGAATTAATGAGAGTCACATTCCAAGATAAAATCATGAATACCCATATCCTTAGCAAATTGAAGACCACTTCAAAAGCTATTGCTTCAGTATCAAGAGCCCCAGGTGGAGCCTTAATTTTTTTTTTTTTTTTTTTGCTAAGAGCAGCTATCACTCTTCCTTCCTCATTTCGGATAATAACACCCACCCTAGGTTTCTTATGGTTTGAAAAAGTAGCCCATCCACATTAATTTTATAGAAAGGAGCTGAAGGAGGTGACCAATTGACTTCAACCTTCCAAGATGGCTTCGTGGGAACCCCCTGTGCTGCATGATATTCATCTAGATAATGACCACACCAATGTATTAATTCCAGCCTACTCTTCTTCTTACCACCATGCCGAATTTCGTTTCTATTAGTCCGAATTGCCCACGCTGCCATGACAATAAAAGCAACACTATCTTCTTCGAAGTGTTCCACCATAACCATGTACCATTGAAAATGCAGGGAACCAGCAGTGGGAAAAACACCAGAGTAAGCCCAGACTTCATGGGCTCGTGGGCAATCCCAAAAGGCCTAAACACATTACCACATAAATTCTCTTGCAATGTCACAATTTATTGTGTGTATTTCTTTTTTTATTTTTTTTTCCTTCTTTAAAATGGCAATGCAACTCTGCTGATTTTAATTTTTTTTTTTTTTATAGAGAATTCAATCCTATGATATTTGCTCCTAATTTTTTAAAATATAAAATTGTACTTTTTGGTTAAATTTTGAAATTGTATTTTGTTCAAATACCCATAAACCCGGACTCTCCATATAGAGCCTATCATTGTCATGATGGGCATTTAAATCCCATCATTTGTAAAATTTTTGTGTTATTACTTATTAAAACAAATTATGTGTTATTAAAAAAAAAAAATGTTATGATCACAACTGTGCGCACCCAGAACTGAAACCCGTTGGGCTGGGCCTCACTTGGGCTCACAACTTACTTGTATAGTGGGTTTGGATTTCCTACAACGGGTCGTTCTTAACGCTAAGACTCAATGGGATCACTTTTCTCTCCTCGGGGGTCTGAACCACCTTCTCGCTCTGCTCCCTCTCTATTTACACTCTTCTTACAGTCAATTCTCCAACCCCTGTCTTCTCAAAACTCCTTGTATTTATAGTCCATAGTTTAGTGGAAAGGTCATAATTACTCGCCAGTAAGTGCAACCGGCGGTCCAGTATTATTGATCGTAAGTGGGTGGTTAGGTGGGAGTGGGAAGCAGTGGGGATGGCGTTAGAACTTGGTTCCCACCTCCACGATAGTCCTCGGCAGCGGTGCCTCTCCGAGGCACGGCCGGGTAGGTACAGGGCGGGGCATCCCGAAAGTTGAATATTTATCACTGCTCGAGAAGGTGTTGCCGAGAAACGATGAAGAGGCAAAGCTTGGGCCTGCAGCACGCGTGGCCCGGGGGTGGGCCGCCAGGTAGAGGGAGACTGGCCTTATGGGCCATACACCCAGGCCAGGTCCAAGGCCCAATATGGGCCCTGGTGCGGGGGCCGTACAATAGCCTCCCCTTAATTCGCTCCCCATTCCCGGGGGTGAATCAAGGATCACAAGGGGTAAATACCCGTCTGGGAAGTCGAAGGGTCAGTGCCCGGCCGTTGATGGGCGCATTAATGCGTGTCTCAAAAGACGCGTTTGGAATTGATTGACGGCCTATCCGTCATCACTGTCTGACGGTTCGTGAACCGAGGCGTCACGCGTGTGGCAGTTGAAGCGGCGGTATTTAATGCTTCTCATTTTACTCTCCGCGCCTATAAGTAGTCGTTCCTGTCACTTACTCTCACTTTTGCGTTCCTTACCTTTCAATATCTCATTCTGCTGAGCATCCCTCCTTCGTGGTTCATCTCCTGGCCCAGAACATACTTCCTCTTTAGAGCCCACAGTAAGTTCCTTTCCCTCTTCTTCCTTTTTCTGTTTGGCCATTTCATTCAATTCTTTGATAATCATAGCACTGCTTTCCTTTTTAAGAACACTCGCTCGAAAAATGAGTTACTCTCACCTCCTTTCTTCCGCCCATGCTTTGGCTAGATTTAGGGAAGCCTATAATGTTCCTAGGGACGTAGACATTGCCTACTGCAATATGGGCGATATTGACATCCAGAGGCGCCGTGGTGAAAACACTGTATTCTTTCCCCTGATGGCCATTCTAGAGGGTGGGCTTAGGTTCCCGGTTGACCCTCTAATTCTTAGTACCCTTAGATTTTACGGCCTTTGTCCCGACCAACTCCCTCCCAACTTTTACCGGGTAGTGAGTTGCGTGAGTAGGTTGAACCAGTTGTACGGGTTGCAACTAAATCACTATGACATTAATCAGATGTATAGTCTGTGCGGCAATATTGAGTCGGACTATTATATAAAGACTAGGGATGTAAGGGTACGACTTATTTCATGCCTACCAGATTCAAACCGAAATTCGGCTAAAGATTTTGTTCGGGTGAGCGGCAATTGGTTTGCCGAGGATATCCCCTGTGCATTTTCGCCGCGCGACGTTCGTCGGTGACTAACCTTTATTTACTTTGGTCTCTTTTGATTTTGGTCCGGTTATGTAATCACTAACCCTTATTTCCTCTGTGCAGAGAGCAAAAGATTCAAGCCAGACCTCAGAGTGGTACATGTTCGGAACCTGAATTTCGTGCTCAGGTCGGAAATCTTCGTACACTCGGACAGACAACTCCGAGCGTCCCACCTTATCCTCGGTGTCAATCCCGTCTACTCAACTTGGCAGGCATTCAGCCAAGCTTTGCTAGTTGACAGCCCTCTCCTCTCATATATCAACGTCCGGCACGGAAACTTCTTCCCCCCAAAACTAACTGTAGGTGAGGCACGTGATCTCGGCCTCTGGTTCATTTGTTCAGATGAGCGACAGCCCATCCGTGACGAATCAGCCGAGCGCGTATCTACCGAGCGTAAGAGACGAGCCCACGAGCAAATCTAGCAAGAAGCTTCTGCTCAGCCCGAGAGAGCTGTAGAGCCCGAGGCTCCTGTTCAGGAAGGGGAGGGTGCAGCCGCAGAACCAACTGACTCTTCCGAAACAGGATCCGATCAAGGCAACGCCATGGTGGCTAGGAGGAAGATGACGATCGGCCGCTTTGTCCCGAGTGCCCGGCCTGCCGCGCAGCAGCAACAAACCCCTGGCCAAGACGCTTCGCCTCCCGCTGTCCCATCAATCCGAGTTCGAAAAAGGCCACGCACAACCGATCAGACTCAGACGAGCTCGGGTAACGTGCCCCTCCGGCCCTCGGCAGGTATTGTCATCCGGGAACCGGTAGCACAAACCGGGATAGACCTGGCGTCTACTTCCCGGGCTCCGGCAGCATGGCGACCCTCCTTCCCACAGACGGCACCAATTGTGCGCACCCAGAACTGAAACCCGTTGGGCTGGGCCTCACTTGGGCTCACAACTTACTTGTATAGTGGGTTTGGATTTCCTACAACGGGTCGTTCTTAACGCTAAAACTCAATGGGATCACTTTTCTCTCCTCGGGGGTCTGAACCACCTTCTCGCTCTGCTCCCTCTCTGTTTACACTCTTCTTACAGTCAATTCTCCAACCCCTGTCTTCTCAAAACTCCTTGTATTTATAGTCCATAGTTTAGTGGAGAGGTCATAATTACTCGCCAGTAAGTGCAACCGGCGGTCCAGTATTATCGATCGTAAGTGGGTGGTTAGGTGGGAGTGGGAAGCGGTGGGGATGGCGTTGGAACTTGGTTCCCACCTCCACGATAGTCCTCGGCAGCGGTGCCTCTCCGAGGCACGGCCGGGTAGGTACAGGGCGGGGCGTCCCGAAAGTTGAATATTTATCACTGCTCGGGAAGGTGTTGCCGAGAAACGATGAAGAGGCAAAGCTTGGGCCTGCAGCACGCGTGGCCCGGGGGTGGGCCGCCAGGCAGAGGGAGACTGGCCTTATGGGCCATACACCCAGGCCAGGGTCCAAGGCCCAATATGGGCCCTGGTGCGGGGGCCGTACAACAACATTTTAAAAATATTTTCACAACAAATCTTATGTGACAAATTTTTATGAGTTGTTATTGGTGGGTAAAAAAGTAATTTGAGTAGTAGGTTCAATTTATAACTAATAACAATTAACCACCTATGGTTTGTTGTGTTTCTAAAAACAAAAAAAAACAAAAAAAAAAACCTATGTTTTGTTGTGAACATAGCACTTCTCATTTAAAAATTATTCATAAGATAAAAAGGCTTTTCCAAATCCAAACCCTCTAAACATTTTACATTCCATATTTTGACTAACCTATTAAAATTTTAAAAATTCTATTTCAAATCTATCCTGTGGGGGTGAAAGCCCAAACACGTATGTTGGGCCTCAGACCCCATTTGAAGATATGCATACGTCCGAGGAGGGGTAAAGGATGGAGAAAGGCCCCAGAATGGAGAATCAAGTAAGGAAAGGGAGGGGAGTATAGTCCGAGGAATATACCCTCCTCGGACTTGAAGAATATCAGTCAAGTAAATACCTGGGCAGTTTAGGTGAACTTCCAGGAGGATCCAGCGATAAGGATGAACTGCTTGTACGTATGAAGATGATAGAAATAGAGAAATATCTAAAGAAAAAATTGTTGCCACCGTGTTTAATGCACTGCAGCAACTTTTCTGGCAGCATTTATGTGGAGAAGACCCCTGAACAGTGCAATCTTAGCTACCACCACTCATGGAGAATTAAAGAAGATACTTGATGTGACATGTACTCAAGTGAATGCTTAGATGAAGAACAAGTGTACGATGAAGATGGTTTAGAGGTAGGCTATATAAGTGGAAGAGGCCTCTGATGAATGGGGATCGAAAGAAAAGGGAAGAAGAAGAAGAGAATGATTTTACTGTAGCTCTAAGAACTGTACTCACATTTTAATCCATAATATACCTCTTCGGACGTCAATTTGTCCTGTTTTTCAAGTGTTTTCGCGTTGGTTCATCCCTTAATATCTTAATTAACTGTTGTTTACTTTACGGACAACCCAGTTCTTTCACCCACACTCTACAAATTCATTGTAGTGGGCTTATTGGGCTCCAATCCCTTACCTCTTGGGCTTGGGCTACAAATTTTGACCCTACATGTCCCATATGTATTTTTTTTTTTTTTTTAATTTCTTTATCTAAACTTGAACCCCAACTTAACCACCCATCCACCTTAGTGATTCTACAAAAATTTTGTATTTGTGGAATGATCATCACACCAAAGCTATGTAGTAGTATACTATCCATATGTATTTGAAAGACCCACAACTGTCCAAATTCATTTATTTATTAAATCATGAGCTGGATTAAAATTTAGCATTTAAATGAGTTGGATTAAAATTTAGCATTTAGATCATATGGGATTTAACCTAAAGTTAAACATCTAAAGTTCTAGTATTTAACAAAATTTAATTATTAGTAAGCCCTAAATACTTGTACACTAAATTAAACAATATTTTAAGAGAGAAATAGAAGGATATTTAAACCATTCACAAGCACAAACCTATCCTAAATGCTAGTGTGTTTTAAAATGTGAACCCAAATCTACTCTAAGGGTGTGTTTCGATATCGTTTATTTTGCTGAAAACTAAAAGCTTATTGCTAAAAAAAAAAAATGTTTGGGTTACTATTCACTCCCCCAAACATTGTTCATTTACCTTAATACACTGTTCAGTATAAGAGGCGCTGGTCAAAAAAAAAAAAAAAGGCAAGTGAACTCTAGACGTGGGATCCAAACAAGTACTAAATCCATTTGAAAATTTTCAAATCCTTTTACAGTTTAGAGTTGAATTGAGTCCAAAAATCAAATCCAACACATTGACATCCTCATTTTTAAAGCTCCACTTTTTTCTTCAACCAACCTATTTTTAATTTAAAAATTTGAGAGAGAGAGAAGGAAAATATATTCCGTACCAAACGGCCAGAAGAACGTTGGTTTTCCATTCTGTAGGTGCAAGCACATCTTATACTTTTCTCTCTTTGGCGCGTGCCCGTTAACATACACAGTTCAAAACTTTAAACTTTTAACCGTAAACTTTACTCTCTCTCTGTGTAAACGCTGTCGTATGTGCATTGAAAACGACGACGTTATCGTGTAACACACCTCGTCTCGAGTCACGATCACGCATTCACATTTTGCTGTATTCTTTGGCAAATAGGCCTCTCTCTAATTCGCTGTTCCCCACAAAATCCCGAAACAAAAGCTAAGAAATCAGAGAAAGTGTTTTTCTTTTTTTCTTTTTTAATTTTTGAAAAAAATAATTCATGTTTAAATTTCCATATATAGTAGACGAAGTATATCTCCCATTTTCAAAATTTGGAAAAATCCAGAAAGTAAAGAATCTACTTTACCATGGAGATCGCTTCGATTCCAATCACTACGTGTTCCAAAGAGCACCAGCAGATCTATCAGGAATGGTTCAATTACGCTGATGCAGGTACGTACTACCCCGTTCACGAAATTTTCATATCCACTCCTCTGTTTGGTTCCCGAGAAAAAAAAAAAAAATCGAAGAAACGAAAAGAAAATTTTAATGTTTAAACTATGCGTTTCATTTTTTTGTTCAGATACCGATGGCCGCATTACTGGTAATGATGCTACCAAGTTCTTCGCCATGTCCAATCTGTCCAGGCAAGATCTCAAGCAGGTCTGATTTCCTTAATTTTTTTTTTCTTCGCTAATTTTGATTATATTTTTAAGAATAGGTTTTGCAAGTGCTTTCATTTTTTAATTTCTTGTTTTTGCTTTGTTTTTTACTAGTACCAATAGTTAGTATTATTTGATAATTTCTTATACGAATAGCTTTATAAAGGCTATTAGTGGTTTAGTTACTGTGATTTTGTAAAACCCTAAGCAAATGTTTGACATATGTTGTAGCAGAGCGAGCTTTATTGGAATCTCATAAGCTATAGATTAGTTGATGTACTAGCTTTCTTTGGCTTATATGTTAGATGTCAAGGTTTGGAGAAATTATTTTGTACACCCAGTGTATATGGCCTCGATGGGTTAAGAACCATGTGCAGGACCCACGGCCCACATTTATATGAGAGGATGGTGTAGTATACTAGGTGCATTGAATAATTTCAACATGGTTTGAACGTCTCATTTACCACCTTATGGCGAGAAAATCTAGTACCACAACTTATCTCAAAACTTCTTTGCCACAACAATGATGTGGCAGAGTGCGAGTGGTGTAAGAAAAAAAGTGGGTTCATGTGTAGGTGATAGGCAACCACTCACAATCTGCCACATCAGAGTTATGGTAAAAAGTTGTGAAATAGTGTGGTCTTAGAACTACTCCCTTATGGCCAGTTGGGTGGAGGGGGAGACTCTACTCTAATTTCTAGCCAACCCTACTCCTCTCCCTCCCCCTCCATCCAAACTGGCCATTAGTGTTGGATTGCTTGTGTTTGTTCTTTGAACTCTTTCCATACTTTTTTTGATTGGTAAGTTACACACACACACACTCCCCCGATGGGTCATGAACCCACAATCTCACCCTCCACCTTGCACTTATAGGAGAGGAGGTGCTGGTTGAATTAGAGCTCATTAGCTACCATACTAACTGGTTTTTTTTTTTTTTTTTGGCTGAATCCATTCTAACTGGTTCAAGACTATGTGGATTAGTTTTCTTTACTTCTTGTACTTCATTTTTTAATTTAACAACACAACAATAACAAGTCCCAAATTTTGGTGTTAGCTATGGATCCTTAACAAATTAGTCAGGGTCGGCTACGGGTATTTTTTTTTCCTATATTTTATTCTATCCGGAGTCATACTCTCTGCTACTTCCTTAATTGACAGCCCTTTTTTTATTACTTCTACTAATGTTATTTTTGGTCTTCATTAGTTCATCTACCATTTTTGTTTCCTTAACTTGAATAAACTCACTCTTTTACTTAACTATTTATTTTTTATTTTACAGGTGTGGGCAATCGCAGATTCGAAGCGACAGGGATACCTTGGTTTCAAGGAGTTTATCGCTGCTATGCAGGTTGTAATTAGTATGCTTAGATGACATAAACCTAGTCTAGTCCTTCTTCTTCTTCTTCTTCTTCTTTTTTTTTTTCCATTCCGGGACCTGACCAGTTCTTTCTTCTTAACATGTAGCTAGTGTCTCTGGCACAAGCTGGTCATGCAGTAACACATGATCTCCTGAATAGTGACGGTAAACTGTTTATGTTTAGGTTTGTCTCTATAGTGCATGATTAGATTGGTCGAGTCCTTGAGCCTCATGTTTAAATTAGCAACTGTCACTAAGTGTGACATGTAGTTATTTTGCATAGAATTATCTTGTCTAATGTCGCCATTTAGCTTAAAAGTTGAAATGATTTTATTTATTGCAGTTGACTTGAGCAGTTTGAAACCTCCTGTAATGGAGGGTTTGGATGCACTAATAGCAGTAAGTATGCTATTTTGCCTCAATTTTTGTTTCCCATCAATTTCCTTTTAGGCAAGTTCTTATGTTTCTTAATATCATTCATTCAGAAGAAAAAGCGCAAGGAAAAGACAAGTGAACTCGAATCAAATGGTAAGCCGTTTTTTGTTACAGATAAGAAAGCAGTTTGGTGTCTTTGGATTTTTTGAAATGCACTGATTTGCAGTGATGCAGGTAGTTTGCATGGGCCATCACCTTCAGCTAATTGGTTTTCATCAAAATCAGCAAAAAATGTATGTTTTCTTGCCTACAAGTTTGTATCTGATGCATTTGTTGAATTAGTCTTGTGCTCTTATTTCAAAATACATATATACTTGAATCCTAATGGAGTTGTTCTGAACACAACTTGGTGCATCACTTTGTGGTCATATATATATATATATATATATATATATATAAACTTGAGTGACTTTTTCTTTAGTTGCATTTTCTCATTTTGACAGTTTTGCTCACTTTATTTCATTTCACTGTTGTTATGTTTTTACTTAAGATTTGTTGCACCTATGAAGCTAGTATTGACTATTGTGTAATACTGTTACTACTTACTAATGATCAATTACTTTTATGTTTATAAAAATAGCCTTCTTTCTCTCTGTGATGCATTGTTTGTCTGCTGTTAGTATCTCATTCTTCTCGTTTGGTGGAGGAGGAGGGGATCTGATGTAGGACAAATTAGGGATTTTTCTACGTTTAGTTGTGGTGGGTTTAGGGTTGGAAAGAAGAAGAATTAGAGAGAAGAATTAGTGAGAAAAAAAAGGAGAAATGATCTCCTCTCTCTATAAAGAGAATAGGAAACTCTGTGAATTGAATATATAATAGAAACGAGAGTATTTATACTTCATTTTGCTTTCATCAAATTTGTGATTTTTTTTCAGCGATATTCTCAAGCAAAAATTCTAATTTCTATGTGGTCCTTTCTGGCCCTTTTTTAACCCTTTTTTTTTTCACATGTTCTTTGGTACATTAATCCTTATGTCAGAATCTAGTCATTTATCTTTTGCCTTGCTGATTTTCTTGGGTATGTTTCTAGGTACCACTTTCCTCGGTTACATCAATCGTTGATGGATTGAAGAGACTGTACCTTCAGAAGCTGAAACCACTAGAAGTTACTTATCGTTTTAATGACTTTGTATCCCCATTGCTGGTGAGTGAACAATGTACTTTATCTGTCTTGCTTCAACCCACATAAAGTGCTAAACTAGTATTTAATTCAGTTTTTTATTTTGTTGGATATGTGTGAAATTTATCCATAGTACTGTTGATGCCATACTGTAGAACCGAGATAGTGGTGGACTATGAGCTTATTATTTGCTGTTGAACTGTTGTGTAGGCTAATAGTGATTTTGATGCAAAACCAATGGTTATGCTTTTGGGTCAATATTCCACTGGGAAAACAACCTTCATTAAGCATCTGCTCAAGAGTGGTTATCCAGGCAAGTTTCTTCTGTGTGTATGTGTGCACACGCAAGCAAGCACATTTTAGTTTAAAAGATTCTATATATGTGTAACTGATTTTTCATATTGCTCATCATAGGAGCCCACATTGGACCGGAGCCTACAACTGACAGATTTGTTGTTGTCATGGTACCTTCAAAACCAACTCCTGTGGTGTTATCACCAATGTAGTAGTCTTAAGTTATTTACCTTTAACTAAGACAATGTTTTGTGGTTCATTTTATTTTAAAAGCAACATTTTAATATTCAGAATCAACATCAATTATATGGAGTGATTTTTATTCCTGTTCCTTTCTATTATTTATACTCTTTTTCTTTGATAATGTGATGATTTTTGGTGAGTGTTGAACCTTATTTGTTTTCTTTTGTCACTTTTATCTTCTTCTATTTTTTTTTTGTTTTTGTTTTTGTTTTTTTTTGCTTGCCTTTCTTCATCTCCATCATTATGGAATTATTTGATTCTGGTGGTGCACTAGTTTATGTATATTCCAATCTGGGGAAAAAAACTATTATTATGCATGCAAAGATAAGTTGTAGAAATGGCAATCAAGAAACTAGTGGTTTTACTTTTATGTACCTTATCCTCTATTATTTAGGGCCTCTTTCATTTGCACTAGGTTTGTTTTCTGTGAGGAAGGTTTTAAATTCCCTGAATCCTCAAGGAAAAAATTCTTGTCCAAACTGATTTTTTTTTTTTGGAAATGCAAAAAGTAATATTATTGAGATGACTAGCATATGAACATTTGCTTGTAATTCATATATTGACATGTTGATACATTTACCTGATAGGTATACAACTTCGGCTACTTATCCTTGCATCATCTCTTTTTTGCTTTTCTTTTCTTATTTTTGATGGGTAAACATAATTCACACACATATGTGATTGAACCCATGATCTGACTCTCCACTCTTTGTTTAATTGTTTCTGGGGTCAGGATCTGCATTTGGTTTAGAGTCCGTTGACATCCTTTTAGTCATTATCCTTGTGCTTACAATGATTGATATTAATGAGAAATTAGTCAATGTGCCTGCTAACCTAACTTTCACTAGAATACAAGCCCTTATCATGTCCATGGTAAAAGTAGATTATTATTCATTTGTGTTGGCACTTGGTGTTTGTTCTTACCATGCAGAGTTCTGCTTTCTTGTTTTGATGGAATTTTGCTACCTTGCTTTATTCTTTCTGCCAAATTGTAAATTTCTTTTCTCCAGAAAATTTTGATATTCGAAAAAAAAAAAAGTTCTTATTGCTCCCGTTGTAAATGTTTGTGAGAAAAAAAGAACGTAAACAGAATAACGAATATAACTATACTGATCATCTTACTGGAAAAAAAATGGGGAAGAGTTTGTACCTTTTTTTTTAAAAGTATTGAATGCATATCTTGCTCTTGAAGCACCTTTCTTTTATGAGGTCTGGAACTTGGAGATATTTATCAGAGTTTGACCTTCCATTTTGCTTTCTCTTTTATACTCGTCATAACTGTTAGAAATTTGTGGTTAAATGATTAAATTTACCATATCCTAATAGCTTAAACTTTTGGGACAATCGGTAATTTAACGTGGTATCAAAGCATGACATCTTGAGTTCGATCCTTGTCTCCTCCACTCTACCTCCCATTTAAATTCCTATGTGTTGAGACTCACCTATTAAAAGGTGGTTTCGGCCCACACGTGAGGGGGAGTGTTAGAAATATGTGGTTAAATGATTAAATTTATCATATCCCAATAGCTTAAGCTTTTGGGATAATTGGTAATTTAACAATAACTAAAGAAGCTACTATTATAAAGAGAAGGCGAAAAAGGGGCACTGTATAAACATTTCTTATTAGTTCCAAGTCCTTGTAGTTTATCTTAGTATTGAAATGGCTGTCTTATTACTATGTGACTGGATAACCTTTCATACATTTTTTTCTTTTAGTATTCTATGTGCATGATATATTTCTGCTACTTGCAAAATCTTATTTGCAATGGTGTTGACTAGCTAAGTTTGCTCCTATAGTCTGGTCCTGATGAAAGAAGTATTCCTGGGAACACCATAGCTGTTCAAGCTGACATGCCATTCAGTGGTCTGACAACATTTGGAACTGCTTTTTTATCAAAATTTGAGTGTTCTCAAATGCCACATCCTGTGAGTTATTTTTTCTTGAATCACCATGAAGATTCTCTGTATTGTCATTTTGTGGCAAATGAAACATACTCTTTATTTATTTATTTATTTTAAATTTATGTTGGAAGCTGCTGGAGCACATCACTTTTGTGGATACTCCTGGTGTTCTGTCTGGGGAGAAGCAACGAACGCAAAGAGCGTATGATTTTACGGGCGTAACATCATGGTTTGCTGCAAAGTGTGACCTCATTCTACTTTTGTTTGATCCTCACAAGCTTGATGTCAGCGATGAATTCAAGAGAGTGATATCATCTTTACGTGGTCATGATGACAAGATTAGAGTGGTTCTAAACAAGGCAGATCAAATTGATACCCAACAAGTAAGAGTTTTCACTGCTAAGTGAATCCTTAAACTTGCATATTGGATGGTAGTAATCTGCTTACCCATGTCCCTACATTGCAGCTGATGCGTGTTTATGGAGCATTAATGTGGTCTCTTGGGAAAGTTATAAACACTCCTGAGGTTATGCGTGTTTATATTGGGTAGGCTCTCTATTATTTGGTATCTAACTTACCTGTTACAGTCTCCTGGTGTTCCACCAGGCATCAGATATATGTATATCACTTCAAGTTTATTTCCAATGCTTGTTCTCATTTTGGGTATTGTCTCCCATAACTTTGTATCTAATATACTATTAATGAACCCATTAAATGTTGTTTATCCTATCTTTTTTTTTCCACTTTCCTTGTGAACCTGAGTTCCATCATGAGTTGTGTGTAGTTGACATCTCTCCTCACTTTGGCAGATCATTCAATGACAAACCCGTAAATGAATCTGCTACCGGTCCAATTGGTAAAGAACTTTTTGAAAAAGAACAGGAGGACCTTCTTTCTGACCTAAAAGATATTCCAAAGAAAGCCTGTGATCGTAGGGTGAGTCACTGCATCATTTCTTTTGGAATTTCCTATTTTGCTGAATGATTTCAGATGTAGTTATGTCGTTTGTGGGTAAGAAAATTGCATGTACTAAAAGTAGGCCAAAGTTTAAGTTCATTTGCGCTGAAATGTCTCCTAGGTGGAACCTCATTATTTGTGATACAATGGTCAATTTCTTGTTTTTCCTTGAAGTTGCTTGTGAAGTGATTCTCTATGGTGTTTCTATCTGGCAGATTAATGAATTTGTGAAACGTGCCCGAGCTGCAAAGATACATGCTTACATTATTAGTCATCTTAAAAAGGAGATGCCAGCTATGATTGGAAAAGCTAAAACTCAGCAGAGACTCATTGATAATTTGTTAGATGAATTTGGAAAGGTTTCAACTCTCTGCCCTGTCTGCTTAAAACTTTGTTGTCTTGTTTTTTTCTGTTTTTTTTATGATTCTGTATATACTTCAATTCTGTCAATCCAGGTTCAAAGGGAGTTCCATTTACCTCCGGGAGATTTCCCAAATGTTGAGCACTTCAAGGAAATCTTGAGTGGCTACAATATTGATAAGTTTGAGAAGTTAAAGCCGAAAATGATACAAGCTGTGGATGACATGCTAGGTTATGATATCCCAGACCTATTGAAGAATTTTAGAAATCCGTACGATTAAAGAATGCCAATATTTTCCAAGATAACTGGACAGGTTAAATATTGAGTGGAGTACATGCCATAAATCAATGATGCGGGAGCCTTGTCAAGTATGGGCACTTTAATCTTCACTGTTTAGATCAAATTTTGATTTTCCAGGTTCCAAACAATGTCCATTGTTATAGATAAATTTATCAGCTGCCTTTTCAATTGCTCTGTTTTCGTATGAAGACCATGGAAGTTAGTATAATAAATTTCTATAGAGATCAGCATGTCTTATATATATTTGTTATGTATATAATTAAGAATTTTCTATAAAGTGTATGGTGTTTTGGGTCATCCATGAAATTTGGATTGAACCTACAAGCATTTGCACTGCATCAGTATCAGAGCATCTGCTTATGGTTATGTGTAGTGGATGATTCCAGGTGGAAAATTATGAGGTGATAAGTATAATTAAGGGTTGCAAACAAGAGTCCATTAATTGTATGCCCTTGCCCAGCCAATTTTAGGCCCATGCACTGGCCCATTTATCTGCCCAACAGAAATAAAGTATTCAAGAGACTCAAGACCCATTTCAATCTGACCATGAATCTACTGAACTCTCTTGGATGACTAAAAAAGAATTCAAAAAATATGAAATTTCTTTTACCTTCTACTTTAATTGTCATTTACATCTTTGTAATAGGAAATTGAAGATATTTTGAAAAAGTCTTTTTTATTTTTCTGGAGTTTTTTAAAGCTTTATTTCTTTTTGGTTATTTAAGGGACAGTGTAAATACTCAACACTTTAAAGGCGGTGAGTGTCTTATTATAATCAGAAGGGAAGTATGTGTAATAACAAAAAAACCTAAGGAAGTTTAGTGCAATTACCTCATACTTGAGTCTGTTTTGCATTGACTTTAGCTTTTGGCTTTTAGTTTTTATATATAGTTTTTTTAAACCTCACTTTTTCCGGTATTCTTTCTCTTTTAAATTTTTTTTTAAAATACAAGTATATTTTAGTACATTTTTAACAAAAAATTAAATAAGTTGTTTTTAAACGGACACTTAAGTCAAAAGTTTTTCATTGTCACTATCACAAACCAATGTCCACCACACAAGGGAGTCAATACCATTTTGATTTGGTTAATGAAGTTCAATACCAATCAATACCAATATACTATTTTGGAATTATCACTAATATATATATCTTCACCAGTCAAATTCCATATAATTTATTAACAATATTTAATATTATAAATCCATACTTTATCTAAAATCTTAATTTTTAGTTAGAATGTTATTTCATTAACAATAATAATAATAATAATATGACATAATTTTACAATATGTTCAAGTAGGGTCAACCAACTAGCCGGGTACAAAATGACAAGACAAAATCATTGTTTCTTAGATCTTTTAACCTCGGATCTTTCTTTTAGCATCTTGTTCCTTAATTTTAGATTGTTGTCTCTTTATCAATCTTTGGTCTTTTAGTTTATTTTTTTAGTTCTCCCATTGTAAACTCATTATCCAGATCTCAACAAATTAATTGTGCAAGTGAGAGCTCTTGATTTGTCTATAGAAACGAAATAGTTTTTAGTACTTGTCTATTTCAGTGCAGTGGTCAACGTATTATCATTGATCATTCACGGGCAGGCTCAAGACTTGAATGCAATAAACCGAAAACGCAACACAAATAAAGGCAATTGAAATTAAAGGAGCAAGGAAGAACTCAGAAACGACTCTGAAGAAGTAGAAAAAAAGAAGGTGGTAAGATTTTTGAGAATTTTGCTATGAAAAACTAACCAAAAATAAAAGCCCCCAAAGAAAAGAAAAATACAATGCTTTTAATGTCTTTCCCGAAAGTTTTCCAAAAATATCTGCACAGTATATTTTTGTGGTACTAGTCGTAGAGATTTTCATACATATATATTCTTTCTCGAATCTTGTTTGTCCTATTTATGGGGATTCCACGATTTTTTCCATGTATATAGTATGTATTGAATTACTTGTGTCATGGCCTAGTTTGCTATAAGAAAAAGGGCACCGCACAAAAGATGAAAAAAACCTATTGTGCGTCACACTTTTCAGAACAAACAAGAAAACAAAGCAAAGCAATTCGATGGCCTGGTTAACCCCTGTAGAAGAAGTTCCATACCCTAAAAAGGTGTGGAAGGTCATCACTTCTACGTTCAAATCTAAACTACGTTGTTTAAGGAGACCCAAATGCTTGATCAAAACCACAAAAAGCAATATTCTCTCCCGCTTTTTGGCCTCTAAACCTAGCTGCCACCACTACCACCACCATGTTCACTTGTACTGTCATGACCAAGAGCTACCGACTAAAAGGAGTTTTCATAGCGTGCACGTTCCTAAGAGTTTGCTAGGGAATGTCACGGAGAATCAAAAAGACAGAGCACCTGTTAAGAAAAACAGTGTTGAAAGTGTGGAGACCATGGACAACTGTGATGAGGACGATTGGCAAGATACGACTGATCATTTTGATGATGATTATGATTATGATGATGATGATGATGAGGACGAAGAACACTATGTTTTTGTTGACACCTTATTGCGTGGAGTGAATGCGAAATCAGAAAGCTTTATCAGGAAGTTTAGGGAAAAATTGAAGCATGAAGGACAAATCAATCGGTTGGATGATGCATAGAGAGTTTAGGTTGTTTGAGGATGATTTCTCAATTGTGCAGTGATTTCTGAAACATTATGTTTATGGATTAAAATGCAAATTTCTTACTTAATGCTATCTAACTTTATTAAGTAGTATGTGCCTTTTGTGCCTTTGTTTGAACATAATTCTTAGCATTATTAATTTCTTTTTCATGATGATTTTATTAAGAGAACACATAGCACATATTGCTTTTAACTCTTTAATCATATATGTGGATTTACTTCCAATTGTTTGTGAAGAAATTTAGAATTAATTGTTGATACTGTGGCTAGGCTTTCCTCCAGCATCACCTAGAGTCATGGTCCAATAATTAGGGATTTAGCATGTGGGATGTGTTCCCTTACAAGACGGTGCCATATTTTCATCTTTGAAAAGACAAAATATGAACTTAAAACTTGAATGGTGAGTGCAAGTGAGTTATTAAGTGCAGAAATCAAAGAGTTCAAAATTTATGAACCATAAAAAAAGAAAAACAAGTGCATTGCCTCATGTACCAAGATTTCCTCACCTTCCCCATGTTTGTACTAAACTGAAACAAAGGAAATTATGTCCAAGCTTCTTCGTAACTCTGTGTCATTGCTCGGAATTTGATAATGTGTAGCAGGTAAGGCATCACTAATCTTGTAAATTATTTACTCTTCAGATCTAAGTTGATTAGCTGTTTGTTGTAGGATTCATCCTTCTAAAGATTGGATTCAGTCCTAAATTCCTGAAATTGTCCAAAATGGTGTTAAAAGCCTCAAGGATGATTATGATGATATGGATGCAGAAACATTTGTCCAGGCTTATGTTAATATAGTTAGTGTAAGCTGTCATGTCTCTTTGTCACCATGTTGGTTTAGCTTACATGATTTGACTTTTTATGAGGTTCTCATTCTTTTGCATTGTTTTTCTAATAAAAAGGTAGGAGTTTTCAACACTACCCATAATTTAAACTCAAATAAAGCAAATAAAAAAAAGGGTAAATGACTTTTCAAATAAATTAAAAGGGTAAGTTTGGGAAGCTTTTTAAAATTGTGTTGATTGAATTTTTAAATGAAAAATATTTTATGGGATCTCAAATTGAATAAAGGGCCAACAATATAAGAAATTATATAGTTTTCATGGTAGACCACATTACTTGTCTCTCATTCCACTAAAAGATTCACATCTGTTTAAGGGAGTTTCTATTTTTATGACTCAGCAATTTTAAGGGAGTTTTTTAGTAGAATGATAGACAAATGATGTAATCCACCATGAGGATATTATAATTTCTCCAACAATATAGAGAGAGTGCATTTTTTGGCAATTTAAGGAGAATACAAATTCTCTGTACCACTTTATATTCCACCAATCACAACTTATCATATATTAATTTTTTTCCATTTTAAACTTCAATTATTTTATAAAGAAAGTAAAATCAATACATGGCAAATTGTGATTGGTGAAACATAGAATAGTACACAACAAGTGGTACAGAGGATTTGTATTCATTTAAGGATGGATTTCCTTGGGAATTTACTTCTGGTTTGAATTGTTTGATCATTATGATTGTTGGTAAATAGTGTTATTAATTTATTTATACTATTGTCTTTGGCAAAATTGTTACACTTTATTGCTGCCTTTTGTATATAATTGCAGCAAATTAGTAGAAGTTAATGTTGATGTTTGTTATCATTAATTGTGGGAAGGGTTGAGGTTTGCTGGTACAAAGATTGGAAATTCACAGGAATTACTCTATGAATATGCTGTCTACTTCCTTAATGTGGTCTGACATTAGGCATGGTGCTCCTCTGTTTCAACATAAATTTAACTGTCTATTAAGAAGTAAATACTAATTTTTATGTGTATATATAGATCAAGCCCTTTTCAGCTACAAGTGGAAACACCTTTTAAAGAGGGCATTTGGTTCGCCGTAATGTTACATTACACCATAAGATTACATTATTGTAATCACATTAATGTAATCTTAATACAAAAATACAATATTATATTGTTTAGGAAGGTAATAAGATTGTGCTAGGTAAGTGCGGGGGATAGAACCCCCGAGCAAGAGGTTACAAAGGAAGCCGGGTGCCACTTGGCTACAAGGCCATTGGCAGGAAGGTAATAAGATTAAAATGATGTGATATATTTTTTAATTTTAGATTATGGTTATGTTAGAAAAAATATATAAAATAAACCAAAAATCTTAATGTCACATCATCATAATGTACATCACATTAAGGGAGCATCAAAACAAATCAAACGCCTCCAAAAAGTATTGTCTCACTACATTGATCGGGGCACATTGGAGATATGCCTTCACCTAATTGTTCTTTCCCTCTCTATGGTAAATTGGATTACTGTATTTGGTTTTAAATTTTTATCATTACTATCATCATCGTAGTTATTGTTATTATTATTATTTGCTTTTCTCTGTCTTGGAAATAATTATCGTGGCTAAATCCTGGTATGAATGTTTAGAGGGAGCAGATTATGGTTGGTTCTGGACTTCTACAAACTGTTTGATTGTTGAATTTCTCCGCAGCAGAAATTCTGCTGATGAGCATGCCAATTATGGTACTCAAATGGCAAAAGTGTGTTATTTTGTTATTAAATAAATTTTTTATTACATCAGATCTCATATTACCTCTAGCTCATATTCATTTTTTTTAATTATATTCTGAGAGCTGAAACCCAGTATTGGATTTATTATAGGCTTTTTACGGTTGTCCATGGAACATGTAGAAAAACTTGCAAACCATTATGGGTACAATTTTCTCAAAAAAATAAAATAAAATAAAAAATTATGGGTACAAAAATTTCTATTCAATCTGTTGCATGAACTATAAATTCATATACCAATATATGTCTATTACAAGAATATAGTAAGGATGAATTGAATGGATTGTTTGAACTAGGATAATAGGGTTTGGCAGTTCACCAAGCATGAAGTAATAATGATGCTTCCTTTTGTTTCAACCTTGTTTTCTAGGATATTGATCAAGTTTGAGCTGCCTTGTGAAATGCCTTCTTTGATTTACTATTCCTTCATTTCCATGAAGTCCTAAATATTGCTGCAATCTTGACCAAGCAACTATCTGCTCTCTCCTTCATAAAACTTTTCTGCCTAAGTTACCTCTAATCAATAATTTTTTTTACTAAAATCAAATATTTAAGGAATTGTAATATTAGTGGCTTTTTTTTTTTTTTCACAATTTGATAAGCTGGCAAGTTACAATTAGTTGGCATATGGACTTACTATTATCCTTATTTTTTCACTCACCAATTATTATTTAACATCTTAATAAGTTGTAAACAAATGCATAAAATATATTATGTATATATTTTGCTTAGTCAGAAAGGGAATTGACGTTGAAAAATTATAACATGGATATTGATGGATAGAAAAGGGAAATACCTTGGTCTGATATTGGTTTTGTGATTTGCATTGCAAGAATTCTATTGTGATTTCATGAATAAGTAGTGGGCAATAAATTTGTTCGAATTATTTTTGGCTAAGAATATATTCAATGAATTCCCTTGATTTGAATTTGGGCAGAGTACTGTAACTCGGTCCTATACTGATTCGTGGCTCATGTTCAGCATTAATAGCAAGAAAATAAATTTCTATCCTAAGTTCCTAACTCAGTGTATGATTTTCCGTAACAGTGCATTACATGGTCTCTCTAAGATCTATTGGAAATGTGATAGATATTTTACAAAAGAAATTTGTTGTGAGATTGTTGTTCCATAATTTGACAATGCTATTTCCATGCAATTGATAGTCACCAAATAAATTGTAATTAAAAATAGACAATTGGGATATGTGAGATTGCTAAATAAATCCAAGATGAATTTTGGTATTTGTTATAGTTGATGGATTCTGCCATTTCGCCAATTCGGACTAAATAACGAGCTAATGAATCCCCTTCTTTTTGCCATTGTACTTCCCAATCAAATTCGTCGTAACACTCATAATGATCAATTTTACGAAGATCCCATTGTATTCCGGACGCTCGCAGCATTGGTCCTGATAAACCCCAATTTATTACTTCGTCTCTACCAATAATGCCTACGCCCTCAACTCGTTCTAAAAAAATAGGATTTCTTGTAATAAGTTTTTTACATTCACTACTGTTAAATGTGGGTTCTAATTAGCTCAATTAGTAAAGTTTCTGATGGTTGAATAAGAAATCTAATTCAATCCATGCTTACATCAAAAACTGATTGGTATCTTAGTCTGATGATAAAGAGCTATTATCCAAAGTGAACACTATAGGTTGAAACTTTCTTAAAAAAAAAAAATAAAATAAAATAAAATAAAAAAACTCCTATGAAATACTACATATTTTTAAATTCTAACCGTAACTTTTATTTTCTTAGTTATTTCTAAAATGTTTAACATTCAGCTTAGACATTATTGTTTACATTATTTATTTGTCACTCAATATTGATAACTCTAGCAGGAAGATTTATTGAACAATGAAATTTTCACAAGCCAACACAAACATGTGAGAATTGTAGGATTATTCTATGATATAAGGGAAGGGTTGTCTCAAAGGCAATTAATACATTATCTGTGATAAGTCTCCCAGGGACAGAGGCACTTTGGGCTTCACTAACAACCTCAGAGGCACCATATCAAACAGAGAAGAAAGGGAAAGGAAGGTTTTATGGCAATCAAGTTAGACATGAGTAAAGCCTTCGATAGAGTAGAATGGGAATGTTTGGCTAGAGTAATGCAAAAAATGGGATTTCATGACCATTGGATATCTATTATCATGATGTGCATAACTTCTATCACTTATTCTGTTCTAATCAACGGGGAGACGAAGGGAGAAATCTTCTAGGGGTATTCGCCAAGAGGACTCGTTATTGCCTTTTCTGTTCTTATTGTGTGCAGAATGTCTTTCGGCAATGCTTTAAAAAGAAGAGAGGTTGGAGACTATTAAGGGGATATCTATATGCCCGGGTGCTCTGCGTATGTCTCATTTGTTTTTTGCGGACGATAGCACATTTTTTGTCGGGCTAGCATGAGTGAATGTCAGCGAGTTTGGGATGTCCTCCAAGACTATAAGGCTGCCTCTGGGCAGAAAATCAACAAAGACAAAACTTCCATTTTCTTTGGCAAGAACACCAGAGCTTAACCAAGCTAAAATCAAAAATCTTTTTGGAGCCCAAGTCATCAAGCAACACGAAAGATACCTAGGCCTTCCATCCCTACTTGGCCAAGGAAAAAAGAAGGCTTTTGACAGGATTAAGGACCAACTTGGTCGGAAAATTGATGGCTGGAAGGGGAAGTTGCTGTCTTCAGCTGGTAAAGAAGTCCTCATCAAAGCGGTTGCCCAAGCCACTCCTACATATACCATGAGTTGCTTCAAGTTACCCGACTCGCTATGCAAAGAACTCAGCTCTATGATCAGTAAGTTTTGGTGGGGACAAAAATCTAATGAGCAGAAAATATCTTGGGTCTCTTGGGACAAGTTGTGTAAATCCAAAGATGCGGGCGGCATGGGTTTTAGAGACTTAAAAGCCTTCAACCTTGCTCTCCTAGCTAAGCAAGGTTGGCGTCTCCTCCAAAACACAAATTCTCTTTTCCACCATGTTTTCCAAGCCAAGTACTTTGCTAGCAGGTCTTTCCTTGAAGCCCAACTCGGCAAAAGACCATCCTTTGCTTGGCGAAGTATTATGGCTGCTAAAAGCGTGTTGGAAGATGGAATTAGATGGTCTATTGGAAATGGAGACAAAGTGAGGATAAGGAATGACAAGTGGATTCCCAACCCCGAAACATACAAGATCCCTATAAACCCCCTGATGTATAATGAGAAAGTTTTAGCTCTAATTGATAATGAGAGAGTCGTGTGGAAATCTGAGTTGGTTAGCTCCATTTTTCTCCCCCATGAGGCTTCAACTATTTTGGCTATCCCTTTGAGCTCCACTCTTCCTGAGGACTGTAAAGTATGGTCTGGCACAGCCAATAAGGCTTTCTCAGTCCGAAGTGCCTACCATGTAAGTCATAAGCAGCTGTCCAAGTCTAATGCTGCGGAATGTTCAAATAACACCAGGATGAAGTCACCATGGAAATCAATTTGGAAGCTCCACTGCCCAAACAAAATTAGAAACTTTATTTGGCGAGCTTGTAAAGACATTCTCCCAACTAAAACTAAACTCAGAGACCGCAAGATTCCTGTGGAAGTGGAATGCAACTTGTGTGGTGGCGTGGAAACAGCAGGTCATACGTTCTGGAGTTGTGATCTTGCTGTAGCAGTCTGGCAAATGGCTAATGTCAAAGTTCCTGGTCTCATGACCAACCCATCAAATTTCCTTGACCTTTTTTGGAGCGTTATGGAGGCAAAACCAGACCAAGACCTTGAAGCTTTCGCAACAATTACATGGTTCCTTTGGAACAATCGAAATGCAGTGCGACACAGGGAAAGTAGTAGAACTGCCTTGCAGATTTTTGAGGCTTCAAGACACTACTTGGCGGAGTTCCAAACCCACTGTAATTCTCCCCAAGTCCATCAACCCCACGCTCCCAATTCATGGCCTCCACCAGGATGGTAAAAGACAAACGTTGATGGGGTTGTTTTCAAGGAATGTGGTTAGTGTGGGATAGGAGTGGTGATTTGGAATGATAAAGGCCAAATAGTGGGAGCTCTTAGCAAAACACTCCCATACCCGCTAGGATCTTTGGAAACCGAAGCCAAAGTAGTCGAGATTGGCTTAATTTTCTCCTAGGAGTTAGGTCTTAGGGAGATTATTCTTGAGAGAGATTCCCAAATTGTTATGAATGCCATTGCTAACCATGACCCAGGCCCTATTCAGATCCAACACATTGTTACTGGTATAAAATCTTGGGAGCCAAAGTTTAGAGCATGGAAGACCTCCTTCACGCGAGAAGGGAACAAGGCAGCTCATCTCATGGCTAAACATGTCAAACAGATTTCTAAATGTACTATTTGGGTGAAAGATACTCCACCTATAATTGTTTCTCAAATCCTTAATGATGTATCTGAGTTGGGTTTCAGCCTAGCTTAATGAAAGTTTTACAGCATTCTTATCAAAAAAAAAAAAGAAAAAAAAGAAAAAAAAAGGAAAGGGCTGTCATGTTAAGGTTTTCATTAAGCTGTTTGTAAGGAGTGGTTAATTTATCTTTGTTAAAATGTACACCAATACTTCCTGAACAACTTTTTCAATTACCTAGGGATTTTTATCAGTGCATTTCCACCATAATCTTTAGTGATATAATGCAATATTTGCACTAAGTCTATGGGTGACAAAATTGATAATAGTGTAAATAATGGAAAGGGGCCTTCTGTTTTTTAGCTAAATGATCAAAATCATCATCAGATTGATTCTTCATTACTGTTGTAGCCAAGATTTGCTCCACTTCATATATTTGATACAGAGAATGTGGTTAAGAGCATGATAAATTATTTTTCATGTGATTAAGAAAATGATGGCATTGATCTTTGATCCTGAAATTGTTAACTCTCTAATACAAATGCTTAACAAAAACAATGTTTTGCTTTACGTATTTAGAATGGCGAAGGATCGCTTTGCAAAATCTAATGTTGCAGGTGTGAATTACGTCTCATCAGTGGTTGTATCTATCAATCTTCACAATACAATGTAGTCATGTTTATTCTAAAAATATTAACATTGATAATAACAATCAACAAATTTTTTTTCACTATTGTTTAATGTGGGTAAGCACAAGTTACATGCTAGTTGGTAATTAAGTGTATATTTTATGTTTTAGTTGGTAATTAAGTGTATATTATGTACTCACTAGTTTGCTTCTTGTAAACCATAGTTGGTAATTAAACGTATATTATGTACTCATGTTAAAATTCAAAATAACCTCTATGCTTGGTGCATTATACGCATACCATATTTAATAATTACAGTTTCTCAAAAATTACTAGTTGAAGGTCTGTGCACTGCACAGTTTTGATAATTTTAGCGGGTTTTGCTTGATTTTACGATTTGTTTATAATTACGAGATTTTAAGCTATTTTTAAGACATTTGATAATCAAAATATTTTCTTAAGGGTTTTAAATTTATAATCTTCAATTTTACCTCTTTCTTCAAGGAAGAAAAAAAATTGTGATTTATCTTGTAGAATTTTCTAATTATTATTAATTACATCTGTAGGAGGCTGAAGATTAACAGTCCAACCCAAGTTAGTTGGGTAAATACTGCATGATGGCCTAGTACAATTAATTTATAGAGGTACGTTGTCTAGGTCAGTCTTTTCAAGCCTAAATAGTTTCGTTAAGTAATTTAAGAAGTCCAACGTACAAGTCATCATATATATGAGAGATTTGCAGTAAGAAAGACAAAGATTTTTGCGTTGAATCTTCCTCGGGTTAGTCCAAGGATCACTAGCTCATGCAATATTCAATTCTTGGTTACAAACCTTCTTCTTGTCCTTCTATCTTTTTCTGTTCAATTTTTCCTCCCCTCTTTTAAGGGAGCCTCCTTTCTTTTAATAGTAGTCGGGGCCTCATCCCAACCCTCTACTTGGGTTGTCATAGATCCTTGCTTGGATACTTGTCTGTCAATGCTTGGATGGTGGTGGTAGAGTAGGTTGCAAGTTGTAAAAACTCTGTTCAGGGGTCATTCTGCCATTAAATGTGGCAGATTGAGTTGGTACAATGCATTTAATGCGAAGGTGATGGGTACTTTATCTGAAAACTTCTCATCTTCTTTACTTGTACATCTCTACTTCTTTCCTTAGTCTTTAGTTTTCTGGCCCAGGTGGCTTGTCTAAGCCTTCCGAGGAGTGTTCGCTCCTCGGGCTTCTCGGGCGGTCCACTTCTTCAGTTTCAATACTTGGGCTCTTGTCAACATGTTGGGCCGAAACTGATGAGAAGTCGGGCCACCTTCTCCTCGGGTTGGACCGACCTAATATTATTCTATGTTCGAACCTTACCCTCCCACAACATCATATCTTAAAATCAAACCAATGAATTTTGACATGTAGTTAATTCAAATAAACCCAATTAGGGACTAATCAGAGTTAATGTCATTATCACATTGTGTAAGCCATATATTTTGGAAAAAGGCATATTAACGATTGAAATTTAATGTGGCTTGATCTTTTGATAAGATGGCTTGTTCATTGTACTTGACATGTTCTTTTGATAAGATGGCTCTTGACATGTCATTTTAATTGACGTAAACTCAGTTATATTTTGGAATGGAACTCATGTTCATTGAACGGCTCAAATTATTTTTTTCATTGTACTTGACATGTCGTTTCCATTGTCGTAAACTCAATTATATTTTGGAATTGAACTCATGTTCTTTGAACGGCTCAAATTATTATTTTTACTCTTGGATTAGAAAATTACAAATTTACCCTTGATTGATTACCTAGTTGCAAAATTGGGTCTCAATGCCTCCTTCCATGTCCAAAAAGATACCGACGAAACAATTAAGAGCCCGTTTGGATTAGCCAATTCTCATCACTCAAACTGAGTTTTCATCACTCAAACTGAGAATTGGCGTGGGACCCACTAAAAACTTGGTGTTTGGCTTGATTTTCTGTGCTTGTTTTCATCACTCAAACTGAGTTTGAGTTCAGCTACAGTAGAGAAAACTGAAAACACAAAATTGGTGTTTTCAGTTTCTGAGTTTCATATCTCTGTGGCAAATATGTAATATTCTTAACCTCGTGGAGCCCACAGCCTTCTGAATTGTCATGTCAGCTCAGACCGGTTTAGACCGGTTTATTATATTACCGTTGCAAATTCAGCGAAAACGCCTCTCAGTATTTGATCTCCCAAGAGTAATGTAATTATATTTATGAAAGCTTACCAATCACAGAAAAATGTCAAAAAGGAGAAAAACATTCAGAAAAAGTGGAAAACTTTTATAACTTTAGACAAAACTCAACCCTAATCAAATAAGGTTGAAATAATAGATCAATTGTGTCCTTGAAGGCTTTGGGATCCAGTAATAGAGTTGTGATGTCTTGGAACATGATACCTGCCATTTTGGCCAATTTAATAACAAATGTGAAACCAAAGACAAAAACTAGAAAAGAAGCAGAACATGAATACAAACAAACACTTTATATGGTAGCCAGCAAATTTGAGTTAAAGAAACGAAATTGCAAGAAATGTAAACTTAAGGGATAAACCAAAAAATAAAAAAATAAGTAAACTTTGAACCTTGCTGACTCATGGGCCATTGGTTCTTCAAAGATTAAAAAAAAAAAAAAATAAATAAATAAATAAAACTAGAAACCCACTTCAATCAAGCCAAAAAGTTATACAACCTGTAGCTTAGTTGAGTTTTTTTTCGTTTGGTGGGGTTGTAAAATATGGAAAAAGAAAAAAAAAATCTTCAACAAACTTTCATTTCCCACATTTTCTCAGCAAGAAAACAGAGAAAAGAAAACCAACCTGGTTTTCAAAAATTGGGGACGACCGGAATCTTAAAGCATGCAAAGACTCACACTTATGTCAACCCAAAAGGTATTTCCACACCTGACAGCTTTTACTACATAATATTGCAGATATCAAGCTTGAAACAATCGGAATCCATTTCTACAAATTCTGCATTCTGGTGTTCTAGAGCAGGGGAGACAGAGAGACAGAGCGAAGAGTGTTAGAGAAAATACCTGTTTTGTTGTCGGCGTGCGTCGATGTGGGAGGCGAGAGGCGAGAGGCGAGAGGCAGAAACGGTGACTCTTTCAGTCTGGAGAAGTAAAGAAGAAGAAGTAGGAGATGTAAAGCAGAACTGAGAAGAAGGGGAAGAAGTGGGTTTGTCATTAATGAGACGCGGGTAGCAACAGACTTATCACTGGGTAGTGTCAGGGGTGGGGTCCACGGTTTTGGGAAAAAATTGTAAAGATACATAACTGAGAACTGAGCCAAACGTGTGTTTTGTAATTTTTGAGAGAATGTGAGATTTGAAAATTGAGATATGAGTTTTGGGTTTGAGTTATGAGTTTTGAAAATTGAAAACTGAAAATTGAGTGAGCTTTAAACCAAACGGGGCCTAAGCTTTTCAAAGTTCCTACCTTCAAATCTTATGGCATCAAAGAGTTCCAACATAATTGCTTGTATGATTGAAAATATGATTATTTTATGAACATAATAAATAAATAAAAATAGTAATAAAAAATAAATCTTGTCATATGTTCCCCAAGTTATTAAGGGGTGTTTGGTAAGTCTTTTTAAACAACAATTTTCAATTTTTAAACAACATTTTACGCATTTCAACGTACTTTTTCACCCACACGTATTTCCACAAATATTTTTTAACAACAATTTTCAGTTTTTAAACACATGTACCAAACGGGCCCTAAACCTGTCATCCGCAAACTATGGGCTCGGTCTTTAGTCTAGCCCAGCAGAGGGAGTGATCCAACAACTTGGGCCTACGAAATGTCGAAGATATTGGGTCAAAGGTACAGGCCCAAAATTCCCAGATTAAAAAAAAAAAAAAAAAGTATTAAATAAAATTGAATCCCACGCGTACCCATTGCCTCTGAAGTCAGTCAAGTTTGCTTTGTTTTGATTCATCAAAAACTAGTCAAACTCTTAAAACATCGCCAACGGCAACTATTAACCTCAGTTGCCGCTAAAGTTTCTCCATTTTAGGTGAGCTTTTCACTTTCACTAGCTTTGTATTATGATCCTTATGATCAAAACCCAGCTGCCCTTTTATGGTTTTTTAAAGTTTTCTAAGTGGTAAATGAAGTAGGGGTTGGATTATTTTTTGTATCCTAGGTGTTTGATTAAAGTTCACAGAGAATCAGTTTGGTCCCCCAGAAAGGAAAAAGATGTATGAATCTAAGTCACATAACTGAACAAGGATTAGTGAAGTTGGTCTTCCTTATTTTACTTCCTTTGTGCTGGTTTCTTGGCGATCAAACTGAAAATTATGTCTTGCTCGCCTTTTTAGTGCTAAAATTAAGACACTTGCGGCACTGGGTCATGGGAAAGGCTTAGGGAATATGTGTTTCTTAGAATTGGAAGCTTAAGGCTAGTGAATAAGTTGACCCCCCTGATTAAATGTTGAAGCCAACTTGCAGTGTTGCATGTATGCGACACAATCTAGTTGGTGAAGGTATTTCGCATTTGATATGCCATGTGTATTGGCTTGAAATGATATAGAGACAGGTTTGCGTGTTAATCTTAGTGTTAGAGGATTTTTTTTTCTTGGATGGGATATATAGCTGATTCATATTATGATGCAAGGGGTGCAACAGTATTTATAAGTGAATTGCACCCTGGCAGCAAAATCACTGCTTTGAGAGGCTTGGGGTTGTATCTTGTTGTGTATTTTGTTTTGCTTTTGAACCTAGCTCACAGTGCATAGCATTAACCCCTGATAAAATACTAAGATGAAATTTTTAATGACAATATCAGATATAATTTGAGAAAACTTAGAAGAGTGGCGCATTTGTGTTTAACCAAGTGACTCATGTTAATTCATAAATTTGGTTGCTTCACATCAAATGCCTTTCCTGCATAAGTGTAGTAGTTTCAAATGGGAAAAGGAAATTTATGTTTCATCTTGAAATTTTTTACCAAAGTTTTATTTAACTTAAGATTGACTAGAGAATGAATTACTTGTCCTCAAATATTCAGGTAACAATTGTTATTTTGTGAGTTGTAGGTCACAACCAGAGTGAAGACTGATAACAATGCTGCCACAGCACATGAAGAAGGCCATTACTGATAATCCAAAGAAGCTTGCCAACTTGATTGACCTTGTAAATCTTCCTTCAACACTCAGAGAGTTTGTGGGTCAGTCTCAGATTTCTCGTCTGGGCTGTTTTATGCGGGTTTGGTCCTACATCAAGACCAACAATCTCCAGGTTCTTTAACTCTCCTTTAAAAAAGAAAGAAAAAATCTGATCAATTTTTTCCCCTTAAAGCTTCAATCTGAAGTAAGGGATATTCACATATCAACTCATTTTTGGCATTGGGATTTTAGTTATTATGATTTTAGTTAGTAAGGGATAATTCTTTATATTGTTTATGATTAGAAATTAATTTAATGTTTTACAATTGGTGATATTAATCTAAGAAGAACCAAAAGACTTTGTTGAAAAGACGAAAGATTTTTTTGAACAAGTGACAGATTTGTATGATCCTGGACCAACTCTCTTATCAAAATATTGGCAGTTCATGCGTCTCTCTCTCTTTCTCTCTCTCTCTCTCTCTCTCTCTCTATGTGTGTGTGTGTGTGTGCGCGCGCGCGCGCACGTGCGTGTGCGTGTGCGTGTGTGTGTGTGTGCACGTGTGCGCATACATTTCAAAGTCATCTCAGTTATAATAGGTAATGATTGCCATTGCAAACAGGGGGTTGTTTCTATATATTATAATGACCTCAATCCCAAGTACTTAAATCGGTTATATCAGGGGTGACTGAAGAAGCAATATGAAAGAGTATATATTAAAGTTTTCTTGGCCTTTATATTATTGCACTGATTCTGGTTTGCTAGATTTATGTTTATCTTAATGGATATATATGTACTTCCTTACCCTGACATGAAATTTGTGGTGTGTCTTTAATTGTTAAGGATCCAAAAAACAAAAATTTGATCAACTGTGATGAAAAGCTGAGGAGTATTCTCTTAGGCAAGCATCAGGTTGAGCTAGCTGAACTCCCTTCATTGATCAAATTGCATTTTCCCAAAGAGCCGAAGTAAGCTGTGCAATCAAGGCTAAGGTGCCTATCTTTGTTATTCCTACAGAATATTCTCTTCATGAAGTTTTTTTTTTTTTAATATAGTTTTTGGCTGCTTCATGTTGTACCAAGTTAAATGTGAGTATTTGTACGTTTGAGTTTGTGACTAGCTTTGGAGTTAGCTTCTATTGTAGTTACTCCATGGCATTAAAATGATAATCTAAGTAGTTATTGTTGTATTTTTCCATATCCTATGTCCATATCAATGGTGGAACAAGAATGTCTGCTTTTCTTAAAGATCTTTTCTCATCAGGGATGAGAAATGCCTCATGTTTTGTACGTAGGCTAGACTTTTCCCCAGCGAATTTATTTTGATTGAGAGGTTTGCAAGTGGTTACAAAGTACTATCTCCTAAAAGTGAAACCTTTCCCATTACATATCTCAAGGGATTCAATCCATTTGCTTGTTACACCTTATCTCAGCTTTTAGTGGCATCCCTTCCATCTGCCTTTACATACATACAGACATATATATATATATATATATATGTATGTATGTATGTATGTATGTATATTCCTAGTGAAGTTTGGGGAGAATCTCAGTTGGTAAAGAAAATTTCAGTATTAAGTCTGTTTGATCTTTTATTTTTTATTTCATTTCTTATGGAGTTGTTATCAATAAAAACTACAATTGAGAAAGAGCAACATTTCTCTGTCTTTCGTTAAAAAAAAAAAAAAAGAGAGAGAGAAAGAGCAACATTGTGAATGAATAAGATTAATTCTGTTGTAATTGCACATGGTGCATTATATAACTCTAGTCACCATAGAAACTCAGCTAGACTATTTTTCACCACATTGTAAGCAATGATACCATTTGTTTTCTCCGTGGGGTGGAAGGAATCCCAAAATACGTATTTATTTGCATCTGAACAAGTGAATGGATTTATCTTATCACACATGTAACTCATCTCGAACCTTCCAGTTCCACAACATGCCTTTGCTGTCTCTTCAAATCCTGCAATGAGGAATTAACTTATAATTTTGGTCTTGCAACATAAATCACAAGTGATGTGATTAGGAATTTGATGTAGACAAGGCGCCTGCCCCCTCACTCCACTATGAGAGAGAGAAGTTGACGACGTAAAACCATATAAAGTCTATACCAGCAAAATTAATCTCTTGAAGCAGATACATTGAAAACATGACACCAAGTAAAAATCAACATTTAAACAACAATATGGAAAGTTTTGCTGCCTTTGCTAGATTTGAATGCATGGTTTGATAGTCCCTGTTCATATATACTTTGTTATCTAGTTTGGCAGAAAGTCACTGATCAAAAAAAGAAGAATCTAGTTTGGTAGAAAGCTCAGAAACTACAATTGAATAACTGAATGGAAGAATATCTAATTAAAGAGCTGGCTGTGATGCATGGGAAAATTAAAACAAAATATTTGCCACCCCAAACCCAAATATTAGCAAAAGAAAGAACGCACCCATGTGCTTTGATATCTACAATTGTATATTATCTCTAGTTAAACCAAGTGACACGTAGATCGACCAGAAAGCTTGTAACTACAAGGAGCAATTTCATCCATTTAGACTACCTACGCCTCCTGAAAAATTACACGTGTTCCCCTTTCTGTAAAAATTAAATGTTTAATTACCAAAATATAGTTACATTTGTTCCCTTACTTGGTAAGGATATAATAACACCACAGGCCATGTGATTGCTTAATGCCAGATATTTGTTCTACCACATTGGATCATCAAAACCGATTACATTACTCAACTAGTCATTTGTACCCTTTATGGTAATTGATGAGATGAGATTATATCACTGGATCTATATGTCATTCATATCATGCAATGTCAAACCAGTTGTGGTTGTAGGAATAACAAAAGGCTTACCAAAAAATTCTGGATTCTGAATCATTTCTAAGAGAATATCGTAAGGGTTTGAAAGCACCAGTCGGATTCCAGCAAGCTGCTTGTTCAGATTTGCAATCATTCCCTTCAACTTTTCATTGAAATCTTTGGCCACATTATTGTATTCCTCTATACAGTCACCCCCTAACAAGATATTTGTGGTTCTTTCCAATGGTAAACACCCCATTGGAGGAAGCCCAGTTATGGATAGCTTCCGAGCTCCAAGATTGTAGAGCTCTGTGATGAAATTTCCACAAATACCTACTAGAAAATTCTGGTACCCCTCGATGGAATACTCTAATGATCTTTTTGGAAGTATATAGTAGTTCTCTAGGAAATCATTGGTTCCAATGCTTAACAGGTAGAGTGCTTCACCCAGAACCTCGTTAGCAATCTCATTGCCAAGATATCCTCTCAGTTCCTGCTGGTATTCCTTGTAGTACTCCAATTCCTTCCATAGAGGCATTACAGACTGCAAGTAATAAAGAGAATAAGCCTATAGCTAACCACAAATTTCTCATTATGAAACTTGATCTAGTAATTTTAACCATGCAACTGAATACACCATATTCTATTTTAGCAGTCTATATTTCCAAAACTGGTAGAAAACCATTAAGAAACTTAATCATAATGATGAGAACTTGAAATGGTAACTGAATTTATTTTGAAAATAAAACTGCAACTAAAGTTTTAGTTGTCTATATTTTTCTTTAGGGTAAAACTTATTACACATTAGTATGTATGCACACAAGTATTAAATAACACTAAAATTGTGAGTTAAACTCACATTTTCAATTTCAAAATCATGATTTAGACTCACGATTTTACTGTTATCACACACTTGTGTGGATACACACAAGTGAGTAATAAACAATGCTCTTTCCTTTTTCCAAGGTCAAAGTTCGACTTACTAGCACATCAGAAGTAGCATTATCATAACCAGTTCCAGCAGAAGCAAAGCAAACTCCAGTAGCAAATTCTCTGATATCATATGAAGGATCCAAATATGCAGGTATTACTGGCTTGATCCCAAAAGCTTCAGAAATGAAGTCTGTCGGAAGTCGACCATTGGAAAACCTTCCCGTGGGCTGACCACCAAAGAAATCTCTACCATAAGGCTGAAAATTGCTCTTTAGGAGTGTAGACATTTGGTTATTGTTCCCTGAATCCACAGTAGAGTCTCCAAACACTATAATTGCCGGAACTCTTGCATATGTGTGTGCTATTTTCAGTAGGAAATGAGTTAAGAAGAAGCAATGAATGACCTTATTTGCCATCTTTTGTTTCCTTCAGCTTTGGTCTTGATTAATTGGTTTATAGTATGACAAGCCTGGAGGTAGTTGTAAAGTTGGCATGAATGAGTTTGAGCGGGGAATGCTTAGAGAGGTTTAAATGGTAAGTTAAAGCGGGCGAAGTTTGTTGAGACTTTTACTTGATTTTGGCACTCTTTGTGCTTAAATTGTGCATTAGCATTTAACTGTAGAAAGAGTGGGTTAGAAACATTTTGAGTTTTTCTAGTCTAAGCAATTGGTAGCCTTGTCTCATACCACTTAATCACGATATTCATGACAATAATTATAAGAAAGATGGAAGGAGTAGGACAATGTTTCTTGAAATATAAGTATTTCTCATTTTGGTTTGAAATTAATGGTGCTAGAAATTCTTGTTAATATAAACCCCCCCTCCCCCCATCTTTCTCTCTTCTCACTACCAACCAGCGAAATTGTTCTAATAATATAGGTTCTATTCAACAGCTTTTTTGAAAGAAAAAAAAAGTTAGATATACTTAGATCCCACCCAACACTAGCAATGCTTTGGTTTATAAGTTTAACTAATGAACTTGTGGAGATCATTAGAGTTTTTTTACATTCTAAAAAATGGGAGGGTATAGGTTCAATTTTCAGGCAAAACAACCCCACCCTCCCCCCCCCCCCCCCCCCCACTTTCTGGGAGGCTTATATCTCTTCACTTACTTATAGCACAAGGCTAAAATAAAAATTATAAAGCATCTAAAAAAGACCACTTTCTTACATCAATTTTGAATCAAAGTCAAATATTTCTACAGTTTCTTGTTGGGTAGTTTTTAGATAATAAATTAAAACAAGTTTTCTACCTTTCTAACAGTCACAACTCAATAACCAGTTAAGACTTAAGACCGTCGTGAGTTTTGTGTGGTATCAGTTACATTTCAAGAAAAGTCACGTTTTTTTACATTAACAATTGAGAATGCAAAAGAAAGCAGTGAAATTACTTTAAAAAAATATTGATTCCCACGAGGAAAATGCTTGTTGATAAACTGACTTATAAACAATTAAACTTAGAAAGCTTAAATAGAATCAAACGTGAAAGGGGTTGTTTTGTTAAAAGAAAATACAATCCCTAGCCTAACACCTTCAAGCATCGGTGGGTCAAATCACTTTCCCAAAAAAACAGCATTACTTTCGGTGCTCTTATAACGGTTGAGAAGACACTGACTTGTTTCTTTTTGTGTTGGTATATAGCAGTATAGCACTGGCTGGTGGTAGTGTCTCATTGAGTCACAAGACTCAACTCACAATTTTAATGTGAAGCACCAATCCATCTACAAGTGGACTGTGTGGCTGTTTGTGCTCTCTCCATCCAATGATGAGCTATAAGTATAATTTTAATCGGTCCCCCTTTTAATGGAAAATTAGTTGGTGCTATCAGAATTGGGGTTGAAGTTTCATTATTTGTGCTATCGAATGCCTATCACAAGTTTGATTATATAGTCGACAAATAACTCCAAATCGGTTTATAGCTATCTTCTCCAACACATTACATGGTGATTTATAAGATTATTTATAATTATTATTTAAACAATTCACAGTACTCATTAAAAAAAAGAAAAGTTCTACATTCACAATATTTTCACAATACTTATACAATAAATCATGAGTTGTAAGTTGTTATTGGTTCTAATTTGAATCTACAACTTAAATTACTTTTTTGCCCGCCTATAACGACCAATAACAACTTATTACTTAAGATTTATTATGGAAGTTTTGTGAAAAAATTATAGACATAGCATTCCTCTTATTAAAAAAATGCTACGTCCACGATATTTTCACAACAATTACAACAAAATTTTATGTGACAAGTAGAAAAACATGTTAATAGAGGACCGAAGTTAGGACCAATAAAAACTTATCATTTAGAATTTATTGTGAAAATATTGTAGATATAATATTTTTCTTAAAAATATCATGCCACTAAAACTATGATCCTCAATTGTTACATTAGAACAAGAATAGATTGAAAGCTAAACTTTTTTGTTTGTAGGCACCTATATTGTAAATTTGCTTAAAATTTGTAAAAGATAGACCCAATTTTAATGATCTATATTAAACCTATTCGCACATGTCCTATCTCTTTACAATCTAGTCATATCATATGCCTTTCCTAGCCCAAAAAAAAAAAGTACCGTCTCTTTTCCTCCTTGAGGTTATGGATTCAATCCTTAAATTGAGGACCGGCCTGTGTCCAATAGTCCAGTTCATTAAGTATTGGATAATTAGACCAGAGTTTTGCAAAAAATTTGAGTCATCACTTTCTGCATTGGGCCTTAGCAAAAGAACTTGGTTCATCACCGATCCTCCCAACTTTTATCACACATTAAACAAGCTTTTAATTTAAGCAGATGCTAGAAATGTTCTTAAGGCATTACAGAGCTCTTCATTGGATTATTCGTGGCTCGGGAACTTGGTTTTGGAAGCTCAATCTTTGTTCTTTTAATTTACTATGTGTGAAATTTCTATTGTTAGAAGTGAAGCTACAAATGTAACACTATTGATTGTGCAGGAGCATGAAGAAAATGACAAAAAAGTAGCTAGGTTCTTCAATTTTAAGAATCTGGTTTAGGTAGCCAATAAATGAATGTGATCAATCCATGCAATCCTGCAACACCAATTAAGGAGTGCCATACTGCCTTCTCAGTTCTCACCCCTCATTTTATCTACGAACTGCCATGCCTTTCTCTTTCTTCTCCCATTTATTACTCTCCTTAGCCCTTCAGCCGAAACAGCACTTCTCTCTTTGTCTCTCTTTTTACCTCGCTCAGGTTAGTCCTCCGCTCATTTTAATTCTTTGTTTGCTATGTTTTGCTGACATATCACATGACAGATCTTTTTGTAGTCAATGGTTTTGAGTGGAATTTTTTTTTATTTTTTAAATATTCTGGTTTTTCTCACTTTCCTAGGTATGATATGAAGCCTGGGCGGAGAAAGAAAATGAGTCTGAAACAGATCGTAGGTGCCTGTCTACCCACAAGCAGATCACATGTTGGAATGGGTGGACTTGGCAAAATAAAATAAATCCACTATTTTTTATTTTTCATTTTGTTGAATACAATAAAATTGTTTGTTTCGTTTCAAAGTCACAGGCTCATACTCATAGCAACCATAAAACTATACTAACGAGATAAATATCAAACGATTGTATAAATTAACGGAATATATTTTTCAAAAAATTTCATATCCAAACCTTGGACAAAATGATCCTCCTCAATCCCTCCCTTGACATTTGTGTAAGTGCGGCAATAATCTCATTCATCAATTTCTTACAAGTTCTCTCTCACAACATATCTGCCAAACAAGAAGATATATATATATAAAAGGTGAATAAATAATATTTAGTTAATATTTAAATTTTTTTTTAATTTTTAAAACCATTAAATTTTATCACCTTAAGTCTCAAAATGAATTGAATCAACTTTGACTACATAATTGTGGGGGCCAACATGTGAGAGAGAAGATATATCAAATACACATTATACTTTGTATAAAACAATTTCCCTTGAACATTGTACAAATAAGTTTGAATGCTTTTTAAAAAATGACATATTTTGTTAAAGAAGTAATAATGTTAGAGGCTATAGAATTATACATTGTATTTACAAAAACCTCAATAGAAAAGTTTTCATTTATATAAATGTTTGGAAGGGAGTGCTATTTCCAATAATTTCAAAGAGAGTTAAGTATGATATATCCTCAGATTTTTAGGGTTCGTTTGGATTTAGGGGGGAGAGAGGAGAGTAGAGTAAAGTTAGCTAAAATTTGACTAATTTTAGGTCAATTATACTCTACTCTACTATACTGTCCCTCCCTTCCCCTCAATTCAAACAGACCATTAATTACATTGTTATTATATTTAAAAATAAACATAATTTAGATGCAATTTCTTAGCTAATGTACTCTGAGTTTAATTATCTTTGTGGGAAGATAAAACTTTTCGTACTTCTACGGCCCCGAGATGTCCAAGCACATTTGGGCCTTGAGTTCAAGTACAAACAGTGCGGCCCATGGTTTCCATCCCCCTTTACCCGGGATCCCAGCCTAAGCCCGCACGAAGTGTAGGCCCAGTTTTCATCACCCAATCTTTGCTCGGGAGGCCATTACCGAACAGTGTGGGAAGAATAACATCCGAACATCCCATCATGAACGTGCCCGGCAATACCCAGGAGCACTGCTTCCGGGCACGATCGCTGAAGTGGGAACCAAGTTCCAAAGCCACCATCACCTCACCCCACTCCCACCTTACCACCCACTTACGACTGATGATATTGGACCTCTCATTGCACTAACTGCAAAAACAATCATAACACCCCACTAATCAGAGTGCTATAAATAAGAGAGGTGGGAGAAAGGGGAGGGGGGTTGGAAAATTTGGAGAGAAAAAGAGAGAGAGGAAGAGGGTGGCAACATAGAAAGAGAAAAGTGATCTCATTGAGTCTTGGTGCCGAGAACAACCCATAGTAGGAAATCCATACCCACTAAACAAATAAGTTGTGAATCTGAGTGAGGCTCAACCCAGCAGTCTCATTTCAGGTGCGCACAGTACTGTATTAATTAATGCAGCCATTTAGTATAATTTAATCGAATAACATAAGATATAACATTTAAAAAATTGTATATAAGCTTACATTTCAATAAAGTTATAGACACAATAAATTTCACATCTAAGATAACAAATTATAATTAATGCAATGCAATAGGGGTTCAATCCCCTGATGGTAAAGTCTTTGATGGTTAAATAAGATATCTGAAATTCAATTATCGTCTACACCAAAAAAAAAAAAAAAACTGATTGGTATCTTGGTCTGATAATAAAAAATTATTATCATGAGCAGACATTAAAGGTTGAAACTCTCTAATTAAAAAATATATAATTAGTGCAATGCAACGTCGCTTTCACATAAGAGTACACTAATGTCACTTGTATTGTAGATCAATAACAACTTTCTATGCTACCAACAAAAAAAAAATGTGAAATTTCTTTTAAGAAAAAATTTAGCTCCAAACTTATTTAAAGTTATTTTGCTCCAACTAATGGTGTGCAATAAAAAAGCCATCATATATAATTTTAGTCACTCAACTTTATTATTGATCTACGTAACTTATTTAAATAATAAAATTAAATTTCTTATAAAAATAGTGTTGATGCTCATTTTGAGGCTCAATAGCAGGAAGAAGCCTAACAATATGAGTAGAGAAGAGTTAGTGGATGGTTAGAAGAACCATTAAGCCTAGATGGCAGGAGCAGTGGTTCATAGGCCCATAAAGTATATAAATGGGCTTTGAGGAAAGTAAATGAGCCTAAAGGAACCTAGAAAGAGAAGTAGAAAACTCATGGGCATTATGTGATGTAGCAAAGTAAGAATGAGCCACAGCAGACCTGAAGTAATGAAGTAAGAAAGTAAGGAGTTGATGGGAAATCCATGAGGCCCAAGGATGAGGAATAAGGTAATTGGGCCAGGGAAGCCCAAGGGAGTTAGTAAAAGCTCATGGGTATGCAAAATTAGAAAACAGGCCAAGGATGCCCAAGGAAAGCAAATGAGCCAAGGATACTCAAGAAGAAAGAAATAGGACAAAAGAGCCCACAAGCAATGAAATGGGTCAAGAAAAATCCCAAAGTAGCATGAATATAAAACCAATGACCGTATTGAGTCATTGGGAGAAGAATAGGCAGCAGGCCTAAAGAGACCCAACAGGCACGAGTCAAATAAAACCACGGCAGGAATAGTAAGGTGGTATGGCAGAAAAATGGCAGCAGGATTACGAAAAGAGCAAAGAATTGGCTCAAGAAGGGAAAGCCCACAACCAGGCAAGGTCTAGCCCTTGAAAGAAGCAAGCTGTAAGGAATGAGAAATCAGAAAGCAGTTCATGCCATAAGGGGTCAAAGGTGAGCGGCAAAATGCACAAATGAACCTCCAAACCACGGCAATAGTAACCACTAAGAAAGAATCACAATAGTACTAGATGGGTAAGCATTGAGAAAAGAAAAGAGGAGATAAAGAATCAGAAATAACAAAAAAACAGAGAAGAAAGAGAGAACCAGGAAGAAAAAACAGAGAGTATAGAATGACAAGCATACACCAATAGGCTAATCCCCCCTCTCTTTCTAAAAGTCTACCCTCTGTTATGGGAAAAAGACTCATTTGAGCGCAAGCCATTTAGGTCCATTCCCTCAGAGTGGGTAATTTCCATGGCAGGATCATCTTGTGAAGTTACCCACGTTGAGGAAATGGTTTCCTCCTTTGCCTTAGCCCCGTAGCACAATCAAACGTGGCAAACTGATCTTTCATTCTTCAATTTTCTCACTTATTGTTACTACTTCTCATCTTGTCTTTGTAACCTCACCCAGAATGTGTCTTCTTTTCTTAATTTGACTAAGGATTTCTCGCTTGTCTTGCCTTAACAGTAACTTATTTCTTTCATCATTGTTTTATCACATTTGTCTGTTATGACTCTTTTATAGCAACTGCGTTTGCTGTGGGCACGTGATTAAAGTTTCTGCAAATTGGGCATAGTTTGCGCACAAGCTGGTTCAAGGTGGGTTACAATTGAACTGGTCCTAACTTTCTTACCTAGAATATTTGGGCCACAATACATTAGGAGATAGTTCAGCCCAAAATCACAAAAAGGCCCACCACAAATAGCTCCAAATTTTAAACTTTGTTTCATATGTAAGCACTTGCACCAGTAGGTGCAAAATAGAAAAAATGCATAATTTTACACATTTTTGCTCAAAATTTACCCACATCAACTCTTCTATATCACTGTAGATATCAATTATTGCTATAGTACCTGTGTAAATTTACACGGTTATTGTAATTTTTTATTTTAATTTTTTTTCTCTCTCTCTTAGTTGTACCCTCTCACATCCACTTTCACTCTCTTTTATTCTATTTCAAAATCTCTACCAGAACCCTCTCTCTCTCTCTTTCTCTCATCTCATCATCTTCCTCACTCAAAGTTCCATGGTTGGACGTCTCACCGCTGCTCACCACCACTTCCACCTCCATGGTGGTTTTCCTTCATTCCTCGCCGCAAAGCCCTCTCCAATCTCACCCCTTACCTTGGCTAGACCTGAACCCAAGCAAACCATACCGCTCGCCGCTGCCACCTCCATGGAGGTTTTCCTTCTTCTAATTTTCTTTATTTGATTTATGGGTTTGGGGATTTAGATTTTACTTGACTATTAAAGATCTGATGTTGCTTGCATGTACTTGGTTTGGATTGGATTTTGAATTCAAATGTATTTGGGTTCATCTCAAGGAAAATTTGATTGGGGTTTCATGTATGGTGAATTTGGTTTGAGATTTCCTTGGATTTGTGTTTTTGGATTTGTTGTTTGTGCTGCTGTGGATGTGAGCATTGATATGGGGTTTGCTTCAACATGGTTCAGATATGTTGTATGTATTTTGGTGGTTGTCGTGGTGGTTGTAATGCTAGTGGTGGTGGTGGTAATGGTTGAACATGGGTGGTAGCTATGAGAGAGAAGGAGAGAGAGAACGTTGAACTATATGTTGAAGGAAGTAATAATTTTTTTTTTAAAATGAATATTATATTGAAATCAATTTGTAAAATAGATAAACTGACGTGAGTGTTTTTAGAAAGCAGGTGTGTAAAATAAAAAAAAAGTAAGTTGTTATGCTAAAATAAACAGGAATTTATTCACATACTAATGTGAATGCTCTAAGCTTTTTATCCGCAGGAAAAAAAATGACAAAATTTAGTTACAAAATTAGTTGTAAGGCTACAACCTTACTCAATAAAATAAACATTACTACATATTTTGAAAATCGAACCATTGAATTGCATGTTCTTTACGCTCTTAATACACATGTCAAATTTTGTGTCAATCGGATATTATTTACTATATGATCTATAAATTTATATTTTATGTATATTTTTAAACTACAAAACTTGCAATTTTAACAATTTATTGATGACATAACTATTGGTCTTTAATTTTCTAAAAATTTTGTAAGTATGGAGGATATAAGAAGAAAATGCAATCCAATGGTAAATTTGTCAAAATTCGCTTCTAATAAAAAGATATTAAGTAAATGTGTAGTTTTAGACTATAACCAATTTTACAACTAAATATTATCACAAAAATTTGTAAAATTTAATGGATATGAAGACTTTTTTTTCTAATTCTATATAAAATAAAATAAAATTTATTTGTTGCCTTTTAAAAGTAAGAAATGTTATGTTCACAATATTTTCACAACTTTTTTACAACAAATCATAGGTGGTTAGTTGTTATTAGTTCAAATTTAAACTTATTATTAAGATTACTTTTTTGCCTCAACAATAACAACGAGTAATAACCTGCCACTTAAGATTTCTTGTAAAAATATTGTGGACATAATATTTCTCATTAAGAGTTAGATGTGACAAAAGTTTATGCGACAAAAGTTTATACTTTATTTGTCCTAATTTGTTTGTTCTGTTTGAAAAGTCAAACTTCTTAAAGAAAACATCATTTATTGTCTTGTTTACCTTATAAAAATTTATAAGTTTACAAAATTACTTTTAAATAAATTTATCAACTTTTTTATACAAGAGTTATTCTTAATGAGGCAACTAAAAATATGTCCTAATTAGATAGATTTTTTTGTAAATATTTGTTATTTTTCTTTTCAAATAGTTTTGAAAATAAAGTTAGGATATAATAAGAACATTAGTAAATTAATGACTCTTACTTTTAGAAACAAAACAATATTTTGAATCATCTTAAAATGAAATAGATAACAGTATTGGCGTGACAAGGGACAACTCGTGGGTCCCGTAGATGCGGTGTTTAAGTGTCGTTGTGCCACACTCTTCTTCTCTTTTTTTATAACAATGCCACACTAATCTTCTTGAATCATCCTTAATATTTTACCATAAAATTGAAAAACTGAGTCACAAAAAGCAGAGAGAGATCGATTACCATGGCAGCATCCAAGCTGCAAGCTTTTTGGAACCACCCCGCTGGCCCCAAAACCAGTTTGTAGCTTCCTCACATTTCCAATTTTACTTTTGGACCCTTTTATTTATTTATTATGTTCAGTTTGTTAATTCAACTTGTATGATTTAAAGTGAAGCAATTTTTTTTTTGGCGTCTGCGTCTTGTGTTATTTGTGCAAATAAATCATTTATTGTCTAATGGTGGAATGAGTCATTTTTAGTGTTTGTCTTTGGCTGAGTAAATTTGCTGAAATTGAGATAATAATACAGTGAGTGTTTAAATTTGTTGAGCTCGTATTTTGTCCTGAAGTCTACTATGTAGTGTAGGAATTTACTTGCAATCTGTATTCTGATGCAGAATTTGATGAGTCTTAACAGAGAGTGGTGGGTCATTCTATATATGAAACTGTGTATTCATTGACTTCATTGTAAAGGTGGTGAATTTTTTTTTTTTTTGCTTGCAGCCGTTGATATAATACATTGTTAGGAAAATGTTTGAAGTTATACACTATGAAGTCTGATTTTACTTTGAATTTTCTTGAGGATAATTCATGACAGTTCTTTTTCAGGCGTTGGTGTTTGTCTTTTTGCATTCTTTAGGCAGATAAAACTCCATTGTTCTGTTAAGGAAAGCACTTTTTCTTCTTAAAAGATTATTTTCATTGGGAATTATTTCTTATTTCTTCCAGACTCTTGAGCAATCTCTGACGGCAGATAGTGTTGATAGGACTGAATACACATTATGGGGCTATAAGAAGTTTTGAAATATACCAAAGCTATTGTTTCTTTGAGTTACCCACTTGATCTTGTTGACCAATGTTGAGTTGCTGCCTCTGTATTGCTTGTAGTTTTTGTTCTAATATGTTCTTAGGAGTCTCATAATTGCAGTTCACTTTTGGGCTCCAACTTTTAAATGGGTCATCTCCATAGCAAACGTTGCAGATTTCTCAAAGCCACCTGAAAAGATTTCTTATCCTCAGCAAATAGGTATGCATCTTATAAACATATGCATTGCAGAATTTTAGCTGTCTGGTTTTTAATTACTGTTTTTAATAAAGGATATACATTCTAGTCTTTCTCCAAGTGCTTTTGTGCCTTATTGTCAAATTGATGTTCATACTAACCACAATTGTCATGCAGCTGTTACATGCACTGGCCTTATTTGGTCACGCTACAGCATGGTGATTATTCCGGTATGGTTCCTTTCAAGCTTTTGGAGAGACTTAAATGCAGATGAATTTTTAACTGTTAAATCTTTATATATTTTTGTTCTTCAACATAATAATATAAGTTTGTTTTCTGTATACATTTTCAATAATATCCCTTCCCTTAATGGTTTGAAGCTGGTTCGCTGTTTGATTCTTGCTTCAATGAGATGGGTTAATTTTGCATGACAAATAATTTTATATTCAACTTTGCATTCACCACATTGTAGGCACAAAAAAATGTTGATGACTTTTACCCCAAGCATCCTATGTCTATATCTATTTATAAAACCTCCTGTTTCTTTATCTTTAAACTTTTGACCTCGTGTCTATTTGTTGTTAGGCATAATTTATAGGATTTTATGATTAATTTATAAGTGTTAGGGGTGTCTTTATGGCATATCTTACACTCAAGAAAAATACCACATCTGAATTTAGATCTTACCCTTTGGGGGTGTGATGACCGGAAGTTTAAGTTTCAAAATGAAGACCTAGGAGTTCAACTATAAGTTAATCAGGACATAGAAACCCAGCTTATGCAGACAGAGGTGGCGGTAAATGAGTCAAGCTAAACCATGTATTAAAAGTTCAGGATTGTTCATTAAATTTATTTTGAACACAAGCCAAGTTCGAGCTCATTACCAAATTAGATTACATTTTCTTGTCAAACAAGCTCGAGTTTGTTTACTAGCTACTTGATTAATTTATTATTTTTTATATATAATAAAGACTATGTCTAAAAAAATTTAACCCTTCACAAATATATGCTAATAATTAATAAGTATATTATAGTTGAAATTATATATTACTTGAGTTAGATAGAAAGATTTTCCACTTATAAACTTATGAAGATTAGATTCACCAACCTTGTATTATTAAAAACATATATATTTTTACTACAAAATGGATTATTTATATTATCAATAAATTGCAAATAATAATTTGAAATCTATGAACTTATTTACAAACTTACAAAATCCAACCTCAAGACTATGTAAGTATATTTTAAACATTTATACATATAAACATATGATATTATATATACTTTAATCAAGCCTCATGCTTGTGAGCTTATTCACAAGCACAATATTATGTTTGAGCTTGGTTTGTTTAATATCTAGTCCAAACTTAGGCTTGAACTTGACTTATTTGCTAAATGAATGAGCATAAATGAACTTTTTTCTTGAGCCGAGCCCAAGTTGTTTTTGTTTATAAACAACTCAGTTCATTTATAGCCCTAGATGGAGGTTCCTGCAGCTTCATTTTGTATTGCATATCGTACTCAAAGTCATTGTCATGTTGCCAAGTCATCTTAAAGAAAAATTAATCATAACGAATGATGCTTGCGCATATAATCACTCATGTAGTAGTGCTATTGCCTTTGTAATTCAGAAGTCTTTTATATATGAATTGGTGCATTATGGTTCTTATATTCTGATGCATATGTTTCTGAGGAAAAGTTTTCATTTATCATTATACTGTCCTTCCAAAAATCTAAAGTCTATTTGGACTAGCAGTTGATTCTGAATTATTTAACTTCCCCCCCCCTCTCTTTTTTTCTCTGGGTTAGCAATAAAAATTTCTTGATATTGCAGAAAAACTGGAATCTTTTTAGTGTTAATGTTGCAATGGCTGGGACAGGCTTGTATCAGCTAACACGCAAAATTAAGTAAGTAGCAGTTCAGCCCAAAACTTCCTTTTGAATTGGTGTCTGAGCCTGAGCTTGGCCAGCCCTGGGTCAGCTCTGGGTTGAAACAGAAAGGAGCTTGCTACAGCCACTGAAGTTTCAGTTACTCCTACAAGTCTTTAGTGGTTCAATTTAATAACTCATGTCAACCTATGAAAAAAAAAGTTAATAACTCATGTCTATGTTAACCAAAAACAAAATATATCTATGCTTTTAGTAACTTTATCTTAATTTTTCAGGCATGATTACTTTTCTGAGACGGAAGCAGCTGTTGCAAAAGAATGATAACAAAAATCTCAGATACATGTATTAAAATGGTTTTGTGTTGCCAGCATTTGTATATTTTCAACTCAATTTCATGTTACATTCTCAACGGGCCACTGTTTTTTTTTTTTTTTTTGGGGTGTATTTCTGGTAATTCTTAGCTGTAATTGTAGTTAATTAGTGCTCCAGTTGGGCTAGCATGGAGGAATAGTCAATGATCTGATGTTGAAATGCCTTGTTCTGTGTATTGTTTGCTGTAATTGAATTGGGTAGGCAGGTTCCTAAATGTCTTGGTAAGCTTTGTATAGATTTGAGATGATGTTGTTGAAAGATTTCCTATTCTAACTTGTAGTTTGTCATTTAATTGTGTTCTTTCTTCCCCCTTCCACCTAAATTTGTTCTTCTTGAAGGTTGAATTGTGGATGATAAAGGTCCAGATAGATTCTTTTTCTTTTATACATTTGCCATTGTGGATCAGCCATTTTGGAAGTATTCTGATGTGCAACTTGATTGGAAATCAACAAGAGATGATTCATTAAATAACTTTTTCTGTTATACATTTGGCATTGTGGATCAGCCATTTTGGCAGTTTCTGATGTGCAACTTGATTAGAAGTCAACGATGGATGATTCATTATGATAGTCTTTGTTATTGGTAGGTTACATATGTATGTAAGATTGGTGGTTTTGTCCAAGACTCCCAAGATAAGCAACATTCCTGATTGGTAGTGTTGTACCATCATGGCTCCCCTAGATAATATATTCAATGACAATTTATTTTTTTGGTCGTATAGACTATAGAGTTGCACCCTTTTCTTGAATCAGTCAGTTCCAATTGTTTTTTTTTTTTTTAAGGTCATTGTGAGTTAAACTCGCTCTCCTTTCCCATAGTACCTGAGAAGCCACAGAAGGCAGAGAGACTGATCCCAATGGCGGGGTCCAAGCTACAATCTTTCTGGAATCACCCTGCTGGCCCCAAGACCAGTTTGTTCCCTCTTTTCTTTCTTATTTATTGAGTTCTGTCATTTTCCTCCATATAGTTTCATAGATCAGTCACCAAACCCTCCGTGATGATTTTAATCATAATATTATTCAAGACTGGCCAAAAAATGTTACATTTTGGCAACTGGGTTTTGTGTGTAATTCATGCAAATAATCAAAATATCTAATGGTTGATAAGCCATTTGTACTGTAAAACTGGTTTTTGCTTGAAGTTCTTGATATAATACTAACAAGGATTTCTCCCTGTCACTCTCTCTGAAAACATGCAATATATGAAATTATACGCTATGCTAATGTTACCAGAATGGTTGGAAAGCGTGTTAGTTCTCCTTTAGGCCATTATGGTAGTTAATTCTCTGTATTCTTTAGGCAGATAATACTGCCATGTTCTAAACAGCAAAGCATTGTTTTTCTTATACAAGCAATTCTTTCCATTGAAAATAATTTCTAGTTCTTTCTAGGGGCTATCTGTTGACAGTGTTGGAAAGGACTGAAGCACAGAGTTATTGTAGTTAACTACTAGCCTAATGAATTTCAATCCCGAGTTCGATTGCAATTCCTTCGATTCAAAACGTGGAACAATTTCATTCCAAAATGCTAATAATGATCCAAAATGTCTGTTCTCTTTCTTCCTTTATATACCATTTCCCATTTTTGAAAAGGCAAAAGGAAATATTAGAATCTTATATATAGAGATAATAAACTTTTTCAGAAAAACTCAGCTACACTGTTAAGTCTTACAGCAGCCTACCTCCATTGTTCTGCATCCTACCTCCACTGTTCTGCATCCCGAGATAAGTGCAGTACCAAATTCCCAATTTTGTTCCACATACCATAATGATTCGAGTTCCCAAGTAACTTAGAACCTATTATCCCTTCATTACTACTGATTACTGTCAATCCTAAATTAATTATTCATTATGCCTTGTCCCAACCGTTTGATCAAGTTGCCTACTTAATAATGCTGACTGATGCTGAGATAGCTAGTTCAACAAAATAGAACTTCTGCCCTCCTCATTTGCCTTATACAGTGATTATTGTCTAGTATGGTATAGTACAGAGTCATTGCTTGTAATTTTAGTGTATACATTCTTAAGAATATGTCATAACGATTGCAGTTTTCTTCTGGGCTCCAACTGTTAAATGGGGCATCAGTATTGCAAACGTTGTTGACTTCTCAGAGCCACCTGAAAGGATCTCTTATCCTCAGCAAGTTGGTATGCACCTTATAATGTTGAATTAGCATATGCTGCATTGACTGATTTCTAATTTCATTTTTTTAAAAGGATCTGGCCTTGTCCCAGACTTTTTGTGCCATATCATTAAATTGATGTCATATCACATTTCTTCTGCAGCTCTTATGTGTACTGGACTTATTTATTCACGCTTCAGCATGGTGATTACTCCGGTATGGTTACTTTTCAGCTTTGAAGATACTGAATTCAAATGCTGATCAATATTTGAAAAGTTTTTCTCTTAAAATTACAAAACGTTTTATTTGTATATTCTTGTTTTATAACATAACAATATAGCTTGTTTTCTAAGCAATTTTTTGTAATATCCCTGTTCATAATGGCTTGAAGGTGCTTTGCTCCTCAATTATAATAGCTGCTTCATGATATGGGTTTATACTTGATTAAGTTCAATTCAATCATATACTACCCATCCCCATTTGCCATATTCTGTGCAAATAGTGTCATTATCACTTTTCCCTCAGGCATTCTATCACTTTAACAAGTTCTAGAAAAATTTTGTTTTCTTATTATGTATATTAGTTGTTAAGCATAATATTTATTGGCCTCTATGTTGTTTTGATTACTCTGAAATTTTTGGGCTGCATCACTTCTGCATTGGCACTCTTACAAAAGTGAATAAATACGGTACATTGAACCCAATCCAGATTTTCCCATCTTGAAGGAGGATTCAATTAGAATCTTCCGCTTGACATATATTGGGAATTAAAAGAGACTCTAGTAATAAGGCTGTAATAATGATATCCCTAAAGATTGGAAATTAATCGGTTTACACTATGTATCATATTTCTCCACTGGTTTGATCTTCCTTTCAAATTTAAAAGATCTTTTTGACCCCAAAAATTAGAAGTTCAGACTTGCAGGCAAAAAAGATGGATTAATGTCGATGTTCAAATGGCAGTGTGATAAAAAATTTCATCTTAGAATTTAGAAAGAAGACAAAGAACAACAATAGGAAAAAGTTATCGTTGTTAGATTTTTTTTTTTTTGGAAGGTTTCTGAGGTTTCATTTTATCTTGAATATCATCCTTTTACAAAATCATTTTCTTGTTGTTAAGTCATCTTTATAAAAAATGTGAGAGAGGAACAGGGATAATTACACAGGCAGTAATGCTTTAGCCTTGATCATTGGGAACATGGTGGTACTCATATTCTCATGCTAATTCTGCTGAAGACAACCTTTCATTTGATGCTTTTCTTTATACTTTTTTTCCAATAAGTTTTCCTTTCCCAATCCATATATAATTTGGACTAGCTCGTTCTAATTTATTCATTATACTGTTCTGATGTTACAGAAAAACTGGAATCTTTTTGGTAATAGTATTTTTATGGCAGGGACAGGATTGTATCAAGTAACACGCAAGATTAGGTAAGTATTTCAGTTTCACATGTCAATTGCCATGTATGGTTTAACAAATACATCTACTGTTATTCCAACTGTACTATAATTAGTCATTTGAGTATGGTTCCTCTTAGAAGACATTATATTAAAACGATCTTGGCTCCCAAGAAGATTAAAAGCCTCAATTTGCTGAGACGATACAACCATATGGCCTAGTCAATGAAAATTCTTTTAAAATATTTTGGAAGGCAAAATAAAAGAAGATTAAGATCAATTGTTGCTTGGTTTCAGTACTTGTAACTAATATCATGGAAGACTTGGAACACATTTGGTACTGTCAATTTTATTCTGTCCATTTTTCCTTTTGTTTATTATCACTCCTCTCTCTCTCTCTCTCTCTCTCTCTCATTTTATTCTGTCCAAGTTTTGTTCTTAGTGCAAATTCAGGTATGAGCTGGAACTCAACCAGCTCTAGTATCCCTGCCTTAGCTCCAGGTTGAACCAGAAAGAAGTTTGCTATAGCTGCTTATGTTGAAGTTAATTAATCGTATGGCTACAAGTTTAATAACGGGTTTCAATCTTCTTTTTATTTTTCTTCCTTAGGCACGATTACATGGCAGAACTAACTGAGGCAAAAGAGAAATGACAAAAATCTCTCAGGAGTCAGGACCTACATTGAAAATGGCTTGATTTTGCTAGCTTTCGTATTTTCTCAACTCATTGTCAATCTCAATCAACCGAATGTGACAGAAGGGACTCGTTCTGTTACAGTTCTAATAAGTTAATTAATCCAATGAATTGTAGCATCTTGAATGTAATTCTTCATTGTTTGTAATTCATTGGAGATTTACTTTTTTGGTGAAATGGAATTTTAAATTAAGTAAAAAACAAGTACAAAACAGTTTAGCGTAACTACAATACCATGCATCAGCTAGTAACTGGTTTACAATAGTAGTTAGCAGGGTTCAAATGCAACGCACAAGATTTCCTTTAATTACTTCCCACCTTTTGCCAAAAGGCCAGCGTAGTGATTTCTTTCTCAGTTTGTGTGGGTGGATGGATGGGGGTGAAGGGTATTTGATGGAAGCTCTAACAGAAAATGGCACCTGCACATGTAGAGCAGGACAACTCTTGTAGGGGGTGGCAATGAGCACTTCGAAGATTTAGTAGAGGAAATAGATGCTTTAAGAAAGTTGAGATTTTCTAAGTTTCATACCTCAATTAAGGATCTTTTTTTTTTGGGGGGGGGTTGTATTTATTCCCCTTATTGACACTTGCTTGAGCTTATTTTACCATCATTACATGCCCTTCCTACTTCCTAGCAAGCATGATGTGTCTCTGCCCATTTTGCCAAGCTAGGGCATGTTTTAAGATGGTGATCAAGACTCATGCTAGTGATAGGTCTAATCACATTAAATACTGAGTGCGTGGTTGGGGTCATAATTAATGCGATGGTCATTGTTTTGACGTTTTGGTCTACCTTGTAAGAGAGATTTATCTAAATAGGCTAATAAGAGTGGTATATCAGTAGAGATATGCTATCCCAAATTGATCCTAGTACATTTTGATATGTGCAATTACCATTTTACCCCTATTTATCGTTCTAACCCCCCCATAGGCCATAGGACCATAGTATGTGTGATGAAGTTGCACCACCTCAAAACATGGGAGGAGCAATATGCAAATAGAAATTAAAGCACTTTGTGGATGAGACATAAACTGAATTGTTGTGTATATGACATATCTCCTCTTATCAATAAAATTTTATTGATTTTTAAAAAACCAAAAAATTAAGTTAGTATCCCAGCTTATGATTTTTCGTTTAAAAGGACAAAAGGTACTAAACATTTAATTTGGTTCAAATCTGGCTAGGAAAAAAAATCTCTTTGTCAACAGATTATTTGGTGAAACTTTTGGAAAGGAAGGCAATGCAATTCAGGATAAACAAGGAATTGAGGACATGCAATATATGATTATAAGACTGCAAACATGGAGAATGGAATGCATGCACAAGTAAAACTAAACCCCAGTTTATTCTACGATGATTGGGGAGGGAGATTCGAACCCAATTATTATAAGACTGCAAAAATGAAAATGGCATGCATGTACATGTAAAAACTAACCCCTCCTGTTTAGTCTATGATTTATTATTATTATTATTGTGGGGGGAGAAAAAGCCTAACCCAACGTATTGGGCCCAAGACCCTATATGAGGAATACTGTTCGTCCGAGGAGATGAAGACACTCAGTCAGGGGCCCATGTAAAAGGAGAATGTCTGGAGATGAATACGTGCACTATCCGAGGAGATGTTCATATGTCCGAGGAGTCCGATATCCTCGGATCCGACGAGGTTGTGCCCGACACGTGTATGGGAGGTTCAAGTGATCTGTTTGACAAGTGTTAAGAGAGAAAGGAGCCTCGGACACGCAAGAAGGTAACAAGAACAGAGAAATATCAAGGAGACAGACTTCAACCACCGCATTTAATGCACTGCACCTACCTTCCTGGCCGCATTTATGTGGAGAAGACCCCTGAACAGTGCATTCTCAACTACCGCCACTCAGACAGGGCTAAAGGGGGAGTGTGATGGGACATGCACTCAAGTGGGCGCCTAGATGATGAACAAGTGGACGGTGAAGATGTGGAAAGGCAGTACTATATAAGAGAGAGATGTCTCTGATAGGGGGGGATCGAAAAAAAATCAAAAAGAGAATAGAGTGTATCACATTACTGTAGCTCCAACAATTGTAACCTAAGTTCATCAATGAAAAACATCTCTTCGGACGAGACACTTACATCCGTCCGAGCACATATTAATTCAAATTCTCCCATTAGCGTTGCTGTTTAATACTGTTATTTTCATTATTGGCCTAGCTCTTTCACCCACTCTCTACAAATTTATTGTTTTGGGTTCAGTGGGCTCCAAATCCACACCTTCTTGGGCTTGGGCTACAAAATCTGACCCTACAATTATTATTATTATTATTATTATTTACAAAAATGGGAGAGGCGGATTCAAGCCAAGTTTTGCTCTTGTGAGGGGGATCAAATAGTGCGACTAAGAACATTTTCTCTCCCATTTTTAATGTTTTGTAATAAAGTTTTGTTTCGTAAAAAATGAAAAGGAGAATTCATCCAATATTCTAAAAATTGGCCATTAGACAGTGTTGGTAAAATATTAGAAAATGATTTAAATTATAGCCAAAAATTGTGTGAGTTTTAACAAACTTCCTTCTTCTTCTTCTTTTTTTTTTTCTTTTTTTTTTTCAATGAATAATTTCTAGACTTTCAAAAGTTCACATATTGGCTAGCCTAGTATCACAACATTACAACTAGTTCTATTGTCTATCAAATATCTTCCTTTTTTATTTTTCCTCACAACAAGGTGGGAGATGGTAATTCCAAAGTCCGTGTGATGAATTTTTTTTATTCGGTCAAGATATCAATTGGTTTTTTATACAATTAAGATTTTAACCTCAAATCTTTTATTCAAGATACAAAAAACTATACCTAATGAGCTATATGTAATCCATAATGAAATTGCAATTATGATAATGCTTAAAACAAGGAACTGAAATTTTGAGAAGCAAAAATGACCATTGTAGGGGAATTGGGCCCAGGGATTCATTACCTATTTATATTTTGGGCCTGTGGCCCAAGTCGAGGATGAAAGGTTGTCCAAGCAGGGGAAATCTTGGTCAGAAGAGACTGTGTTAGTAAATAAAGAAGTTAGTTTGGGTCATAATGGCTTAAGAGGGTGGGCCGAGGATAAATGCCTCAAGGGGTGGTCTGTCACCCAGGGTAATGTTCTAGGAAATTCTGTTGGTATGGATAAGCATTGCAGAGACATCAGATAGGGAGGAGTCCTAAAATATCTTAGGGAAAAGCTGCTGCCACCGCATTAAATGCTCTGCAGCTAACTCTCTGGCTACATTAATATGGAGGTGATATCTGAACAGTGGTCTTCAGACTTACAACTACTACACAAAAACTTATGGAATGTGCGAATGGGACAAGTATCAACAGTAGCCATCTGGCATGCACATGGAGGAAAAAGATGAAAGGAGGAGATAGCATAAAAGGAGGGAGGAGCAATGGGAGAGGGGGATCGAAAAACTAAGAGAAAAAAAACTGTAACATTAAGAACTGACTTTGTAATCAAATCTAAAGAAGATATATAAGAACAGATCTCCTCGGACTTTGTCGAGGACGATTATTTTCAGCATCATTCTCTTGTCATTCGAATCTACTTTGGTGTTTGTCTGATTCAATCCACTCTCTACAAATTCATTGTTTTGGGCTTTTTGGGTCTAAGTCCATCCACCTTTTGGGTTAAGAACTCAAATCTGGTCCTTACAACCATTAATATAGAGCATATGGGGGCAAAAACTCCTTGCCTTTAGCATTGACTTCACCTTGATAAAAGCTTAGAGTAAGGTGGTTTGTTATCTTCCTCTCTTTATTTTTTTTCTTTTCTTTCCCCCCCCCCCCCCCCCCCCCCACTTTTTTTTTTTTTTTTGAAGAGTAGATAGTTAGAAAATGAGGATTTGAACTTTAAATATCTCTATTAAAAATATCAAAATGTGTCATTTGAACTATAAGACTTTTGACATAATATTGCTACTATCTACTTGTTACTAAAATGAACTCTATTTTCTCTTCTTTTCATTTTATTTTTTTGCTGCATTATTAGTAAAATGATTTATATAAGAGAAATCATTCAATTCATTAACCTATTATATTTTTCTCTCACATAAATGTGAGTTTCATGTGTGGCACATGAAACTCACATTTATGTGAAAAGAATAAATAATAATAATAATTTGGATAATTTCACCCAATGACAAACAATTGTACAAATACCTTTAAAAATTAATAATTATAACAACCCTTTTAAACGGTGCCGTTTGATCTGTCTGTGTTACAAAAAATTGAATCACTTGTTCGGACAACCAATGTGTCACGTGGCTATATATATTACCTCGTAGCAACACAGACATGGAGTTACGAGTGCGACTTCCGAGTCTATCCTCATGAGCCACCGTTCTTCTGGAGCCTTCTAAAAGCCAAAGTAAAAACCCAACAGGACTTAACCTTCTAATATCCCAAAATGCCCCCCGGTTTGCCTAGCAAATAATAATTAAAAACTCATCGAAGCCAAAGCAATATACAATAAAAAACACACTCTTAACTCTAACCTTTACTTTCTCAAAAAAGGAAAAAAAAAAAAAAAAAAAAAAACTCTAACCTTTAATAATAATAATAATTTTTAAAAAAGAAAAAAAATTAAGAATAGTTATAATGTGCATAAAATTTGGATCTACTTCTCTTATTTTCGTTATAAACATGTTCATTCCATATAACAATTGTCATACTTTATTGTTAAATGATATCACTAAAATGTTATCTTTTTTAAATCATTGATGGGTAAAGTGATTTTTTTTTTTTTTTCACAAGAGAGTAATGTGTTATGTTTTATTTTTACATGTGTATAAATTTCTAAATCTATATAAGCCGAATCTCATTCCTTTTGGTGAGTTTGAACAAAAATCTTAAGTCTCCTGCTCATTAGAAGTGGTTCACTTTAGAGAGAGAAAGTATTCCACTTAATATATTGTATTCTCTTTTTTCTTTTTCTTTTTTACTTATTGAAACTTGAATTTGAATATGGGTCCTTAATTTGTTATAAACAAAGCATTTTTAGCTTGAAGGGTCATGGTACAAAGAATTTGAGAAATGAGTTTGAACAATAAATAAATAAATAAAAGTTGTGCATGTGGGTAGTCATGTTCTTGTACTCATGAGTCTCTCGCAAATGACAAAACTTTTGTGCAAGCAAGACATGAATCAAAAAATCGCATTGCAAGCTTTGATCCAAAAAGCAAGTAATTAGCTTTGATCCAAAAATCAAGTAATTCATGAAACTAGACTAAATTATCTACAACATAGAAGAGCTACTTTTCCAAAATAGCTCTAATCCTCAAAAAAAGATTAAGTGCAAAGTGTATCCAAAATCACAAAATAGAACTTGATCTAAACCATACTATAATTTCTTGCTACTTTATTTAAGTTACTTAAAAAATTATAACTAAATTTTGCCAATAAAAGGATTCTACAATATATGCTTCTTCTTTTTTAATGCATAGTACATGTAATAGTTAATCTTGTGTTACAAGTAAGCATACATATAAATTATCCAAAAAAATGTAATAGGTTTTTTTTTAAAGCAAAAATTAAATAGACATAGTACATATATAAAATAAAATAAAAGGTAAATATGAAAGTGTCTTTTGCTTTGAACCTTTTGATAATTGTAAACCGTTGTTGTAGTAATAACTAATAAGAATAAAATTTTATTTCAAAAGATACATAGAAATTTTTTTTTTAAATTGAAAAATAAAATAATAAAATAATAAAAGGGCAATTTAGTCAACCAATAAATGGCACACCAAAACCCCCGGATTTTCCAATCTTGATGGTTTTCTTTCTCCCCAAGCACAGAACCACTGTTTTTTCCGATACTTTTCTCTCATAAACCCTTCCCTAACATTCTCTCTCTCTGTTCCTAGAACCCCACCTCTTTTTTCGTTTCCCATTTTGCCCTTTCCTCTGATTCATCTTCATCCTCCAGCCATGTTCTCTAGGGTTTTGTCACGCGTGCCCAGGCGCGTCGTCTCACGCGGCTCCTTGCTCGCCCTCTCCTCCGTTCCTCAAAAGCAACAGGCTCCGATCCTCTGCAACCAGCTCCACTCCCTCGTTCGTGCATCCCCCAACGTGGTACTCAATTCAACCCCTCCTTTTTTTTGTGAATAGTTGTAATCAGGGTTTTGCTAGGGTTTTAGGGTTTTCCTGTAAAATTAAGCCATTACAACTGCCCCTTTAGATTCAAGTCTCATTTTGATGGTATTTTGTGTTTTTACCTCCTGAAATTTCATTTACCCAGAAATGGAAAACATGTAAGTTTGTGATTTTATGTGCCTTATGGATCAAATTAACCAATTGGAGTTTAAAGTAGCGGTTTTTCATTATTTGGATGATTTATTTTTGGTGTTTTTCTTTCAATAGGTATATAGATGCTTGAATTTTATTGTTTATTTGAATCAGGGTTTTATTAGAGTATAAGGGTTCCTGTTATTTTAAGGAGGAGCTGTAAGGTTCATTTTTCTTAGCTTTAATGCTAGTCTTTTTTTAGTACTACTTAAATATGAGATTTAAGGTTTTTTGAGTTTTGGGTATTAAAAAGCTTAGACTTTTGGATCCTTTTTTATTTTATTTATCAGGTTTTAGCATTTGTAGATGTTTGGATTTGGTTTTCTTTATGTTTGAAAATTAGTGTTTCGATTTGCTGGTTTGAATGTGTAAAAGACTAACAGTGTGTTTTCTTGCCCCCATTGAGTTGGAAACACTTAGTACTGTTCTGCATAATGTTTGAAACAGGTATATTGTGCTTATGGAAGCATTATGTTTCAAGCACATGATTAGAAGCTAAATTTTTTTGGTAAAAATAGTTGAATGTTTGATTTGATTGTCTAATAAAGTAAAACTGGATATTTTGCTTGAAGAAATACATCTATTGCAGCCTTATTTACCTCAAGTTTTAATCGAGATCGAGTAGCTATAGCGGATCCGTTTAGAGATCAGAACCCCATTCCGGGTACACCCATTTTAGTAGCAACTGCCCCTAAGCCGGTAGTTGAGATCTCCTTTCATTTTTTGTTGATTTCTGTAACCCCCCCCCAAAACGCCCACTTAAAAAAAAAAAAATAAATAAATAAATTCTGAACACTTGAAGGCATTCCAAAAACCATTCAGGTTAGTGCTTTGCAGTTTTATTTTTATTATGGGTACTGTGGTAAAAAATTTCTATTATTTTAGAGCCGTCTTTACTTGGTTGCTCTGTTAACTTCTGTTTTCTTATTTATAATAATTTGTGTTTGCAAGTTTTTACAATGTAAATGGTATTCTCAGTGAGTTGCTCATCTGAATTTTATTTTCCAGTCAGTTCCAGGTCAGGTGGCTTTCTTACATCATTCAGCAACCCGCTCCATCTTCCAAAGATTTGGAGTTTCTTCATCTGCCTCCCCTGAGCCTACTGACAAGGAAAATGGGAGTACTGTAGATAATAACGGTGCTCCTACTACTAGTGGAGATGCTAAACTTGCCGATCAAGCTGAAGATTCAGGTCCTGGACAGAGCAAAGCTGCTGGGGCAAACGAATCAGGTCAATCCCAGTCTACAATGTCCGAATCTGTCAAAAGACACAGAAAAGTTACTAAACGTACTGCATTTTCTGATTCAGATTCAGAGAGCGAGGGTGAGCTGTCTATGGATGATTTGGTTAAACTAGTGACAGAGAAGGAAGAACTTTTGAAGTTGAAGCACAAAGAGATTGAGAAAATGCAAGATAAAGTTCTCCGTACTTATGCAGAAATGGAGAATGTCATGGACAGGACAAGACGCGAAGCAGAGAACACAAAAAAATTTGCCATTCAGGTCTGTATTTTTTTTCCACATCTAATGGCTATGTAATTTCACTTGAATTCCTGTTCATTATGCAAATTTTTTTTTCTTCTTTTTTTTTTTTTTTTTTTTTTTTGATAAGTAAAATTTTATCTAGTTTCTTTAGTAGTCTGAACTCTGACATCCTCAGTAAAAAAAAATGTCCAGAATTTTGCAAAGAGCTTACTGGATGTTGCAGACAACTTGGGAAGAGCTTCTTCAGTTGTCAAAGAGAGTTTTGCAAAAATTGACACATCCAAAGATCCATCTGGAGCTGTGCCTCTCTTAAAAACACTTCTAGAAGGTGTTGAAATGACTGAGAAACAACTTGTGGAGGTAAGTTTCCTATAAATATTAGTATGTCACCAACACTCCCAACTGAGCCATACAGTTTCCTGATTACACAAGAATTTGTAACTGTCAAACACTTTCAATCTTATGTTTTACCTTTACATATTTCATAAATAAAAAAGTACAACAAGAATCAGATTGTCATCTTTTTTAAAAATTTCTAATGCTATAATGCTATAAATTTTTAGTTAAATATGCGTTGCAGCAACAAATAGAATTTTAAGGACATTGTTATTAATTGTAAATCTCTCTCTCTCTCTCTCTCTCTCAGAAAGCATAGTTTTCTTTACTCAACATTTGCACTTTTATGCGATGTAGCAAGATAAATAAGAAGTTATATCTAATGCTTTGAGGTTTATGAATGCTTTTGCTTTCAGGTATTTAAAAAATTTGGATTAGAAAAATTTGATCCTACAAATGAGCCATTTGATCCAAATAGTCATAATGCAGTTTTCCAAATGCCAGATGCTTCCAAGCCACCAGGCACTGTTGCTGTAGTTCTTAAGGTATCAATTTTTCAAAGCCATTTATTCATCATGTATTCTTTTCAAAATGAGTAGTTATGCTGCTACATTTTTTGTTCTATTTGCATGTATAAAATTGCAAAGATCTCTTAGCCACTTGATCTATTTTGATTCATATATCTTTTCACTCCTTTGCTAAGTGTGACCTATTCCTTGAAACAATGTTGTAGTTATAGCTTTCTTGTGTTTGAATTGCAGTCAGGGTACACCCTTTATGATCGAGTTATTCGGCCAGCTGAAGTTGGTGTGACTCAAGCAGTGGAGAATGATGCAACTGAGGAGTAGTGCAGCTTACAAGGGCTCTCAGGCTTGAGAAATTACTCGGTGGAGTTTTTACTGCATATCATCAAAAATTTTGTGCATGTTTGAGAGAAGGATTAAATATAATGTTGTTTTGTTTGATTAGGTCTAGCAACTGTTTTGAGCACAACATATAGGACTGATTATTTTTTTTCTTCCAGCGTAATTTATCCTTGTTATCTATAATTTTGTCAAAAAATACCTGTCATTATCCTTTTTATTTTTTAATAATCGATATGGATGGCCATTTACGCTCCGTTTGTTTTAGAGTAAAATATTTTACACTGAAAATGTTTTCATTTTACAATGTTTGGTTGAGCACTTGCAAATGCTCAACGATTAATTTTCCAGTGTTTCTAGTCTACATGGTAAAATGAGGATAAAAAAAATCTTCAATCAGAAACAATTCAAACTCAAAATTCTCAAATTTTAATAAAAAACACAACCAATAGTATTTTTTCTTGTGGCATACAATTAATTGAGTTGTTGAAGTATTGAACATTGAAAGGCCTCTATGCTGGTAAAGCCATAGAAGATCAAGAAATGATGCCTAAGAAAAATAAGATAGGTTCTTATCCTTAGGATAGAGACTTTGGTATGAATTTACACCATCTTCTTCTATCTTGGAGAAACTACCCCATTGGGTGTTGCTGAAGGAGGTGGAGCCAGTAATGGGTGGAAGAGAGGGATCAAAGGTGGCTGGATTGTGGAGAGAAAACTAAGAGGGAGAGAGAGTGTGAGAGGGGTATTGGGACTAAGAGGGAGCTGCCAATGTAAAATGTTTTACCAAAATTTCAAATGTAAAACATTTTGCACAAATTTGACTATGTTAATTTAGTTGACTGAAAATATTTTATTGCAAAACAAACACTATAAAATGTGAAAATATATTAGATGCTAATGATTTTCACTTATCTATTGTTGCCAAGTCCTATTACGTAGGTTTATAAAAGAAAAAGTCCTCTTTAGTAGATTTCTTTATGTATAGTGTTTTTTATGGCCCTCAAAATTTTCTTTTCCCTAAAATTTGGTTTAATTTCATCTTGAAAGATAATAACGTTGCAATCCTTGATATATTTGAAGCCTCAATAGCAATAATTTCTTCTATTCTCAATTTAATTTATTCTTGGTGGTCAGTAAAAATATATCACATATACAATATCTTTAATAGCAAACTGAGATATTGATTTTTTTTTCTTTTTTTAATTCAATAATTGAAAGAGGGAAGATTTGAACACCAAGAAATGTCAGTTAGTTGAATTATAAGACTCTTAACTATCTTCTAGTTATTCTAAAATTAAATTGCAGCTTTTAAATTTATTGAGTCAAATTTAAATCAAATTTTAGATAGTGTTTTTATCTTTTAGGGAGAAAGATGGAGTCTTTTGGCTAAATATTGCTGAATCTCAAATTTATTTGCGTTATGGGTACTGTTCTAAGTTATTTAGGAAAATGAGGAAAGAGACTGAATTTCGGCAATGATGTTGCCGAAATTCTAACAAAAGTAGAGAGAGAAAGAGGAAAAGTAGGAGAGAGAAAATTTGGAATTTCGGCAATGGTATTACCGAAATTCTTGTTGCCCAAAAAGCTAACCGAGTGGGTGAGTGTTCGAAGTGTACTGCTTGTGTTAGGTGCCCGGAAACCCAATTGTGGCAATAGTATTGCCGAAATAGGGGGAAAATTTTTTTTTTGTGGCAATGCCATTGCCGTAAATGGGAGGGAAAAAAAAAGTGGTTGCCGAAATCTGGAGAGAAATTAAAATAAAAAAAGTGCTACGTACACAATATTTTTACAACATTTGCACAATAAATCACATGTGATTAATTGTTATTAGTTCAAATTTAAATTTAACACTGAGATTACTTTTTTAATCCAACAATAACAACTAATAACAACCTGCCATTTAGGATTTGTTGTAAAAATTGTGTGCACATATCATTTTTCAAAAAAAAAAAAAGTGGAATGGATTTGTGGCAATGGCATTGCCGAAATGGGAAAAAAAAATTGTGGCAATTGTGGCAATGCCATTGCCGAAAATGGGAGGGAAAAAAAAAATGTGGTTGCCGAAATTTGGGAGGAATTAAAATTAAAAAAAGTGCTACGTACACAATATTTTTACAACATTTTCACAACAAATCACATGTGATTAGTTGTTATTAGTTCAAATTTGAATTTAACACTAAGATTACTTTTTTAATCCAATAATAACAACTAATAACAACCCGTCATTTAGAATTTATTGTAAAAATGTTGTAAAAATTGTGTGCACATATCATTTTTCAAAAAAAAAAAAAAAAAGTGGAATGGATTTGTGGCAATGGCATTGCCGAAATAGGGAAAAAAAAAATTGTGCAATTGTGGCAATGCCATTGCCGAAAATGGGAGGGAAAAAAAAGTTGCAATTGGTTTGTGGCAATGGCATTGCCGAAATAGGGGGGAAAATTTTGTGGCAATTGTGGCAATGCCATTGCCGAAAATGGGAGGAAAAAAAATGTTGCAATTAGTTTGTGGCAATGACATTGCCGAAATAGAGGACAGAGAATATGTCAGGGCATAAAAAAGTACGCATATTCTTATTCATCATTATTTTTTTGACCGAAGCAGTTTGTGTGTATGTCATGTTATTTCCTTTATTGTAAAAGTACCATATGAAACAAATAAGGATAGATTCAAGTACAATGAGTACATTGATTCTTATTTTAAAAAAATTACAAAGAAGAAAAAAATGATTGATGTGCACGCTGTAAATAAAAACAAAAAAAGTACATACATTCTTATAGAAGAAAAAAATGATTGATGTGCACGCTGTAAAAACAAAAAACAAAGAAAGTATATAGATTCTTACAATAGGACAGAAAAAAATGATTGATGTGCAGACTGTAAACCAAAAAAAGCAAAGAAAGTACATAGATTCTTACACTATGGAAGAAAAAAATGATTAATGTGCACACTGTAAATCAAAAAAAGCAAAAAAAGTACATAAATTTTTACCAATCCAACTTGCAGTGATAGAAAACATTTGTAGCATATGGAATTAGTACCATGTTCTTTCAAATAATACAAACTAACAATATGGTCCAACTCCTAAAAAAAAAAAAAAAAAAAAGCCCAACCAATCCACTGAAGTAGATTGAATATTTATGTTAGGTCATTCAATTTGGCCACTAGTGGAGCCAGCCACAGTTCGAGTGGGGCATGTTCTTCTATTATGGCCTTCTTGCCTACAGAGACTGCACAATGGCCTTGGTTGATGCTCTACCCCTTCGTCCATTTCATTTCGAAGCTGAGTTGTTCTTGGTCGACCTTTTTCACGGCGCAGCTTGATATTAGGATACAAGACCGGGAAATCAGGCTCATTCCAATGTACACTGTCTGGAACCATGCAAAATCTAGGTGCATAACAAGCAACTTGTTCTTCCAAATGGTAGCAGCAGTCGATATATCGCATTGCAGATATACCTTGATATTTACATACGACAATGACATGTGAGCACGACATCTTATAAACCTGCCATTTTTGACAACTACAAGTGTTCTGCCTCAAATTTACCTCATGACGATGATTACCCTATATGCAGAGTTAGGGTTTATTGGTGTTCTGACTTCAAACAGACCATCTTCATGACTGAACACAGTAACTGAATGCTTTGGTGCCTTTTTTTCCCATTTATTGAATTTATTCTTTGCATAGGCCGTAATAAGTTCACCGGCAGTAACCTCTGCGTGTGCCTTAGTATACCGATTGGCAAAGTAGGCTACACAACGGTAGTATGTAAGTTCAACTAACACAGTTATGGGCAGATTTCTAGCACTCTTTAGAATTCCGTTGAAGCTTTCAGACAAGTTTGTCGTCATTGCCCCATAACGATGTCCACCATCATGTGCTAACGTCCACTTGTCCACCGGTATTTCCCTCAAATACTTCTCACCATCTGCACTTAATTGAGTAATTTTATCCCTGGTTATTTGATACTTTCGTAACTGATTCTCCATGCCTGCCCACATTACCATAGCCTTCAAGTTTTTATTCCCAATTTGTTGATTGAAATTGCTAGCCACATGGCGAAGGCAAAAACGATGATACCAACGTGTCGATTGACATATAGTCCGTATTGCATAACCCTTCCTGATTAGTGACATTAATCTGAATACAATGCAAAAACCAATACCAGCTACCATCAGTTTCCTTCTCCACAATGGCAAAGGCAAGTGGAAAAAGTCTGTTCTCACCATCCCACGTTGATGCAATCAATAACGTACCTTTGTACTTACCATATAGGAAAGTTCCATCTATACTAATCACTGGCCTACAATGTTGAAAACCTTCAATTGATGGAAAAGCCCAGAACACTCTCTCGAATATTGCACAACATGTAGCAGGTACTGTTCTCCAAATAACCCTGCTGCCCCAGTTTGAATCAGTCAAAGTTTTCAACCATTTTGGCAATAATTGGTACGATTTGTCCCAATCGCCAAACGCTCTACCAGTTGCTTTTTGTTTTGCCTCCCACACCTTAAAATAAGAAGGCCAGTATTGGTACTTATTCTAAAGAGTCTATTGAAGCGAAGAAATCTTTATGGTTGGATCATTTTTTACAACATCCCTCAACTCTTTCTCAATAACATGGGTGTCTAATTGCTCATGATCTTGTGTGAGCGTGGACTCTGTACATGTGTGTGGACCATTGTATTTCCTAACATCAAACAACCCATGTGTAGCCCGGAAGCATGCTCAAAGACGCCAAGAACAATATTTGCACCTTACAAACCAACATGCTGAATCTGACTCTTTTACACTAAATGTTTGGTTCCTCTTGATGTGATAGTGTTTAGCAGTTTGTAGTTCATCCTTATCAACAAAAAGCAAGTCCACATAAAACTCTTGGGTAGGGTCCCAAATACTCTAAGTGGGCTTTTCAAATGGTGGGGTTGGATCAATCATATTATCCCACGTGTTCTGTGAAAAGCTTAGTGATGAAAGTTGATGGAATGACATTGCTGGACTGCTTTCATGATTAGGTTCATTGAAAGGCTCTTGTTCATCTCCAACATCATCAAGGACCTCATCGTTATCAAGTTGGTCATCACTATCCATGGCCTGCATCCTTTCTAATAATGTATGGACCGCATTTTCAGTAGTAGCAGCTATGTGATGTGTATCATTGGGATCATTAGTAGTCTTTTGTGTGACATGCTCAGTTGGATTATCATAGTCAGCATCACTGGTGTTCATTGACTGATAAGGAACATGTTGGTCCTTAGTTGCAACATGGGTATATGGAGCATGATAGTCAGCACCACCAATGTTAATTGGGGAATGAGCCGCATCTTCAGAATAATGACCAATATGAGTGGCATATGGATCATGGAAGTGCCCGCCATGTGAATAACTAAACGATGCACTCGGTCCTTCGTTGGCATATTGAATGGGAAAAACATCTTGGTGGCTTCTTATGGGCTCTACACCAACATATAACTCTGCACCTACAAATCCATATTGGCGGTCTAACATATTCAATATTGCATTGACACCATGATCATCTTCTACCAAAACTTGCTGGTAAGTCACAGGATGTGGATGACATTGAAAAGGAAATCTATACCAAATAGTCAGTTTTGAATCTTCTCTGTTTATATGAAGCGTGGATGCTACTCTATCACATAGATCTTCAAATGTAACACCCTGGCTTAATGGAAGCATAGAAGGAGGTGGCCCTTAGAAATAAACTCCATTTTCTCCATGTTTAATTATTCTGCCGGAATGGATGAGAAAAATGAACAACTTTTCTGCCATCTACACTAAAACATAATAATAGTATTAATATATTAACACTACACAACCATTACAATGCAATACAAGAAGGTAATCCATTAAAAATATTCAATGTTTAAATAGCTAGAGCTGAGAAAATTCTGTTAAAGATGATTATTTCACTGATAATAATAATATTAAATTCTTTTTTATTAAGGTTTATGAGCATATACTAAACTTTTTTTTTTTTTTTTTTTTTTTTGTTTTCTTATAGCATACATGTATATTATAGGCTAACAAACTAAGTATTTCTTTAAGGAAAAATTGGCCTGTCATGTTGAAATATATTTTTGCTATAGGAAATTTTAAGCAAGAATTCATGGACAACTAATTTAAAACATATCATACAAATCAGTTCAAGTTGCAAAACACATAATGCAAAAACAAGATTTCCATGCTTAGCTATGCCCAAAAACATATCAACATGAATATTATAAAAAGAAAAATAACTACTTAAGAAATGTAACTCACCTTCTAAGAGATAAAGGACGGATAGATATTTGCAAGTGTTGTTACTTATAGTTGTTTGTAAAATGTATGGCACGCATGAATTGAAAATGGTTGGTAGAATTATGAGGGGAATAAGAGTGGAGAAGAAGGTTGATGGAATAAAAAACACAAACCAAACTGTTTCGGTCAAAAAAATACTGAAGAATAGAAAGACAAAAAAGGTACTCTGAGGAGTTTAGGGAAATATATTCGATGCGTGCAGAGAATAAGAATCAAATGAGATGAGGAGTTGAGTTGATTGATTGATTGAAGCTTTGTTTTTTGTTTACTTTCTTTGCTTTTTTTGTTTACAGCGTGCACATAAGAATCTACTTACTTTCTTTGCTCCTTTTTTTTTTTTTTTGTTTACAGCGTGCACATCAATCATTTTTTTTTTCTTTCGTATTGTAAAAATTTATGTACTTTCTTTGCTTTTTTTGGTTTACAGTGTGCACATCAATCATTTTTTTTCTTCAATATTATAAGAATCTATGTACTTTCTTTGCTTTTTTTGGTTTACAGTGTGCACATCAATCATTTTTTCTTCTATAAGAATCTATGTACTTTTTTTGTTTTTATATACAGCGTGCACATCAATTATTTTTTTCTTCCATTTCGTATTGTCTATGTACTTTTTTTAGAATAAGAATCAAGTTGCTTCGTACTTGAATCTATCCTTATTTATTTCATAGGGTACTTTTACAATACGAAAGGAAAGAACATGACATACACAAAAACCAAACTGCTTCGGTCAAAAAAATATTGAAGAATAAAAAGACAAAAAAGGTACTCTGAGGAGTTGAGGTGAATATGACAAAAAAATTACTCTGGAGAGTTGAGGTGAATATAACAAAAAATGTGAGTTGAGGTGAATACTGAAGAATAAGAATATGCGTACTTTCTTTAATCTCTCTCCTCTATTTCGGCAATGCCATTGCCACAAACCAAGTGCAACATTTTTTTTTTCCTCCCATTTTCGGCAATGGCATTGCCACAATTGTCACAAATTTTTTCCCTCCTATTTCGGCAGTATATTTTTTACAAACCATCTATATAAAAAATTACAAACTAAGAAAATAATTTCCAATTAAATTAGGGGGCCGAGAAACTTACAACAATTGCGATATGAAGTGAAGGAATATAGGAATTATAGAGTGCTACTTGCAAGAAAAGAAAGAAAGAACAAAAAAAACACAATCAAATATTCATAAATATCTTCTAAAAAAATATAATCCTAAATAAAAACAAAAGAACAATAATAAAAAATAATAAAATTAATATATACTGACTACTACAGTTTTTTATGCTAAATATTAAATATAACTTACAATGCTTGTAGTTCATAATAAAATTGAAAGAAACTCAAATAAAGGATTTATGAAGCATAATAATAATAATAATAGTTTTAGCAAAAATAATCATACACACAATAATTAGTATTAACTATAATATAACCATATATAATATTTATAAAGCATATAATTAATTTTCATTTCCCAGCCTATAACCACCCTAAAAAGTAAAGATTCAAGAAACTTAATAAATTTTTATACCAACTAAACTTTAAAGAAAAAGAAACACAAATGTACGATTTATTGTAGTAAATAATAATAATAATAATAATAATACACATACATATCTTTATTATAAACCAACAAACATATTATGCAATATATTTTTTCCAAGTAATAGATGTAATAATTAATAATAACAAAACACATATTGATTATAAAAAGATCACAATAATACAATTTTTGTGGTCATGTACTAATAATAACAATAAATAAAATTAAATAATTTCAAAATTAACAAATAAAAATTTAATTAGAGAGTTGAGATGCTTACCACAACTGTGATACCAACTGAAAGAGTGAGAATTATAGAGTGATACTTGCCAAAAAAAAAAACCACAATCAGATAACCGTAAAAAATAATTCATTAATCTAAAATTTGAATAATAATAACAACAACAACATATACTAATAATAACAACAAATAATATTAAATAATTTCAAAATTAACAAAACACATACATAAATTTAATTAGAGAGTTGAGATGCTTACCACAATTGTGATACCAACTGAAAGAGTGAGAATTATAAAGTGATACTTGCAAAAAAAAAAAATCAGATAACCATAAAAAATAATTCATTAATCTAAAATTTGAATAACAACAACAACAACAATAATCATAATCATAGGCATACAAATAATATTAACTACAACTACAAAAATACATAATATTTTACAATGTATTAGCTTCTAATATTTACAAAGCACATGTTTATATAATAATAATAAATCTGTTAATTTATAGAGCTATAAGTTAATAAACAAAGCAAAAAAACTTACATTAACAAAAAACTTACAATTCTTAGTTGTTCACACTGAAGCAAAGCAAAAGAACAATCGAAGGACTTACAATCCTTTGTGAGGAGATACAATTCTTAAGCGAAGGAGGAGAAATAAAAAGACAAGGGCAAGTGCTGCCTTTTATTGCAATACTGAAGAAGACAAAAAAGAATCTCTCTGAGAGATTTAGGCGTGCGTGATATGAATAGGTAAATATATTCGATGCAGAGAATAAGAATCAGATGAGATGAGGAGTTGAGGTGATTGGTTGATTGAAGTTTTGTTTTTTTGTTTACAACGTGCATATAAGAATCTATGTACTTTCTTTACTTTTTTTTGTTTATAGCATGCACATCAATCATTTTTTTTCTTCTGTATTGTAGAAATTTATGTACTTTTTTTGCTTTTTTTGGTTTACAATGTGCATATTAATCATTTTTCTTCGATATTGTAAGAATCTATGTACTTTATTTGCTTTTTTTGGTTTACAATTTGCACATCAATCATTTTTTTTCTTTCCTATTGTAAGAATCTATATACTTTCTTTGTTTTTTTGTTTTTGGGCGTGCACATCAATTATTTTTTTTCTTATATAAGAATGTATGTACTTTTTTTGTTTTTTGTTTTTTTTTTGTTTTTATTTACAACGTGCACATCAATCATTTTTTTCTTCTTTGTATTTTTTTAAAAATAAGAATCAATGTACTCATTGTACTTGAATCTATCCTTATTCGTTTCATATGGTAATTTTACAATAAAGAAAAGAACATGATATACATACAAACCAAACTGCTTCAGTAAAAAAAAAATAATGATGTCAAAAAAAATAATGATGAATAAGAGTATGCTTACTTTTTTATGCCGGACATACTATCTGTCCTCTATTTTGGCAATGTCATTGCCACAAACCAATTGCAACATTTTTTTTCCCTCCCATTTTCGGCAATGGCATTACCACAATTGCCACAAATTTTTTTCTTGCCACAAATTTTCTCCCCTATTTCGGCAATCCCATTGCCACAAACCAATTGCAACATTTTTTTTTTCCTCCCATTTTCGGCAATGGTATTGCCACAATTTCCACAAAATTTTCCCTCCCTATTTCGGCAATACCATTGCCACAAACCAATTGCAACTTTTTTTTCCCTCCCATTTTCGGCAATGGCATTGCCACAATTGCACAATTTTTTTTTCCTGTTTCGGCAATGCCATTGCCACAAATCCATTCCACTTTTTTTTTTTGAAAATGATACGTGCACACAATTTTTACAACATTTTTACAACAAATTCTAAATGGCAAGTTGTTATTAATTGTTATTGTTGGATTAAAAAAGTAATCTCAGTATTATATTCAAATTTGAACTAATAACAACTAATCACATGTGATTTGTTGTGAAAATGTTGTAAAAATATTGTATACGTAGTTTTTTTTTTTTTTAATTCCTCCCAAATTTCGGCAACCACTTTTTTTTTCCCCCTCCCATTTTCGGCAATGGTATTGCCACAAATTTTTCCCCCTATTTCGGCAATACTATTGCCACAAACCAATTGCAACTTCTTTTTTCCCCCCTCCCATTTTCGGCAATGACATTGCCACAATTGCACAATTTTTTTCCCTATTTTGGTAATTCCATTGCCACAAATCCATTCCACTTTTTTTTTTTTGAAAAATGACATGTGCACACAATTTTTACAATATTTTTATAACAAATTCCAAATGGCAGGTTGTTATTAGTTGTTATTGTTGGATTAAAAAAGTAATCTCAGTATTAAATTCAAATTTGAACTAATAACAACTAATCACATGTGATTTGTTGTGAACATGTTGTAAAAATATTGTGTACGTGCACTTTTTTTTATTTTAACTCCTCCCCAATTTCGGCAACCACTTTTTTTTTCCCCTCCCATTTTCAGCAATGGCATTGCCACAATTGCCAATTTTTTTTTTTTTTTTCCATTTCAGCAATGTCATTGCCACAAATCAATTCCACATTTTTTTTGAGAACTGATATGCACACACAATTTTTACAACAAATCCCAAATGACAGGTTGTTATTAGTTGTTATTGTTGGATTAAAAAAGTAATCTCAGGTGTTAAATTTAAATTTGAACTAATAACAATTAATCACATGTGATTTATTGTGCAAATGTTGTAAAAATATTGTGTACGTAGCACTTTTTTAATTTTATTTTTCCCTCCCATTTACGGCAATAGCATTGCCACAATTTTTTCCCCCCCTATTTCGGCAATGCCATTGCCACAATTGGGTTTCCCCTTTGGGCACCCCCTAACACAAGCAGCACACTTCGGGCACTCACCCACTCGGGCAGGATTTTGGGCAACAGGAATTTCGGTAATACCATTGCCGAAATTCCAAATTTTCTCTCTCCTACTTTTTCTCTTTCTCTCTCATACTTTTGTTAGAATTTTGGCAACACCGTTGCCGAAATTCAGTCTCTTTCCTCATATCCCTAAATAACTTGGAACAGTGTTTATAGTGCAAATAAATTCGAGATTCAGCAATATTCAGCCAAAAGACTCGAGAAAGATGGATAAAAGAAATTTGTGTAGGTCCATATATTACCTAATTGATATACCATTTTACTAATGTCATGTTTTTGAAAGGATTGTCATATCAATCCAATTCTTAATGGGGTCTAAAACTGATACCAATTACATGCATCATGCAACGTTGACCTTGTATTGTGTGGACCTTATTCACTTGTGAGATCCACACAATGTGACAGAGATGATGCATATAGCTTATACATGAGATATAACATATATACCACCTAGGAAGACCTATTGCACTCAAGAGTACGGAAGTCACGAGTTCAAGTTGTGACAAGCCCCATTGGTGTCCGGGTGGGTCCCACATTACAACGGAATGTAGGGATTTAAGAGTTCAACAGGTTCAAGTTGTGACAAATCCCATTGGTGTCCAAGTGGATCCCACATTACAACGGAATGTAAGGATTAGGGCTGTCCAGATTGATCTGGTAACCCGACCCACCCGAAGAACCGACCGGATCCGACCTGAATTCGACCGACCCGACTGCTCCGGCGGGTCAGCGGCAGGTCTTTACCATCAGAAAACCGATTCCGGTGGATCGGTTTCGGTTTTCCTCCCCTAAAACCCGAATAACCCGAACCGACTGAAAGATTTCCAGTTCCCGGCCAAAATTTCCAGAATCCAGCAATGGTTTTCTAGAATCCGGCGAAAAAACCCAGATTCCAGCGATATTTCCCTTAGATCCAGTGAGATTTTGACCAGATCTGGCGAAATCTCATCAAATCCGGTGATATTTTCGCCGGATCTGGCGAAATCTCACCGAATCTAAGTGAAAAATCGCCGGAATCTAGAAAAAGTATCGCCGGAATCTAGGTTTCTTCACCGGTTTTTTGTTTTTTTTCACTATTTTCTACCGTCTTCTCAGATCTCTGACTCTAACCGACCCACCCGCCACCCGTTGATATTGTGAACCGCTTGACCCGATTACTCCGACAGGTTGGCGGCGGGTTCATTTTTTTCCCACCCGATTCTGGCAGGTCAGTTCCGGGTTGGGCACAAACCTGACCCGTGGACAACCCTAGTAGGGATTTAAGTGATATGAGGACAGTGAGGGCAGTGATCATATCTCTGACTCCCCTTTTTGGGTTATCCTAAAAAAATGAAAGAAAGAGAGATCCTGCATCAATCAATCATCAACGGAGTACAACCCACCCAAGCCTTAGCGTTCTCTAACCCTACGTTTGGATAAAGGGAGATGGAAGAGGAGACATCAATTATAAACAGTCTCCAGCACTGTAGCCCTGCTGTAGAGAAGATGTAAATATTATAGGAAAAATTGGCCCAACAATTCATCCATACTCCAGTACCGTTTAATGTTTATAACCTTTCACCTTCATGCTTCTCAATCATTATTAGTAGCATTGGGTACTTAATGCTCATGCCATCAAAGTACCTAATGCTACTAATAATGATTTTTTCACCACTGTTGTCTTGCAGACATCCCACAATAACAATAGATTCACAACCATGGCAGCAAAGAGAAAGAGGGGTTTTGTACTTTTTCTGAGGACTAAGGTACTCCATGGCATGAGCATAGAGGTGTTAACTAGCTGCAGAGGTGAACAACATATACAGGCAATAAAACAGTCAAGCCACCATTTGCTTTTCATTACATACTACTAAAACTTACTAGCCTAACTATATATAAGGTGATGCTGGATTTACCAAAGGCTGTGACTTAATTACAAGATTAACCAGTATCACGTTCACATAGAGATTGTACGATAATAGTGCAGTGGTCACAAAAGTCTCCAAAAGCTGACTTCATGTTATTGCATTAAGCAATTTTCAGGTCAGTTTGTCTTCAGAAAATTCTGAACCTCAATGTGTTGACCAAAACCACTTGAGCTGGCACTCTCCATTTGACTCTCTCTGTTCTGGCCAACAGAATCAACGTTGCTATTGGGGCCTGTTAAGCACAAACCCAAATCCAGATGGCTTATATGTGAATCCTGCAAGCCAAATAGATTCTGGTAAGATTCTTGCATTATAAGACAAAACTATTGAATTTTTGTCGCATCATGTCATGAATAAATACTTAACTAAAATTTTGTATTAAAATTAGTATACTATCTCCCAGAATCATCAGACTTGTTAGAAAGGGGTGACAATAAAAAGAGTTCACTTTCACATTACTGTGGGTGAATTTTAGATATCTGCATATTGGCTTCTCTATGAGAACCAAAAAACATACCCTAAAAAAATTTAGATCCTTTAGATAGTAAGTTCGTAAAATTTGTTAACGAAGTCAGTGGGGATGCTAGCATATAGGATGATACAGCCTCCAGAACAATTTCCTTGGTACAAAAACTCAAACAACTTGACTATTGCCTATAGAAAGAAGTCCCAGAAAGAAAATTGAGGTGTAGTGGAATGATGAGTCCTGGTTGTAGGCACAACAGACCACTACACCTTCAAACATCTAGCAGAATTATTCCTCATATCAATCTGTTGGCATGATGATCTTATCCATGGATCATAGATAAATTCTTTTTTTACACTTTCACTACTGGTAAAAGGAGGAGAGAGAAGGGAGGGGGGGGGGGGGGGGGGGGGATTCATTTTCAATGAACTTCATGGAACATGCCTCCCTACAGAGCTTAACCCCCTTATGTTTATGAACATATTACACTGCTCCTAAATTTTATTCTCACACGACTTTTGTCAAATGTTGGTCTATTGGAAATTATCATATAAATACATTGTCAAATCCAGAAATCCTAATCTAACTGTATAAATCCCATGACATGTGGTTGTGTAAAGAATTTAATATTTCTGCCTTGGATAAACCTTAGGTGCAATACATTAGGTTCCCAATTAAAATTTAGAGACATGGTTGCATCGACCAATAAAGCACAAACTGTGTTATCTTTTCCAAGGAAATTAAATTCAATGCCGCTATGTGTTTGAATTTAATTGGAGAACTTAATGTACTGCACCTAAAAGATTGTAACTAAGTTTTACCCTTTGTCCATGTAGTAATTCATAATAACATAATACCACATAAAACTTCAAAAACATATATTTGTATTTTTTTCCCCCTCTTATTGTGTACTTTTCCCAAAATATGAACAAAGACCAAACCATAATCAGTTATTCATTTCATCACACTTAATAGCTTTAGTTGAGAATTACTTCCAACTTCCAAAGATGAGCCCTGAACTAGGAGAACATCCTTGATTATAATACAAAAAGAATATATACCTAAAAGCAAACGAAAGAACAAATTGCACTAATCTTTTGATATTAGAGAGACACAAAACTTAAATCAGAGGTTGACAGCATTACCTGAGTTTCTTCCTTCAAAACTTCATCGCTATTCGGCCTCATAGATTGGTTGGTCTCACTTGTGATAGCTTCGTCTTCAGCCTTTTTTACAACTGCCTTTTTCTGCTCTTCTAGCACCGCAATCTGTACAATTGTCAGTCATTAAGCTCTTGTACTAGGGACCCCCGACAAAGGAAAAGAGACTAAAATTTCAACTTTGTTTTTTATTTCAGAATACTCTAAATAAAGCTCAAAAATTGAACTATCTACAAATCAACAACATAATGAATTGAAACCATACTAAATGAGCGAAACTTCACAACAACCAAACCAAAGAAAGAATTTCACTCATAAACTCAAAACCCATATTCAAAATCATAACTTTAACTTAAAACCAGGTAAGAGTATTAGTCTATGATTCAAAACCAAAGCATTAGTCAAAATTTCTCGTACTTTTTTGTAACCACTATCGATGAAGCTCTTAAAACTTCCAACAACACAAAAAATGAACAATCTACAAAACAACAAAATCACGAAAACGAAACCATACTGAAAGATTGAAACTTTACAACAACCAAAAGAAAAAGGAATTTCACTTATAAACTCAAAACCCATATTCAAAATCATAACTTTAACTCAAAACCAAGTAAAAGTATGAGCCTATGAATCAAAACCACAGCATTGATCAAAATTTCTCATACATTTTAGTAAACACTCTCAACGAAGCTCTTAAAATTGAACAATGCACATACCAACAAAATCATGGAAATGAAACTATACTAAAAGAGTGAAACTTTACAGGAACCTAACCCTTCAAAAAAATTGCAGATACGAACTCAATACTCATATTCAAAATCAAAACTTTTTTTGCTAAACTAAAACTACTAGCCTAAAGGCCCTAAACCACACAACATATAACAAGTCATAGAGTCCACCTTTGCTCAAAAGAATTAAAACCCAACTTTTATTTTCACTGAAGAACCCACAGAAAGTCCTCAAACACAGACACAAACCCAAACCCCCATGTCCACAAAGACATGCACAAACATATACACACTCACTGGGGTGTAGCGGAACTTTCTTCTGGGGGGCTCGTCAGCAGAGCCGGAGCCGGAGCCGGAGTCGGCGGTGGCGGCGGCAGCAGCGGGGGTGGGAGAGAGAGGGGTCCACCGGCAGAGTATGAGGCGAGAGCCACCGTTGTTGTTGTTGATGGTGGTGGTTGTGGTGGATTGGGATTGGGAGTGGGAGTGAGAGGTGGAGTTGCTTTGGTAAGTGAGGGTGGATTGAGAGACGTGGACCCACTTCTTCTTCCACTTCCTGACTGGGCCGGTGAACACGGCGGTGGCTGTGCCGTACCGGGATGAAGCCCGGCCCAGTCTCGACCCGACTCCCTCCATCACGCAGAGTGAGTGTGTCTGTTTGTGTTTTGTGTTTGTGGTGGGTAAAAGCAGAGTGGCAGTAGTGGCAGGAGTACTACTAATAAAGTACCAGGTTTCTCTCTCTCACTCAAGACAAAAAGGTGTCATTGCTAATTGGATTTGGAGGCCTAGTGGGCGACACTTAAGAAGTAAAATTATTTTAAATAAGAAATCCATTAAAAAGTAGAGTCCAATTAATGTGTTGTTTATACATTAACTATCTATTTTTTTTTTTTAAATGATGAAGTATTGAAAAAATTGTTAAAATAATAAATTATTTTTTTATTTTTTATAAAAAACTTTTTAAAATAGATTACTAATATATGTTCTAAGAATACATGTTAGTAAATCCCTAAAAGGTATTCTTTTGATGGCTAGGAGAACGGGTAAAAAAATTTTAATCCCCAAAATGTTGTCAAATAGTTTATAATTTTAGTATTATTATTAATATTTTCATAAAAGTTGATACTATATGAGTGAGGGGTCTTCTGTTTTCTAGAAGGCTTATTTTGGGTAGTTTATTTGTTTTATGTGAGATAAAAAATTAAAAGTTAGATTATTATTAAGTTGTTGAACATTAATTTATTTAAAATAAGGTGAGACAAAAAATAGTATGAGACTCACAAAAAGTACAAAAAATTTAGCTTATAATAATTTCCCTAGTAGATACTAATGGATGCCACTTATTTGGTAAATAACCATCATATTACAAATAAAAATTGATAGTAGAGTAAAAATGAAAATTTTAAAACATAAATAACCAAAATAAAAATAATCTCAAATTTTAAAAAGTCAAAAAGTGTTCTTTTAGCCTAATAATACAAAATTTTCAACTACTTTTTTCTGAATTGATATGAAGTGATGATTACTGATTAAAATGATAATATAATTTATTCATATTTAAAATAATGTTATTCTATCTATTTACAATTTGTTATGCCATCAATTTTATATATATATATATATATATATAATTTTTTTTTTTAAATTTGAGAAGAAGCACATATAGTAAAGACTGTAAAGTTCCATATAGCAAAGTTACTAGTTTGGTCCATATAGCAAAGTTCAGTTTAGTTTTTAAAAAATAGTTGTGCTAATGGTTAAACACTTTAACTACAAATTTGGTACATATATTAAGCACAGTTCAATTTGATTGCTATCTTTTTGTGGTGGTAAATTATGACTGATACAACACTACTTTCATATAAACTCTGCATTAACGTTACAATTATTACAATCAGGAGTTAACACCACAAAAAAAAATGTACTACTGATTGTTTTATACTTAATAGTATGATAAAAAGAGTCTAAAACCTCCAAAATAACACCCACCTCCCAGCCAAAAAAAAAAAGTAGAAGCAAAAGAGCATCATCGAATTGATAATGCCTTATCATTGATTCAGCATTTCTCTGTTCCTGCGTGACTGAGAAGTTATCATTCAATCTAGCAAAAGTTGAGCTATGCCTACAACCTCCTGGTCAATCAGGTTCTGATTAAGGCTTTTTGTTAACGAGGTTGACTAAAATAGTAGCACCTTTTGAGCTAAGTGTTGTTCAACATGTAAAAGTTAGTTAATTTTTCTTGTTGAACCCGTCCCCCATGTACAATATATATCATTTCCCATTCTCAATGTTTCCTAATGCTAATCAGGTAAACTCACTGATGAAAGATAAATCAGCAGTTTATGATCAAAGGACTCAAAAGTTTAAAAACTGATCACAGGTTTGTGCTTGGTTATGTATGAACCTGGCTTAAAGCCAGCTCCATCAACTGCTGTAATATCAGTAGGCAATATGACTTAACTTTCAAGAGCGCGTTTTCAAAATATTTCCCATGTTCTTGATAAAGTACCATGTACTATTGCACGCCTATTGTAGTATTGATTATCTTATGCATCTGGTATATACAGCTTGCTCAGCACATGGAGACTATAGCTGTGTATGACCTACATGCAGTGAGAGGCATGCTATATAGGCCGGATGCAGCAAATACCTTCTCCAACTGTAGTGTGTTTCACCGCCTTTTACTTTAAGCAATTAAGGCTTATGATTAGTCTGATTAATTGAACTTCCTGTACCTGATTTGGTAACTGACTACTAAGAATGAAAATATGAGAAATGTGAGATACAGGTATCATAAACATCTTTACTAAATCACAGAATAGAACCCTATAAACTTGATCCCTGTTACCAAAATTTCAAGTAGCCTTCCTCGTCTGGAAAACACAACAATGTAGACATAGCATACAGGATAAAAAAAAAATTAGGCAAGAGAGTGGACTACTTCAAGATGGTCCAAAATTCGCCTCT